>CM056994.1:98134587-98587087 GCA_029891345.1 Dryococelus australis
TTGAAGCTACAATTTTGAAAGGAAAATTTAAAGGAGAAAATGTACTGTTGCCACGCATCACAATGATTCCGACAGATATGCCATTCGAGTCCAAACGTTTGCAGTTTCCGGTGCGACTCGCATTTGCAATGACCATCAACAAGGCACAGGGACAATCGCTACAAATGTGTGGACTAAATCTGGAAAATCCATGCTTCTCACATGGACAGCTGTATGTGGCCTGCTCACGCGTCGGGAAACCTTCGGACTTATTCGTGTACGCGCCCGACGGGAAAACAACAAAATATTGTGTATCCAAAAGCACTTCAATAAACAGATTTAAAATACAAACACTTTCTTTCTTTGCGTGGCATTGCAACACATGCCAGGTACTCGCTAGAAGTACATAAAGCTGAATGTAACTAAGCGACTTTCTTCCCCCATGTTAATGAGAGCGTCCTCCAGTTCTTTGGACATATAGTGAGGAGGAACAATGGCAAACTGGAGAAAACTATTCTAGAAGGCAAACTAGAAAGTAGAAGACCTCGCCGAACATCTCCAATCAGGTGGTTGGATCAGGTGTCCAAGATCACCAGTTTGCCATTTCTGCGCACCATAAGGCCAGCAGATAACAGGTCAGGATGGCGTTCTTTGATTCAAAAGTCTACAAGAAATCAAGATTGATGGGGTTACGACGCTCAGGAATGAGCAATACGACTTATGATGATAACGCTGACATATGGCCGTGTGCAAGATTTCTCTTTATCTCCACCCCATGACTCTGCCATGTGAGCTTTCTATCGAGAATGGCGCCTACAAAATACCTGTAGACAGACGACGCCCTTTGAAATTAAACTGTCGAACCGAGGTTCTCGCCACGAGAGCGCAGCACCTTGGAGAGCGCGGCCACCGAAGGCAGCGTTCTACGTCCGATTGGGAGGGCGTGTGCGCTTGTGGGGACGGACTCGTTGGTTCAATTGGGCGAGATCGTAGGAGGGGGGCCGTTAATTGAACAAGCGTGTAATTGGCTACGGGGTCGGGGAGCGGGCTGACGTGCACATAAACCTAGAAACAGGTGTCTCGACCGCAAAGGGACTGCCCGGGCACGGTGCAAGATTGTTAAATGTCATGCGGCCGATTTATCGACAGCCATCTGGCGGAATGGTTGCGGCAGCTGCTGCACACAGCACAGACACTGCAGGTACCCGCTTACCTCGAGAAACACGGAGAATAAATATATATATGACAATGACGTATAAAGCCACTGGTACATGCCATATGTTAAAATTTAAAGTTAATGAAATGTTATATATATAGTTTTACCACCAGCATTTTGTATATCCCTATATGTAAACGTCTGAAATTAATTTAATTAAATTAATTTTTAATTTTTTTGTTTTGAGTTATTCTACAAAAATATTTAATATTCTATCTATAATATTTTAAAATAGGTATAGAAGTTAAGAATGATATTCCTTAGCTATAAAAGGTCGAAGCGCAATTAACGTTTTGAAATGTATATAAACGTAATTAGAAATGAATTAGTTAAATTTATTAAGGGATAATTTTTAAATTTTATCTCAATAACTATTTTTTGCTTGTGGTTATAATTACTGCTAAACAAAAACCTTCATAAAAATATGGCAACTTATCAATTGATGCTTTGACGTTTATTGGCTATTTTTGTTATGTTAAGACATAGACCTCTTATTCTGTGCTATACGTGACGACATCGTGCATGAACTTCTCACACCTCTAGGTTTGTGTTATGAATATATTCCGAACTGAACTCCAGTCGTCCCTAAAACTGTCTGCTCTCTAAGACGCTTTTGTACACTGTAGTAATTGGACATTGAATATAACCAACCCACGATCACTTTAATCTTAATGAAATACTGTTACGTGCTGCAGCTGGCGCCGACTCCGCTGCCCGCGCCGTAATCGGAAACCCACCTCGCCCTCCCCTCTTTCTGGAACGATGCGCTCGTGGCTGTATGTTCCCCTTCTGGGAATCCCTTGAATGCCAACAGTGGCGAGACTTACTGGTGTCACAGATCTCCTCTCGCCTGCTAGAGATTTCCAATACGTTTAGCGACGACGCAAGAATGTCCTCGTGAGACTAACTGGTGCCTCAGCCATCCGCGATGCATCACGCGAATTGGAGAAGATTCTAGGTGGCGGCCTAAGACTCTATATACTGCCGCAACCCAGCGGCCGACAGTCTTTGACGGAGGCCGTCAGGCGAGTGTGCGCGAGTGAAGTTAAGCGTGGACAACGACTGGAAATTGCGAGACGACGGCGAGTGAGGTGTTCGTGGCTTGAATGGACGAGAAGGTGTGAAACCGACGAGTGAAGCCTAGTATGCGTGAGGGCGATTGGAGAACATTGCGACTGGCGGGACATGGACTGAACTGAGGTGGGACTGAATTGAAGTGTAATACTGATTTAATTGTAAATATTTTAACTGTTAAATATGGACGTATAAATTATAAAATAATTGCACATGTTGATACACTGTCTATTGGGACTGATCTTTAATTATTTTATTTCATAGATTTCTTTGTCGTAATTATAAATTTCATTAATTGGTATCAATTGAACAGTAAGTGATTTCCATTTATTGTGAGAATTTGAGTTCACAGAATTTTGATGTAGATATTGTAAATAAAATGAGGAAATATAATTAATTCTTTTATTTGATTGAGACCGCCATCCGTTAATGAACTTCGTATAGTCCACTTAATTTCCAGAGAGAGAAATTGTAACAATAGTTTAACACAATGTTTTTTTATCACATTCGTTTGTTGAGGTATTATCATAATCACTTTAGGGTAAATAAATTAAATCCAAAAGAATAAAACAATTATAGGCGAAAATACTCGGTAGTGAAAAATTGTATTAAAATACGCTAAGTAATACATACAGGTGATTTACGCCTATATATACTTGCCAATTTTATTATAATTATCGTATTAAAGGACAGTACAAAATAAAATTTTAAGTACGGTGGGTTGTAAATACATGTATAATTAGCTTACATGAATGTATAAATCTATAAATACATTAATACAATGTTTACGCTAAGGAGCGAGGAAATCCGTAAGGCTATAGTTGATCATGTCAAGTGTCGCCAAGTTTAAGTTCGTACTTGCACATGGTTTGCCAGTATAATTGGGTAACAGCATGTTTTTATTCTTATGGTCTAACATTATAGTTGGAAGAGCGTGCTTTGGTCTCTTGTATATACTGTAAAAATATTTTTGTACTTTCACGAGAAAAATCATAGTAAATTTATTTGCCAAGGAAATCCATTATAAAACTACAGTTTTCTTGTAATATCTGTAAAATATTTTTTTGTAACATTACGAATGTTAAGATAGTATTACAACCTTCATTATTGAGAAGTGGACATAAAATATTTTTCTTCTAGGAAACAAATGTGATGATAATAACACTAGAAAAAAGTTACATATTTCTAGCGCGGAGATTACAACCCACGTCCCATGCGTTATTATCCCAAAATATTAACTACGAGAAAAAAATTACTAATTTCGCAATAATTGTTGTACTTAATAGGTGTACTTACAAGTACATATAAACAAAATAATATTAGTTAAGATATTGGGCTAAGAAGACCGCAACTTTTTTCATTATAGGAGTCCTGTGTAGCTATGAAATATTAGGATTAATAGTTAATGAGTAATTGCGTCAAGTATTTATATAATTCTAGTCATTTTATTATAGTTATTTGAGTAGTTTTAAGTTATTCTAATTTATTCGAAAGTAATAGAAAATTGAGAAGTTAAGCACTAGGGAGTGGGGCGTTGGAGCGTCAGAGGTGTCCATACTCTGCCATTCTGGTCCCCCACGGCTGCCATCTTCTTGGCACGTTAAATGCCTGTAACATTCACTTTGACCTTGCATATACAAAAAAAAATTCAACCACCCGCCCTTGTCCACAAAATGATCAAAAATATATAAAAAAATTATTAGAATTTATTTTAAGATTTTTAAAAATTATTAAAGAATGTATTCATCAAAATAATTACTAACAAGTTTTTAGATTAAAATATAATGAAAAAACTTAAATTTACGGGGCTTCGCCCTACTTGCCCAACAGACGAATGGCCCCCACCACTACCCCCTACATATAAAATTTAATTTCCCAATGGCCGCACCCTTACCTATGTTACTCATTGGTTAGTTAATCACCCCCACCAATGAATCTCATTGGCTAATTACTTCCCTCCTCATCCATACCAGCTACTTACGTTCGTTCAAACCCCTCTTCGCCCTACTCCAAAACTTCCCTCGCCACTACTCAGTCTGTCGAATGCATCCATCTTGGTGGTTTTTTCGTTCATTTTCTCGTGCGTACATTACAGAAGCCGCCATATTGGATTTAATATGTTAAATTTTTCATCACCCAAGTAATGCTAGTGTACTAATAATTTATTTCGTCAACAGGCGAGCTGCTGATTTAGCCACTAGTTGGCAGACACATTTGTTTACGTTTTTAGAATTAAGGGGCTGTGTAGGCGCCCTCCATATTGGATTCTATTTTCAACATATAGCGGGCGTTTCGATTTCACTTCCAGATCAGCTGTTGGTGCCCACTCATTCTGACGATTTAGTCGCGAAATAAGCTGACATCACTCACATTTATAGACATTGGAAAATTGGTAAGATTTCATCCTATTTAAAAATTATTCTCCAATCAGCGATATATCCACATGCATAATTTATTAAATGGATGATTTTTTTTGTATTAACAATTTAGTTAAGAACGATCCATTTTTTATGCTAATAAAATTACCATTGAAATTTAGTATTTATTCTGTTACCCTTCACCCCACCACTTTAGTCCGACCAATAATTGATCCTCACTTAATCACTTACCACTAGCACTCTTGTTTTCAGTATTGTCCACTAGAGTGTGCTGGTGTGGGGGAAGTATATAATGGGAACAATGTCAACCCTCGGCACAGTCTGATGCCGGAAGTGACAGATCGCTCTCTCACACCTCGTCTTTAAAAACATAAACAAATATGGCTGCTACCTGGTAGCTAATTCGCTAGCTCATCTGGTGACAAAATCGATTATTAATACACTAGCGACACCTCGGTGATGTACAAATTTACATATGGAATCCAAGATAGGGCCTCCGCAATGTATAAACAAATAACAAACGAAAAAAAAAAAACACCAGAATGGCTGCATTCGACAGCATGAACAATAGCCTGGGTAGTTCCGGAGCTTGGAGAAGAGTTGGGGGGGGGGGGGGAGGCAAAGATCCTGTATAACTGGTTTGAGTGGAGGGGAGTCGGGCAAACGTAAGTAATTAGCCAATGATAATCATTGGTGGAACAATTAAATATATTGGAAGGAGATCGAACGACTGTGAGTAATTAGCCAATGGGAATCATTGGTGGGGGTGAGTAATTAACGAATGAGAAACATAGGTAGGAGTGCGGCAAATTGACAATTATTGAAAAGGGGTGGAGGGGTGGTGAGGCGAGTTGTTGGCTGGGCGTGGTACTGGGAAGTACTTCCATAAATGTAAGATTTTTAATAAATTGTTTGATGATTATTATTAATTATACTTTTTAAGAACAATTTTAATTGAAAATTTTTAAAAAGTTTTTTAAATAATCTTTTTAATAATATCTATATAATTTTTAAAATAAATATATTATATAAATTTTTTATAACTGTTTGGGATTTTTTCGATTTTCTGTTTTTTGGCGGGTTTTCAAGATTAAATGTCACCGGCGTCAAGATCAAAGATCAAGTCCACAGACATCCAACAAGACGTACAATATGGCCGCTGGGGGATCGGAGTGACAGAGCATGAACAGTTCCAACGCTCCGACGCCCCACTCCCTTGTGCCCAACTTCTCCATTTTCTACTACTTTCGTACTAGCAATACATTTATTTTCGTACGCAACTAAAATTTACAGAACTCCAAGTTTTTGCACAAACAGCTATATATGGTTTTACGGTTTTGAGTGTCCGCAATTTTACTTAAGTTCGTGGTTACGGGTCAGTATAGTACAAACATTTCATGAGGTCTATTAAATACACGGCTCTTATAGATTTAAAAGCAAGTACTTTTATAATAGAAAGGTTTGTACGGTTAGAAACATATGTAAGATTACAAACTATTTATCAGTAAAATACAATTTTTGTCTGTGTGCACTTAATCACAATTTTTTGGAGAAAAAAAAACAAGATCGATATTTATTTCCATTAGTTCACTGGGTGTGGCTTGCAAAAAATATTTCCGTTAAATTATTAATTGGCATGTTAGATTTTGTAAACATGGATTATTTGTGAATTTTCCAAATCATCCCATTAAGTGTCACAGCAGACGTACAACTTTCTCATACATTACAGTGAAATTTCGCACGATTTCTGTCATTACAACTTCCACCTACTATTTAAGGAAGCTGTGACTAGCACTTCGAAAAATACTTTGCTTGTACTACAATTAATTAACACTATTTCGTTAAAGTCACTGTTTATTGGACACGGTATTTTTGTTGGTGTGTATTAAAAGTGTTAAGAACCGGCTATAATTCGAATTATATTTCCGCCAGCATCGAAGGTTTTTCGTAGGACTGGTCTAGGATTGTCGTATTTAACAAATATTTAGAGGGCATTATACTCAAATTTCTGTGTGCTGTAGCTAACAAATATGCAAGATACAGTCGGTCAATAATCGATTATCGAATGCCAGGTCAAAATCATATTTACTGTCTGAATCTTAGTACTGGGTTTTATTGCACACCGAGACTGCTGACAAAGTTTTGAGAAGAAAGTTTGATTTTGGATATGTACATACATATATATTCTACTGGTTCGTCTGACCAGCCCATCCACGAGTGTTTGGCTTTTATTAAGGCCCCACGTAAGGGTGCAAATTTCTGCAACAGTCAGTGCTACTACCCTGAACTGTTACAATAAATATGGTACGATCTCCGACAAATCAAATGTGCACCATATGAAACTTTCTAGCATAACAGAATAATATGAGGGCATGTACAAATTATATATATAATTACTATTCATTATTTACTTTCCGCGGCTATGAGACTATTCCATATAAAGTGCGAAAGTCAAAATTACATGAAATTATGAAATAAAGATTCAAATCTGCGTATTATTAAAAAATATGAAAGAATACTACAAGAAAATCATTCTACCATGTAAGCATTCAGAGACAACAAAATAACTCCAATTTACTGTCAGGAACACTCTTCGAAAACACACTACTAATTAGCCTTCGTAAAAGATTCATTAATAATATGGTGTTCCTGGACTTATCTGTTGATGAGAAAAAAAAAGTTTTCCACAGCTAGATCTGCGGTTCTCCTCCTGGGTTTGAATCTGGTACCTCACAACTCCCTGTCGACTACGATTCCATGACGGCATAGGTACTCCGACATCATTCCTTTATTCACAGTCCTGGAGTCGACACCTGACTCAAACCAATGAAGCAGTGACCTTGTTCCCGAAGGTGGAGCTATTCCTTGTGACGTACTCCCTTCAGAAAATAGATTATAATGTCTGACCAGAAGTTACTCGGAAAACCAAATGAAGTTCTCAATCCTTTTGAATGTTCGTCATCGACACATGTGTTACTGACGACTCGATAATATGCAGTTACTTTCTTCTTTTGAATATTTCTGTTTCTTAAACTTGATAAAATTTAATCATAAAAAGAACACTTCTTGGAAATGAATACCAATATTAAATTAATTTCAGTAAAAACTCATTAAATCTTAACCTCTTACTTATTTTTTAATTTCATAAAATAGACTTTTTAGGACAAACGTAAAAAGTCCCTAACATTACATAAAAAAACTGTTTGCATAACAAAGCATTATCATAGATTAATACAGGGTTGAATATCACAAATTTACAACTAAGGAATCTGTTTAACATTTATACGACTATTTTTTTCCTTTTGAACTAGATAAAACTTTACATATATGTACAACTTGTGTTATTCAAATTACGCTAACACCATTCATCAAATAAGGAAGAAAAACCAGGTGTTACAATATTTATAATATTATATATAATATATACATATATACACGCGTAATAAGGGTATGTATGTGCATAAGTGTATGAATAAATGTAACATTACTTTAATTGAGCACAAGCATAGTTGAGGTCAAGAAGTACTGCATGCTACAAGATTTATAAGCTGATTTAAGCTTTGAAGCTTCTTTCCATAGGGAGCTGTTATAACAGACGAGGACGACGACGAGAACACTACGTGTAATAACAGGTTTGAGAGATTTATTGCTACAGAACACCCCTTACCAACCCAGTCGCTTGGGAACTGTTTACGTGGAATCTCCGCGCAGAAAAATTGTCTGGATAAACTGTGCGAAAGGAGCTGAAATATGTTACGCACTACCCAAGTCAAACTACCATTATTTGTGTAAGCTTACGAGTACGCCCTGGGAACACTACGTTCCTCAGTAGCGAAATTCGCAGCTATCAGGGAAATTTTACTCTTTACACGTATGTTTTCTGTAATTACGTAACTCACGTACTTGAAAAAGGTATGCTAACAATGTTAATGTTATTGATTATAAACATCAATTATGCCACCTAAAATATTTCATATGGTTTTAAAACTACGTCTGCGTACGATAAGAGTACTGCCTTCATAATTTTAATAACGGTTGAAATTCTTATTTATTGAAGAGTACGCCGAGGTTGGACATTGTATGTATTTGCACCAAGATGGGGATTTTTCCAAAAATGTGCAGAAGTAGTAGCTGTAATCGTGTCATGATTAATGTGTTTAATGATGAAATATGTAGTTTCTCCACACGAAGATGTGTATATGCGCAATGCAATGAATTAAGTGTCTTTCAGTTAGAATATAGTGCCCCAAAAATACAGAATCCGACTGTGAATATTTCATGTTTATTTGCAGGTGCTACTTAAAATAACGTATGCCCTAATACCGTGAGTACCACGGCCATGTTTCGAACGTAAAACACAACTCCATATTAATATGGTTTCAGTTTTTGTAAGTAAAAAAAAAAAAAAAAAAAAAAATTATAATAATAATAATAATAACAATAAAGCCAAAAAATCAATATTTTTATAAGGTGTACCTGCAATTGCTATATTTTTCCACTTTTAGTACACATTAATGATGAGATAAAGCTAGTTTGATAAGGTTTCTACACTTCAATCAGCCGAAATATATTTGAATGCCGATTCCCATGTCTAAAGTGCTGTTCGCGTTTTATTGAGCACATTTGAAAATCATCTTAGAATCTACTTTTCTGCAAAAATGTATCCTTCTGCCACACCTTAAATCAACACTGCCCCGTATATCGAGTCGATCAACTGAAATTGCAGGATTGTTAGTCACATACCCAGTAGCAACATTGGTTTCGGCCAACATTGGCCAAACGTTTGTTCCTACCGTTGGGAAAACGTTGACATATTACGTTAGCCCAACGCCGAAATATTACGTATGTTTCCGTCGGTACAACATGATTTTTAAGTTGGTTGCCAACTAAAATACAACATTGGCCCAGCATAATATTATTGTTGTGTACAACACTATTAAAAGTAGTATGTTTTTCTTTCAGAAAGGCATTCGTACAGTCATTTACCAACCAAAACTTACTAACATAATAAATTAGATGTTAGTAATGTGTTATTGCTTTCATAATCCCAACCAATAAACGTTGGTTACCAGTATACTTGATAATTTTAACCCACGTATTGAAAAAAACCTTTATACACTGTTACTATACATCACATTTCCGCCTCATATGCCAATCTGGAAATTCTCGTGGTGTCCGTTCGATTCAAAATTACAGCCTTTACATCAAAACCCCGATATGTTACCTCCTGCACCACTGTGGTTTCTAATCTATACAAATATTATAAAGTGGTAATGTGAGTTTGTTTATTTGTATATTTGTTTATATGTATCGGGTAATCTCGGGCACTGCAGGACCGATTATTATAATTCTTTCAGCGTTAGAAAACTACATTCTTCCAGATGAACATAGGTATATATCAAGTGGGGCCTCAGAGGCCCAGTAGCTAAAGCGATCTGAAGTGGGGCCGTAGTGTCTTAGTGGATATTAATATTTCAAGTGCGGCCACATAGGTTTAGAAGATAAGAGTAATACCAAGTGGGGTCGCAGTGGCCCAGTGGCTAGAACACTCAAGGGGTTCAGCAGTGATCTAGTAGCTAGAGCGATCCCAAGTCGGGCCGCAGAGGCTCAGTGGCTAGAGCACTGTCAAGTAGAGCCGCAGTGGCTCAATAGATATAAATATATCACGTGGGGCCACAGTGGTTCAGTGGATGTTAATATTATCTTAATATTGTACATTCGCAAGTAGTCGCAATTAATCGCAAGTAGTCACAGGTAGTCCCACACAGTCACAGGTAGTCGCAAGTATTCTCAGGTAGTTATGGGTAGTCACGGGTAGTCCCAGGTAGTCGCAGGTAGTCACAGGTAGTCACAGGTAGTCGCAGGTATTCACGGGTAGTCGCAGGTAGTCATGAGTAGTCGCAGGTAGTCACAGGTAGTCGCAAATATGTAGGTAGGCCTATGCATTTTAATAACTCCAAAAAACATGAGCGAAGCGATGCCAGGCTGCTAGCGTTAAAATCTTTAAACAGGCACCATAGTATTGCAGATAAATATACTGTGTTATATTTTCATTGTTTTAAGTCACATTTTACTACTTTGAAACTGCATTTAAAACCCACCAGTTATAATAACTTATTTTTTAAAAATAATATCCAATACACAACCAATTACAGACAATTTATTTGTAAGGAATCTCTGTGTTATAAAACCTGAACTATTGTTACGCAAATAAAGCGATAATATATGTTTTTATTTAGAAAATTATAATGTCTTATGTTGGCATAATATCTGCAACGCAACATTGGTTCAAAGTAAAAAAAATACCCATCACCAATATGTAGCGGCCAAAGCTTGGTCGCACACAATGTTTAATAAATAGGCTGTGCTGACCCGCTTGGCCCAGAGCATAACTACAATGCCGTAGCACACCACCCTCCCTCCCCCTACCAAGACACGCCTAGATGACAGAATATATACAGAGTGTTACTCGTCGGAGCCGACGACACCGAGGTTCCTGCGAGGTTGAGACTAACGAAGGCATCGTCCCAATCCAGGCATGTGGATTTCATTGCCGACTACATCTACAACTTCTGAGGTGAGCATATTCGGTTTGTCAGTAGGACATAAGGTTTTCTCTCGGGACTTCGTTAACGGCAATCATACGGTAATCTCTTAGCATTCTGGCAAGGACAGGCAGGTTACAATTATAGTCCGTCTACTTAACTTCATTCAGTATGAGGCTACATATTTCAGTAAGGGGCTTAAGAGTAGTTCTAAATCTTACGTATTTTTTTTCATTAACGTAAAGAATGGTGTAAATAAGTGTATTGTATTTTAAAGAATTACCGGGTTGCTTGTTCTCATTTACCATAGAGCTACTAACCTCCGTGTATGTTTTCCCTTTGTGCTGCATTAACATAAGTGATGATAGAATAGTCTCTAGAAACAGAGTTAACTTAGTTGAGATAATGGAAGTAATTAGGCGGGCAGGAGGGAGATGCTACATTGGTGGAGGCACTGGGTAAAGAACACCAAGCACTGTGATCGGGTCTCTTCTCGACTGTCCAAGTGTGGGGTGAACAGTAAAGTCCAGGAAGCCACTGCACCTCTGAGCAGGCAACCAAAGTCTTCATCCCTAGCTCAATGCATGTTATTACCAAAACACTATTCATCAACTATTCCATAACTTTTTCCTTCGTCCATTTCCAGAATAACTTCAGGTGCCATCCAGTAAGGTGTTTCAATAAAACTATTTGCTGGAAATTTGGTCCTGGCTGAACAGATGAAAGGTTTCAAAAACAAATTCCATCACTATTTCAATGTTTCCCTGTAATACACAGCTACTGGCCGACAACAACTTCACACACTGAAGATAAGAGGACGAAACAAGTTTAAAAGTTCAATTTTCTGTCAGCAAAATATTTCCTGCTTTTATATCTCGGTGAGTATGTTCCACAGAATACAGACAGTGTAAACCTCTTAATACACCCTCACAAATGGCAGCAATTGCTTCCTCTTTCAATGGATGTTTATACAACTCTATAATATCGGATGTTGAGCTGAGGCAGTATTCCATCACTAGCCATGCGAGGGAATCTTATCTGTTTTCAGATATCTTGCCACTTGTCCATCCTTTGTTTGCCGAAGTAAGACATTTTCTTAATTGCCACAATTTCCACTGTGATGAGACAAGCATAATAGACTGCACCAAAACTTCCATGACCAATTTCACATGGATCCTCTAAGATCTTCTTGGGGTCTTCCTTGTCAAATAACTCAGAAAATGCAGGATCTTTTAATCTTCCTGGTCTTGTTACATATGGAACATTATCCTTATCCAACTAAATTAATGAGTACTGGTTCCGGATTTCAGCACACACCAATTCCATTTCTTGAAGCAAGGGTAAAAACACAGTATCCTAATTTCATGCACTTTGAAAACATCTTACATCACACTTATGCCATTGTTCAGTGCACAGATCTCGACCTTCTCATACATTAGTTAAAATCCTGGTTCCATTTCATCTTTTGGGATTAATTTCATACCAGAGAAACAAATAACACTAAAAATTAAGATCTTTTAACCACTCATATCTATAAATTCTCTTGCAAGATGACATTTACAGCATATGCATATCCATATCGAAGAAATTATGCATGAGAGCCCCAAAGAACCAAACACTGACACCTATCTTGTCAAAAGTCTCTTGGTAGCAATTTCCTCTCGCTTTGTGGAACAATAATCTATATCATCAGCTTAGATTTATTTTCCAGATGCTGCAGTATCTCAGTCAAGGAAATGGACCATTATAAATAAGCATTAAACATAGATGGCATGGGACTATTTTAGTACAAATGTATGCCAATGGAACTATCTACATCATCGCAATATTTCCAAATGTTCATTTATGCTCTATTAGGGTCTCTGCAATGGATAACAGCTATAGCCTATATTGAAAAAATATTTATTTTATGAAACACATCTGAAGAACACATTGCCAATATAGAGAAAGTTTTTGAAAGATTGTGTATGTGTAATGTTAAAGTGAACACAAAAGGGCACATTCGCAGAACAGTCAGTAAAAGTGTTAGGTCACATTTTCACACCAGAAGTCATCACTACCAACCCAGACAAAGTATGCGCTATTGAACAGATGGCACCACCAGCCAACATTAAGCAACTACATGCACATTTTGGGCATGACCTCATACATTCGATGATATATATTACACTATGCAAGAATAGCTAAACTACTAATTGACCTCACTAAAAAAAAAATTCCTTACAAATGGGAAGAACAGCATTCAAAAAGCATTCATACAACTTAAGCAGCAATTATAGCAGCGCCTATCTTACAGAAATTTGATGAGCACAAAAATATTATTCTAGCCTGTGATGTGAGTAACGGTGCAAGAAGACCCACAAACCAAGCAACAAAGTATAATTGCATTCACCTCTAAAAAGTTATCCTTTAACGAATCGTACTGAAATGCAACCAAAAGATAAATTGGACTATTCACTACTTATGCAACGACTTTAGACAATATGTATATGAAAGTCACTTTGTAATCAAAACTGATCATACCAGCCTCAGGTACTTACAAATGATGACAGAGCACAATATTTGTATACAGAAGATGGCATTCACACTCAGGGAATATAGTTATGAACCACGCATCATAAAGGGGAAACTGAATACATTACCAGGTGCACTAAGCCTCATTGCCACCCATACTGACATACAAATGCAAAACATTACAGTCAAAAAACCACATATAAAGTCAAACACAATATGCTAAATTGTACATCACTTAACAGTGCGCTAGCAGAATGTGTGTTACACGAACCTGCCAAACATGAAGAAATAAAAAAGAACATAGTCAAATACACAATAAGCAATTGGATGGAAATGAAAAATTTCTTCCAAAATGACTTACAGTCAAAATACGAAGCTAAGGTAGAAAATGCTATAAACAACAAAGAAATTTTCCCCATGTATGCTATTTGTAAAATAATAACCATCCTGCATCAAGTATGTATACAATTAATAATGGAAAACAACCCCAATAAGGTAGATACATGTTGTATTGACCCCCTTCTGAATTGTAAAATTATCATCATAAATGGAAAGGGAAAACCGCACTTCCTGGCAACATACCACCACGAGCAGGAATATATCAAACTTAATAAAAATTAAATTTTATGCTTGTGCCCTGTAGCTGTTAACACGTCATCCTTTGCAGGAGAATACAAACACGACCCTCACATCCAACAGTTTAATTTTGCTTTATTAAAACCACAACAGGCAGATACCAAATACCACAGACTTAGTCGCTGATATGAAATAACTGCGAACAGAGAAATTTACCTTAAAGTAAATATGCCACAAGGTCCAAAGACATTAACATTAGTGCTGTATGTTTACATGAACAAAATAATATAGGTTCACCACAATGCAATCTTTGGGGGTGGACACTTTGGTGTATTTAAGATGCTTCAAAAATTAAGCAAGCCTACCACTGGGATACGATGAATGCAGATATCAAAAACTATGTACATGCATGTCCAGTATTCCAGAAGGCACCAAATACTAAACATATGGGTCAGGTGACTTCAATTCCACTTCAGCCACTATTAAAAATGTGGTCACTTGATGCAAAGGATCTCTCCCGTCCACTGCATATGGAAATAAGTATATTCTGATGATGATGGAGTACTTAAGTAGATATGTTGTCGCGAAAGCTGTACCTTCCACAGATGCCGCTACATGTGCCCAGTTCATTAAACAAGTAATTTTACCATTTGGATGTCCGACCACATTTTGATAGATCATAGGACGAGTTTTCAAAATGAATAAATCAGCCAGCAGCTGAAAACTTTAGGCATAACAAAGTTTACCACCACAGCCTACAACCTGAGATGCAACAGTTTAATCAAAGCCACTAATCGTATTGTAGAACAGATAACTGCATGTGCGAATGCCGATCAAGTGAATTGGACTTTATATATTTATTTTATCATTTTCAACTACAATACCAGTGTAAATACAACTACAAAATCCTTCTATCTCTCACATGGCATAGAAGCTGCACACCCAGCACAGGTAACATCAGTCAAATACTCTGAGCATGCTAACAACTGGTGTCAAAAATTACTGCAAGATCGTGATAATGACAAGGTTAATTTACTTCAGGCACAAAGACATCAGAAAAAGCATTTTGAGAGGACGCACAAAAAAAACACATTGTGCATCAACGATTATGTATGGGTCCTTAACCACGGAAGACAGAAGGCGCTTATACATTGTAACCGGCATCCTTATAGTGTTACAGACATTTTAGGAGACTCTACCATCCATATTCAAGTAAACAAAACTGGCCTTCCTAAGTGGGACACTGTCTGCACCTGCCACACAAAACCTGCATTTGTTAAATAATTTCACTTCTTTGATACAGCAGTGTGCTCTAAACATAAAAAAGGATCAGTGTTTAAAATATATTTAAAATGTGTTACAGTGTGGGGAGTGAGTGACTTGAACCAATCAAGGGTATGTGAACTACTGTGTCACTGCCATACGAGCGATGCCGTGCCGTCTGTTCACGCCATAACTGGGGCGCGCTGACTTCACTCCAATTCCAGCACGTAGCTACCACAGCATGATTCAGGCAGCACGAGGCACTGGTCTGTAATTTCTTGCTGCCACCACACCGCTGAGCGACTACAGAGCAACAGAGATGTGGAGAAGGGATCCACGGCCGCCAACCCCAGCCTGAGTATTGTGTCACACCGGCAGAGACGAGCTGCTATCGCAGCCCAGCGGCAGTTGGTAGCTGTGTGCGAGCAGGAGGTAGTCTCTGCAAATTCGCTGGTGTATAGCCATGGCAACACCAATCAACATACGAGCACAAGCGAAGAAGTGTGGAGCCTGCTGTGCTCGGCGTATGGTCAAGGCCATTATCGCAGTCTGCCTTCCCCTGCCAATGATATTTACAGCACCCGCCACCTTCAAAACTCACACGAGCATTTATTGGATGCTGGTCGATGTAGAATTTGTTTTCGAAGATAGCATTACACTGATTTACACCCTTCCATTGCACCAGCTTCGCTTGATGAACATTTGCATGTTGTTTGTAATGACCAGAACTCACACTCATGCATGAATGGAAAATTCATTTATGAATACATGCACGTAGTAGAACGAGGAGTGCTCCGCGAATACCTTGGTGATGTCAACACAAAATTCCGTAGTAATGCGGAATACAATTTTTTAGGGCTATAACAAGTTTATGTTTCAATGTGCTCACCAACAAGCACCTTCGGGCACTTCTTAATAACAACGAGCAGTTAGATATCCAAATCACTACCCTTGCCAACAATATCATGACCAATAACACAGCTGTAAATATTACGTTCAAGGTAATTACGGAACTCAAACATCAGGTTGAAAGTAAAGTGCATTCATTAGCAGCTACCATTAATGGCATTCCTCAAGCCTTAAAACAAACAGCACACTGCAATCAGCAAAATAGATAGTGTTGAGGCCCAATTTAATTTGTTAACCACCAGCCTCCTTCAATTAATAAACAAAATTGTACTTGAAGATCTTACCAGAGGCTACATTCAATATTGCCAACTATACAAATTGATATTAAATGCTGTTAACAAAATTCAACTTGGCCATAAACTTGAAAACCTTAGTCTGGAATTTAACAAACTTAATTTAATGTTAAGTGTTAATACTAAGGACATTATCAAATATTATATGCATGAACTTACGGAATGCTCGTTTTCAAACACCCAGATGGTGATTAAAATTCAAATCCCGATTTCACGAGTCAATTCCAGATGGAAAATTTTTAAAATCATTCCAATCACATATCATTTCAAAAATCAATCATATACCATCCTAGTTCCATACACAACTATTGGCATCGATCCAAGTACGGATATAATCAAGGTCATTCCACCATCATCAGAATTATCATCGGATGTAGTACACATCCCAAAGGAATCCCTTACCAGCAATGAGTACCAGTGCGTTAAAGAAGTTATTTTTCTTTCCAACTCCACTAAGTTATTTTGTACATGTAAATACCATTGCACCTTGGACACGTCATTCACCATTCATAGCATCTTACCCCACCAATACGTGCTCACTAATCCCCCAGACGGATCGTGCCTACAATGTGTGAATACTTCTCTGAATACAAATGTCACAAACCACAAGCTCGGTAGTATCGAATTATGCGTACCGTGTGGTTGCCAGATTACTACCCCGCAACAAATTGTTGTTGAAGCCACCCATTTTTGTGACATTCGAACACCTACCATTGCATTGCAGCAAACAGTAATCCCCATACATTGGTTAAATCAACATACCTTTCACCTGGAGCAGTTATCATTAACTGCAGGAATCCATTTTTATATTATTAGCGCAGCACTAGACACCAACTGGCAAATGAATCATACCGCGCAGCCAGTGCTGCCAACGGTTGACATACACCAAGCACATATTAACATGGACCAAACCAGATTAGAACCTGACCATTTCGATTAAATTACCCTAACCATATTAATAGCTTTTGTGTTTGCAGTTATTACAATGTACAAGCTTGTTAAGTTATCGATCCTTCTGTCAAGGGTCAACACCACGTCTTAAGTACTATAATCGTCTGGTTTCCCAGCCACAGGCGACAAATTGAGTTGAACTCCAGATTAGATTTGGCCTTTTACTTACGGCCTTGAATAAGTGAACTGTAGCAAGTTTCAGTATCAAAGCAATTATGTTTTAATAATCGTGGTATCACGCCACCTGTCGTTCAGTAACAATTGAATTTATCTTAGACAGGTAAGGGCACAGCTTTCAGGCCCTAAGGAAAGGACCAGTACCACAGACTTTATCAGGATAAGTATAGGTATACAGTTATAGTGCAAAGTAACACCATGTCTACGTTGTGATATAATACTGTTATACATAACTTGAGGTGAGTGCCTCCTATACAACACAACTGAGGTGATGTATATTAAATTTATTTTAGTAATTACGTAATGGACACCATTATCCACCTTATGTGTTACATCAGTTCAATTTAAACACAGTTTTCAACTGTAACTATAGCTCTCAGTGGATATCGAGCTTTCGTATATATTAAAACTCAGAATTATTTTCCTTAATATGTTGTATAAGAGAAAACGTAAAAAGAATAGTGTGTTACAACTATGAGAGCACCCCAAGGCAAACAAGAGTGTAAATACTAACATCATATGTAATAGAGGTAAGAATATTGTTATTATCAGTGATCACTACATGTAAATAACAAACATGGCCAATATTTTGGAGAAAAAATCTAATAGTAGGACAAATAATATTTATATTTATATATGTTATTCAATATTCCAATTAAACGGCAGTGCACACATATATAAATAAAACACGAAGTATTTCGTCTTGAGTGTTTTATGTTACTTAATATGAAAGACATTTTTCAGCAGTGTAGCTATATGCTGAATACATCATCAGATAGGCAATGACCAATTATTGTATATTTCCTTCTAATTGCTTAAATGCCTTACGGCCATTTTGTTAATCGAATCAAAGACAATATTAGTATGCAAACACACATACTAATCATATACTTCCTAAGGGAAAACGCTGTAGGTATAAAATAATTGTCAATATCTCATAGTTCCTTTTCTGTTCTACTATTATGGTATTTTGTTGGATATAAGATGTAATACTACTTGTTAAACAAGATGTTAACCTTTCCAAATATATCTTAACTGTACGTTATGGCATTAGCCGTAGTATACATCACATTTAACAAAGCACTGCAGTTCCTTATAACGCAACGCTACAAACATATTATGTAAATCACTTACTTCTCAAAGATAGTTGAAACTTTTTCGTTCACTGTTGCAAGCATAAAACGCAGAGTTTAAAACGATAATAGTCATACCGCACTCCGGATGTGAACTTTGCCACCTAAGTGTTTTTCTAACGTGTCAACTCTGGCAAAAGAAGGCACACTTATTCAGTGCTACCAACTGTGTAGACACTTATAACTTTCAGGTAAATGAATAATATCTTAACAATTTTTCTAATAATGCCTTTAATTTTATAAGTAAGAATATTAGAATATGTACCTATTGTTTTTATTAAACTTTATCTCAAAAACCATTCAGAAACTAAGTCATGAGGTATGCCAACTTGCTCAGTTGTACTTTCCTCAAACAAAATGTTCTCGCCTAGCACGTTGTAGAGCTAACTCAGTACCACACGCGCTCGCTTTTCAAATCTTCCTTTACCTATGTCCAACGCGTAGTCCCGAGGTTTACTGGTTTTAAGCTTAAATGTGGTGCTGGACACACTTCCTTCTCTCCTGAAGTCCCGCTACACAACATGCATAGGTATTACTATCTATTGGTCGACCAAACCCATTATATTTATTACAGCCTCGTCTATTATAATAACCATGGTAAAATAGATAACATCTTACACCACATTTTATAATTATTAAATTCTCGTTACTACATTCCTTGCCAATGATAAACACACAAATATGTACGATTCATAATCTTTGCTTCCCTGTGTTCTAAATAATAATGTTCCAATTGTACAATGGAGTCTCGAATTTAGTCTTGCGTCCTTGACACTGCCCTTCATTCAATTCGCGAATGCCACCCTTCGCTACTAAGCCCTTCTACGCGGATTATGAGCTCCTCGGCTTTCCTGCTGCATCAGACCTCTCTACAGAATGCCTCCGACACCCTACTTCCACTGCAGCAGCCGGGGCGGCTGCTTCTCCAACCAAGGGGATAGTGTAGCGGCCAGAGCTTGGTCGCACAAAATGTTTAATAAATAGGCTGCGCTGACCCACTCGGCCCAGGATATAAATACAAGGCCCCAGCGCACCCCCTACCCCCAGACGACAGCAGTTATACAGAGTGTTACTCGTCGAGGTTCCAGCGAGTCTGAGACGAACGAAGGCATCGTCCCAATCCAAGCATTGAGGATTTCATTGCCGACTACATCTACAACTTCTGAGGTGAGCATATTCGGTTTGTCAGTAGAACATAAGGTTATCTCTCGGGACTTCGTTAACGGTAATCATATGGTAATTTCTTAGCATTCTGGCAAGGACAGGCAGGGTACAGTTATAGTCTTCTTAAACTCATTCAGTACGAGACTACAGATTTGAGTATTGGGATTAAGAGTAATTGTAAATGTTTTGTATTGTTTCAAGTAATGTAAAAAATTGTGTTAATAAAAGTGTATTGCATTTTAGAGAATTCCCGGGTTGCTTGTTCTCATTTATCATCGAGGTACTAACATCCGTGTACGTTTTCCCTTGTGCTGCATTAACTTATGTGGTAATGGAATAGTCTCTATAAACAGAGTTAAATTAGTTGAGATACTGGAAGCAATTAGGCAGGCAGGAGGGAAACGCTACGAATTGTTATGTTCACAACGTTGCCTTATTATATAAGAAAGAAAACATTTTCAAGAAAAATTACATTTTGTTAGTCTTCATATTCTTTGTAAACCAATATGTAATTACAACATAATATAAAAGGAAGTCCCTGGCGCGCGTCTGTCTGTATGGTTGCGCTAATCTCGAATACCTCCGAACGTATTTGGATGTGTTTTTTACTGTTACGATATTAATTTATCGAGGAGGGTTTTCGTGTATTAAAAATTGCCCAGCACTTATAGGAGCTGAGCATTAACGGTATTAGAGAATGAAGTCGGGAGAGAAAGTTTTCCACCAGCGCGCTCTCGTGGAATACGCTGCCTAGCCCTTTAGTCAGCGGTATCATATATCTGTCTTTAATAGATAAGTAGTAATAAGCGTATTTACAATTTAAATTTCGCAGTAAATATAAACGTAAAATTCACTGCCTTTTCTAATCATAAAGAACTTAACCTTTATCAAAATAAATAAATTCATAATTACAACTGTTAAATGTAGAAAATAAATTTTCTTTACATCGTACATTTACAGCCAATAATTTAAAAGTTATGAAAAGTTTAGTATAAAAAATTGGGCTTGGCTGTGTTGGGGACATGGCTGTTTGTTTTTCGTGAATATGTCTACGTTGACGCGCTCGGACGCCTTGATGTTTATTTTACGTTCCCGGCACCTCTTCACTCGATCATATGGGGTTTAATGGGTATCATTGGATTGCTTTTTAGATGCTCTTTCCAATCGTATACGATTTCTGATTTTCGACTTGGCTTTTTGATGAGTCTTTAGGCCAAAATTGTCTTAAGTTTTCTAATTGTTTACACTAAACACATGCAATTTCTACATAACCACACCAAACAAGCGTTTTTGAACATGCAGTCGATTGGTCTTGACGAGAGCAGGCGATTGAAATTCAAAACAGGGTCGTAGTTCCTCCTAGACAAAAGTTATACTACGCGGAAGTTATGACATGGGGCGAAACGAACTCAAAATTGCAGCGCTTCCCCCGCCTTTTTTTTCAACCCCTTTTTCCCCACCCCACGCGATGCTTCGCAGTCCTCACTCAACGTAAAATATTATTGGATCCTTTGGTAATTGAGTGGTGTAATTGAATTTTGAATGTAGACGATAGATTCGGAGCTGCAATGCCAAACTAAACCCCCCGATTTTGTTATCATCGGATTTTCTGGATTGCCTCTTACTATGGTTGCAAATTTAAAGACGTATCCAAGTAAAAACGTGATTTATAAAATCGAGACACATACACTATACATGGGTGTGGGTGGCTGCGCGGGTTATAGCGATTCGCAGGCTAGTGAGGTGCAAGGGGAAAATGTGTACAAGGCGAGCGTATGGCCCCGCGCGCCGCAGCAGGCAGAAAAAAACTGGATTGTACTCGGGCGAACCTGGGCCGGATAGCTAGTTCCCATTAAAAACTATTATTTTCTTGTAGTGAATATATGTTGTTTGTACAGAGTTGGTTCAACACAGGTTTACTTACCGAGTGCCAACTGTATGTTTTCCAACCAGTAGCCAACATATGAACAACGAAATAAATTTTAAATAAGACATAGCTTATTGGGCCACCCGACTGCGACAAATGGAGTGAACAACGCCAAGTAAAAATAAAATTAATTCTCGCCTAGGACTGGCCACCCACCGCCCAACCGCAGCCGGTAGAGTGAGGCCCTAGGCGTGAATCCATGATTACCTAGATGTATTTTTAAAATCAGAAAAGTTGAAGAAAACGGCAATTAAAAAAAACGTATGTTGATCCAAATGAGCCAAATGCCTCGCAATATCTTTGAATGCAATTGCTCACAAAATGATTGAAACAGGGTATAATAATTAAATTAAAAGTTAACGAGAGTCTCGGTTGAGTTAATTTACTTTAGATTACCTTAAAAAATGACATTTTCAGCTCTGTACACATATATTTTGGGAAATATAGTGAAAACAATATTATCAGATATATCTTAACACAGTAATCAGATATCTTTACACAATAAAATTCTTTTTCTATGGAAAGTACGTATTTTTAAATATGATTAGAATTTTATAATGTAACTTCATAATCAGTTAATTATGATACATGGTGCCCCAGGATCTATAGGATTTGTTTTGATTATTTGTATTGCATAGTATGATCATAATCTTTACGATATTTTCAAAATTTCTAAACTACCGTCAAAAGTACGGATAAAAAAACAATAACCATGCGTATGCATGGTTATTGTTTTAAGCCAAAGTAATATATGTTTTTTGGGTTTCGCTGGTCTACTGGCGAAACTGGCAGAAACGTCGAGCCAAACTCGTTAACAGGGCATGTTGCTTCGAGCGAAGAGATTACACCCGATCAGATTTAAATTTTCAGAAGTTCCAGGGCCAGCAACCCGATGTCCATTAACTAGAGAACCGCATTCGCTTTGAGTCGGACACTGCATGAAGGAGGCGATTCCCTATTTCAAACCACCAGATAGTAGGAAAAAAAGGCAAAATATCAAACGGCAGAAAATTCGAGATGTTACATGGCTTAGAAAATGTTCAAGAAGGACGAAAAAGATGGAATCATAAAATTTAGAAAATCACCTCAGCGAAACATTTATTAACACCAAAGATAACATTGTATGCTTGGCACTTACAAGATTGCAGAGATTGACAGATCGATCTTCCTGCAGAGCAATGAACATAAATTATCACATATAATTTCGTAACCAATATTATTAGTCAATTAAGAAAATATGCCTTATAGATTAAATAACTAGATTTAAAATATTATTCTTTTAACTAACTATGCCATTGTGTGCAAAAAAGGTGCCAACTGAAAATTCATACTTTATGTTTACAAATTTAAACTAACGAAATGCAATATTTCTTTCCAACTTACAGAATATTCTGTCACATATTTTACTTAAAAGAAACCTGTCTTTCAATTTAAGTTTTCATTTGGCATAGTTGAACTATATAATAGTGACTGCAATATTAGAGACACCAAAGATATTTAAATTAATTCAAACTTTGCACGATAGATGGCAGTGGAAACCAGGGACGAAAAGCTGTACTTTAAAAGAAAGAGTAAAACATACCAAACAACATACTTATTATGAAACATAGCGTGGAAACAAATAAAAAGGCACGTTATGTTTTAAATACTTATGTTTTTAAAATCATACAAATGTATTGTTTTATTTATTCTGAAATATGGTAATTGCCATTGTTGGTGTTACGTAAGTTCCATAATATTGACCCAATTTAACAATAATATTAAACAATTGTGTTCCCAAAATAGAAAGAACATATATCCAATTAAATATTTTTGAAGAAAAATGTCTCAGGTAATGAAAAACCGTTATATTAAATTAAATACAAGAAAGTGGTATTGTCTTCAATAAAAAGGGTTGTTCCATACTTTTACATAAAATGTTGGTTGACCAACATTGGCCTAACAGAAAATTACGTACATGGGTCGGTGCCGTTTCCAATTGCAAGGAAAAAAATATGCACTGAGAAGTGTTTGTATACATGCAACATTCGGAAATTGTAAATGTTAACTCGATAATAAGTATGATTTGAATAATAGTTTCCATTGCGATATTTGGACGAGTTGCTACAATATTGCACTACGCGGAATCAGATTGTAAAGTCGAGGAAGGCTTAAGCGTGTCTTTCAAAATAAATATAAATCTTCTTATTTCAAATTAAAACATTTTGTACATGTTAACTGACAATGGGCCAAGCTTTTCAATTAAAAAAAAAGTAGTATAGACAGAACACAAAAATCGAAAACTTACTAACCATATAAGCTCTTAGCACGAGATTTTTAAATACATGATTATGCTACTTTTCTGTTTTTAAATCAAATTAAATACTCCGTAAATTAAATACTTTCGTAAAAATCTAAAGAAATTATGGATTATATAATTTTTACTTTTCACAGAAACTGCGCGATGTAATTACAAAATAAAATTTTTCATCTGAAGTTTTATAGTTTGAAAATTAAAATTAAAGAAATTGCCAAAGCGAATTTTCGTGGACGTAAAAAAATCCTTCCCGCGACTGACTGCTTCAGTTTTTATTTATCCGAATGTATCATAGCGTGCGCATTGCTTTCTTCTAACCACCTGTCCCTACCTATCGTCTGTTTCTTATGCTCTTAGTACACTTAGCTTCTATAGTTAGTTCTCTGGAGCTCCTTAATTTTTATCTGTGTTAACGCTCCACAAAGCAGGTTTGCATGTGCATTCGTGAGAGTTTAGACATCGTATACGTTTTGCGATGATTACATTAGTTTTGGTGTAAGAAAACTTTCCATGTATTCTGCTCTGATCCATTAATATCATATGTTAACCTATGTGACCCAGTTTTACTGTTTGACTGGGTTTTATTGATGGCTGGCCGGACGTTTACTTCAGATTTTTGCCGTGCATTTCAGCGTTTTACGCTCTTCCGATATCAATGCCAATTCAAATATTGCTATTTATAATTCCTTCATTAATATCTTTAAATAATACTTAGTATACGCCGTTATTAAATGATATTTTTTGAGACGTGTTCCCCTCCCAGCAGGTAAATTCAGAAAAAAAAAAAAAAACATGTATTTCGTATGTTATCCTTGATACCATTTCATATATGACACATATATTCAACTCACTGGCTACACTAAGATAAAATATAGGATAAATATTGTTGAGTTCTTGGTGAACCAAATGCGAGGGATACAATGGTAAGTGACAAGCTCTGGAAACACTCTACTCATGACGATCTTAATTTACACATGGGAAAGATTATTAGATACACTGCACTGGCATACATAGGGACACATCTGGCTCAGTTTCGTGAAGCTTGATTGCATTACTGACACTTGCCTGGCTGTTTATAAAACAGAATGGGTGCAAAGGTCTTTTTGAAACTTCTTCTAAGTAATTTTCCTGTCCTCAATAATTCCGGTATTCCTACTGGAATTAAGTTGAATGATTTGGGTGACTCTTAACAACGAGGTATTGAGAGCCGATCAGGGTGAAATGAGGTGAGAATGGAGCAGCGTCGGAATGCAGGGGCAAAGTAAAGGGGAGTCTCCCAAGAAAAACCGGCGACCAGCGGCATCGTCCGGAAAAATACCCACTTGCGAAAATCTGGGAGTGACCCTGCCAGGGATTGAAACCGGTTCGCTTTGGTGGGAGGCGAGAAGTCTAACCACTCAGACACCACGGTCCCTATTCCTATTAGAATGTAAGGTTAGAAATACACATAGTATACTGTACAAAAATTTTGGTAAACTTTCTAACCTGTAATGGAATATTTAACCTATACGGCGTATGGTAGTTTTACTACATATCAGACCGAAAACATGGGGATGTTTAGCATCACTACTATACAATGTTGGAAAATTTCCTACGCATTTGGCTCTTTCCTGAGCAGCTGTAGGAACATTACCATGGGTGTATGGAAAAATATTTTACCATTCGCGCTTTGTCACTGTGCGTATAAATAGGTATGGTTAATTTACAAATAATTTCTTAGAGTGTATATCTAAAGTCTCTTTAGGCTATAAGCGTAGGTATTTTGGGAATTGTAAGTTACGCGCTGGAGTAATAATTAGTCATATTCTGTAAGTAGCCACAAGATTCTCATAAAGGCACGAGTTTGAGAAAAGGTGTGACGCATGGAGTATGATGAAACAATATTCAGGTAATACTGTCCCACGAACTGGAAGAACATACAAAGATATGATATTAACGTAGTTCTAGTTAAGTAGTATGTGAAGAATAATTTATGAATATTGGCAAACAGGATAACCCAAATATAACCACATCATCGTTATAATAATTGAAATACTGCTGCGAACAAAATAGTAGATAAGCCTAAAAATATTTTTCTCGTGCTTGGTAACGAAATTAAATTAAATTTTGTTGTAATAAATATCAAAATTTACGTATTTGGCGGCTCTTCGGTGTTTCCTAAGCATAATACACATGTACAACAGGGTTTGCTATATAACATTTTACTTATTTATATTTGTAATTCTGGTATTCTACAGTTTTTATAGCTGAGATTAAAATCACGTATTACCCATAAAACATGTAGTAACTTATTATTGATGAAGATAGAATAACCTGCTAGAAAGTATTTATACTTTTTAAGTTTGGTGGATGAAATGTAACGTTAAGAAATCTACCCAAAAATTAAACTAATTACGTCTTGCGAGTTGAAATACTATGATTGAAGATGTTGCAGTAAGCCTTGCAGAAATAACTCATCATCCAGTATATCAAGATAAAGATAATTATTGGAATACTCCCTGGTAATTCCTTAATATTTGGAATAGAAAATTTTACTTGGATGTATTTTAAAAATTATAAGCTTACTGTACTGTTTAATCCGATAGTAAAATCACTTAAAACTGGCTCACGACTTTATATAAGTTTTATTGTAAGCTAAGATTGTAGAAAAAGTTATTTAAGGAGAGACAAAAAACACTGAATGTCTTTAACATACAAACAATTTCAGTAAATTTGTTTACTTGTTAACAAAACAATTTAATATGGAGAATTGAAGTTAGTGCAAAAGAGACACAAAATCACGAGGGCCTGACTGTGACATACTGTTTAAGCATTATACTACATTTTAGGACCCATTATATAGGGAAAATGCAAACTTCTTTGCCGTTTTTAATGTTTCTTATTCTGTTTACGTGTTGTAGTGAGCGCATATTATCTTTAATGTAGCCTATATAAACAGCAATGGAAAAGAAAATGTTCATTTCCATGGAAATATTTAAGTAATTTTTTCAGATTTACCTGGTATGATTTATTACCATATATATAAAATCTATTTTCAAGCAGTACTCTAAATATTAACATCGTTCGGTGCAGATACAGCTTTCTAAAAATATGACCCTTCTCATCAACCTCGAAATTTAGCAAGATTAAAAATTGCGAAACAACACTGTCCATCCATTTAATCGTCCTACTGACCATCGGTTTTTCATCCATTTTCTTTCATCACAATAAATCATCGACAACCTGTGTATTAACGTAATTTTCACCTCGCTAAAACGCTGCAGATCCGGTAAATAACGTGAGCCTGCGAAGCTGGAGCAGATTACTCCTGACTGACAACAGATACCGAGAGGCCTCCAAATCCGGAATCAGCGAGTCGAAATCGAATGTAGTTCAGTTTTGGCGGCTTTGTTGGATCAAAGTACTGGGATAAACTCAACTTGATTACAAGCGTTAGGCGCTTGCAGGGACTGTATAATTACTCTTCCCGGACAAATATTAGCGTGATGGGGGTGATTATTTGAGCTATTTGCGTATCCGCTTTCACTTTGCGCCTTCCTCGAGGGTCGCATGCGTTTACAGTTAAATTAACCTAATTACGTAACGCACATGTGAACCTGCTGGAAAAAAAACAGGGGTTTGTTAAAGGTGAAATATTTCACTTTTAATTAGGCGGTAGATTCTGCGTTTCAACATGTCAACACGCATCACACAAATGTACTCATAAATTAAAAGGTCTTTGATATTTTATAATAACAAGCTCCCCAAATTGTACGTAAATATCGATAAAAAAGTTTTGATGACTTATTTTATTTTAAACTTTTAATCTATCGTGAATGAATTTTCTTCCGAGATTTTGTTCAAAGACTAGAAATTATGTGCATAATATATACAGTAAGTGACAAGTAATTTTTTAGAGCTGAAAAGCTATTTATCTATATTTTTACAGTAAATTATAATATAAACATTATATATGGAAATTAAAAATATTATTTGAATAAGTACTAGCACATTTCAACAAAATATAATAAGATAAACAATATTGACTACTGACTTACATATTCAACCTACGAAGTAACGTTTGGAGGCAACTGGAAGTGGTAAACGAGGTTGAAATATTGATAAGCGCAATGTAGCCCATGATAATGAAATAGTTCAAAATTAAGTGGTATTTGGAAGAACGGATTGCGTTAGTTATTTTTTAACAGTCCCTTAAGGCGTGTTCATATTTTAAAGTTAATAATTATTACAACTTCTGCGTCTGCATAAAACAATATAAACACAGCGCGGAAAAACCATATCTCCATAAATTTTGAATTGATTGTGTTTTTGGTGCAAATTAACTTAGTATTTCAATTTTAAGCAAGAATTTATTGTTCTGTAGACTATCAAATCACACGAAATATAGCTTTACTGCGGAGAAGGTTGAGATGCTATTTCCTTGAACACATGTTTGGAAAAGTTTTCGTAAGCAATTAGTTTCAAATAGTACAAATCACAATTAAATGCAAACAAATTTTAAGTGTTTATGAAAATCCAATAAATCCCAGTAGTTTGCTTAAAAATTATAAGGTAATATGACAGAAATATACTGGCAAGCATTACTCATTTTATCTCTCTGATGCTTTTTTATTTGTATTAATAACTGAATTTCATAGCCCTACGGAAATGAAATGTTAAAGATTTCCAAAAAGCCGAATGTACGTTTAATCTTAATATAAGACATACAACACTACGTTTGCTATAAGAACTACTTCAGCAACATATACTTTTTATGGTATGATACGTAAAAACAAGGGAAAACGTGTTTAAAAAATAAGCCAGGCTACTTTTGAAAATACGTACGTACACACACACACACACACACACATTATATATATAAAGGTCAATTCACCCATGATAGTACTGATAAGAATTTAGCTTTAAAACATGTTTGAAAGCTTAAGGAAGTTAGCAGTGAATGTTATTGCATTCCATGGCAAGGGCAGTTCAAAACATCACACAATACTGAAACCGGAAAGAAAATGTTTCACTGCTGAAAAAAAAGGTAATCAGTTGTCTTGGAGATTTCATTCGAAATTTTCAATTAAGTCTCATATTCAGTACACTATTGGAAAACAACAATCCGCGAAATTACACAGAATTACTGATAACCAATTATTAAGAAATCTTCTTTGAACTTCGCAATTTTCGTAAATTTTATAGAACTGTTTGCGAATTCTTGGAACCTCTCTGTGGATCTGGTAGTTTTTTTTTCTCGATATTTCCGGTTTATAAAGCCAGATTTCTGGGGCTGAAATGCTTAATTGCGTAAAGAGGGCGTTTTACTGCTTCTTATTAAACCGATATTTCTTCCAAAAAATTAAAATATTTAGTCCGGGAGTAGATTTTGAACATTCATAAATATAGTATTTAGTGACCGACAAGTCTGACAGTATCTGGAATAAATATTTATTTTACAGAAAGTGAAACATGTAACTTTTTCAGTCTCTAGTGATGCCTGAGTGTTTGAAGCGTCGCTAGCCATTACAGGTGGCCATCATTTTTTTTTGTTTGAAGGAATATATTTAAGCGGGATGAATTTCTTAAGAACTACAGAAATTATAGTTTTTCTGTTGCAGAGAAAAACATTTCGTGTAGCGTAGGCATTGTTCGGTGCTGAAATATGAAGCTAAACGAAATACGGAACAGTCCTTTTTATTATTTGGATGTACAGAGCTCACTTCCGGTTTATTCATCACTATGGCACGCATTGAGACTCCCTCTACCGGTGGGTATCGGGGTATTCAAATTTGCCTCACTCTTACTGAACATGCACTTATAACAAAACCCTATGGTAGCGGGGCCTAGTCTTACATATTTTCATTCTTTGTCCCGTTTCCAATGACTCTTTCACTTAGATTATACGTTGGTGGATTATTTCCTTTTGCATCACTTACGACATTCACTTGGTAGGTTAACTCTTATTGATCGACAACCACACAGTTCACTTTTGGCCTTTTATTTACTAACTGACACACATGCTCTCCTTGAAATAAATTTAAAAGGTATCTCATAAATTCCTTGGCCATATTATATAACCAAGCACTTCAGTGAAACGGGCATAATAAAATATAATTTCAAATATGCACATATATAAAAGTATTCCACACTAACAAGCATATTTGATCATATTAACATTATACTCGACATATACCCGGAAGAGCCGTTGCCTGATTACCACGACGTGTGTCAACTGTCAAAAAAAAGTAGGTTCACCACAAAAAAATCGGTATCCTCGCCAGAAATGTAAGGCGATATTAAAACAACGCCGAGACCATACCTGCAGTAGTAAAATTTCTGTTGGCGTAGATGGCGGTAACGAATTCCTTGGCAGAGGCCGCCCAGGTCCCGTTCTCCTAGGCTGCGTCGTTCGCTGATCCGGCCGGTTGGGCCAGCTGACAACGTTGCCGCCCCGAAACCGAAAAAGGCCGCACAATAATGCAGTCACGCTCCTTCGTGACGTAATTCTTCCAAAGCCTGGACAGCCCTTATGTGAAGGGCCTTGGATCACCGCACTAACCATACGTCAGCTTCTCTCTTGCAACATGCACACCACGTAATGGATTAGCCAGCAAACCTTCAACGTGACGTATACGCGTAACACTTTCGTTACGGGAAGGCTTTTGTCAAGAAATATTTGAACGATCATTCACGGGAGGCTACGACTTATTGCCCATTACACGTCATTCTGTAGTCCGATCGCCGGAAGGGACACAGCCCACTCGCTGACTGGACGCATTTCTCTGCACCGGGTACGCCGCTAGTAAGGCCCGCACTGTCCAGCCTAGACGCCGTCTACATATCGACGCCTACATGACTCGCGTCGCCAACAAGTGGGCCACGACCAACCACCTGACACGCAGCACAACCAAGCTGCGGCTCTGGGGAGCGACCTATACGTAGAAAATGATATACTTATATAAAATACTTGCTAAAACAATATTATAAAAACCAGAATATTTTCTACGTAATATTGAATATTTTACTTGCTAAAACAATATTATAAAAACCAGAATATTTTCTACGTAATATTGAATATTTTACTTGCTAAAACAATATCATAAAAACCAGAATATTTTATACGTAATATTGAATATTTAAAGTCTTAACCACACAATAATTTACATCATAAGCATATCGGTTTGCATAGAAAATACTGACAATTAAAAAATACTAAATCTGACGTCGCATGTGCTCAACTGGCCGTTGCCAACCTCTGCAAAAGGAACTAGACACATGGAAATTTCCTCTGACGAACCACTCGTCACAGCATTTAAGTATATTAACTTCATATTTCTGTTAAAACTTCAATGAATATACAGAAATATATTTAACAGTGTAAAAAAAGTGTGTGTATGTTGAGGAATCGAAAAATACCCATCCCTCCCCTTTCATATCTTTTTTTTTTTACTGTAATGTTTTCATCCTATTGTAGTTTGTTGCGTCTAACTCGTTCTTCCATGAGCGAAAACTCGTGGGTTGATTTTTTTTAGACCCGGGCGTTATATTACTCGCGATACCTAGGCCACGGAGGCGCCTTCAGAAACATCAGACATAACTGAAAAATTGGAGGTGCAAGAAGATAGCATAGTATGAAACATTATATTTACAAGCTAATTAAAAATATTCAGCTGATATCCAAAAGATTGAATAAAAATTGTAAGTCACTCAATAACTCTTAAAAACATATTTTTGTAGGGATACTACTCCTCAGTGTCTGATGTCATTCCATATACGTTACCGGGGTTTACATAGCACACATTCCCATGTACAAAATCTGAAGATAGAGAATTACACGATTCCATCAAGATCCTAAACAATTGGGTTACGAAAGTAACTTCTTAATTATTAAGAGTTTCCTGCCACTTTGATGCCTATTCAGTGTGCAAAATTACGATACGCCAACCAAGGTCAGTCTACGACACGTGAGTTTGATGTCTTAGTTGGTAAAATGTAATAACATACTGCATTATCAAGCTCTAACTACAGAAATATTATACGATACGAGGAAAACTACTGCACACGTGACTTACCCCAAGGAGGTCGGAAATGACACGTTTCTTTGTGCTACACCTCCAAGGACCTGTGTCGCATAGAAGGACCCACAGTAAAAGTCCAAAACATATCCAAATTGCGCCCCTAATGCCCGGAACTCTTTCATGGCCAGTAGAGCATGAAGGCAGGCCTCTCTGGTCGGGTCGCCACTCCGTCAGAGGCCCAAAGATTGCTCCACGTCTCACGCGAAATGTAAGTTTGACCTCCTGGGTAAGGCTACACTCTACTGGGGCAGATGCGGGCGGAAAAGGGCCAGCGTCAGCATAATTCCCATCTCGTAAACTACCCTTAACGTCTCACTCCAGTTTCCATCCCACGCCAGGTTTAGTAATCTGCACATCCTCTTCAGGACTTGCGTACATTTCTGCACATCCGAAAGCCTCAGGTAATGGACTAAGTTCATGAATTACTGAACTTGTTAGCTCAACCCGTTTTCGTATTCATATTTGTAGGAAGTGTGTCATAATCTTAAAACCAGGAATTGGAGAATTATTCTAACTTATGGTATAACTCCATATGGGTGTACGTGGAATTGGATGGAAGCGTGGGCAAGACTTAGGTGTTATTATAACTTACGTACTCTGATAACTTATAACTACTTAGTGGTGCACAAGGGGGCGGAGAGGACATGTGACTGGTGCGGAAGGACACATGATGCAAGAAACATGGGTGGAAGTGCGAAGGTTAAATAAACATTATTAAAATCAGGACATTCGGGCTGGGGGATTATTGTCACTTATAACTAGGTATGAGTATACAGGAGGATGTGTGGGGGGGGGAGACATGTGCTGAAACAAAGGGCGTCACACCACGCTGTGGCGTAACCGTGTCGGCTCTCATGTCGCTCGAAAACACTTAGCGCGCCGATTACAGTGATGGCTAAGCAATTCTTTGAACTGGGTCACGCTTCCCCATGCAAGCTACCGCAAAGTTCGCAACTATATGATGGCAAACTAGCCCGTATTATTTACTATTGTGATCGATTGATTATTAATAAGTGTGTTAATTCGTATGCAATACAGGATTATTACTACTACGCTTCCCTTATAATATTTCATTTAACACCCTAAAAGCATTTAATTCTAAAATAATTATTTTTATAATATGTCGGCACTACTCATTATTTATTTGAAAAGTCTGTGCATTTAATATTATGAGTGGTATTTTTATGTATTAAAGGAGAATTGATTTATGGGAAACAAATATTATTTGAACTGCATCAAAAACAAATATTACTTGAACTGCACCAATTTTCCACATTGGAAATAAATCACGACCGACGCATTCAGAGGTTTTAACATGTACATTACAATGACTTGAATGAAAACCGATTAATCTTAATCTAAATCAATGTACTAATGCTATTGGTACTCAACAGCTACGGTGATTTTAATGAAAACAAGAAATTAGAAGGATTAATACGTGGCTTTAAAAGTTTTATTATTTTCACATACTGCTTTAAGCGTGCGTGGTCTGAGAATTCATTTAAATAAGGGGGTGGATGGAGAGTAACTGATGCAAGACTGCGAGATCGTAGGGAGGAATCAAGCCTCCACCAATATTATACTTTGTTTCAATTGTGGTCAAACCGTACTTGTTAAGGTTGGGGGGATTTCGTGGAGATAGAGCATGTGGAGTAAATAAATATAAGGATCCATAGGTTACTATATATAAGGCTATATAATTAAAAATCTGGAGAGTACATAAAATTACTATAATTTCCAGGGAGCTTCGTTAATTTAACTAAATACACCACCTTACTGAGAACCACGTTAGCATATTGTAATTGCCCCACCTTGAGAAGTATCGGAAGTCTAACGAAGTATGACGAATTACGGCAGGATTATTGTGACTTTCATCTCGGCTGGTGTCACATGGAGAAAGACTTAGGCTGCCGCCCTGCATTGCCCTCATATATGTGTGGCATAACGCAACATGGCCTGATTCCTTGGCTGGTAGAAGGGATTCCTGCTTACCAGGGTTTGGGCAATGCGAGTCCCGATTGCTGTACCTGGCTGTCCTGATTACCGCTCGTATGTGATGGCGTGTTCAGGCAGGCCGTCGAATCAAGGCATGTTCACGCTATCATAACAGTCTACATGTTATTCACAGTTTTCATGCTGAGAAGGAACTGTGGTATTAAAAAATTGACCGGTAAAATAAATTACTTGATTAAAGAACTTCTGACGAAAGAAACCTTTTTGCGTATGGTTTCTGCGAAGGTTTAATTTCTCGATAACACGTATTGACATATTCTCCTGTATTTAAAATGTATTTTGCACAGAAAATAATCCAAAATGTTAACTGAAGAGCGAGACGAAACAGTTGCCTACACTGCTATATTTATTTTTGAAAGTAGTCTTTAAAATTTTAAATAAAAAAAACTCGAGTGGGGAGTGAACCCAGGGCGAGGCAGCACTCACCGAATGGCGAGCTTTCAATCTGGTTGCCGTAGGTTACCATCATCTTAGGACATGGAATGCAGGGGCGGGAGAAGCAGAAGTACCCCTAGAAAACCCGCTGGCAAGCGGCACCGTCCAGTACGATTCCCACATGCGAAAATCCGGGAGTTAACCCGCCGGGTAACGAACCCGGATTGCCGTGGTGGGAGGCGAGCGCCCTAGCCAACACGCCACCGCTAACCCTAATTTAAAATTTAATCAGTAGCTTCTTGCTATTTTTCATTAAAAGTATTGAAATATTTCCTTCATTCCTTGGTCCAAGCCCATATTAGTCTCATATATTCTCGCACTCTCTCTTTGCCTTCTGTTGGAGTTTGTCGTGTGGACCTGTGACCCAACAATAGCCTTGGTATTATTCTTTCGATATCAGTGGCCGATGGCTCAACCATTTATGTGGCTGATTTTACCCCCCAGATCTCTTATTCTCTCATAGGAACTAGTATTATTTTGTGAAACCTTTAAATGAACGTAATAAGAGCATTTTCGCTGCTTCTAACTCTTATACTTATTTTTACCCCCTTACATTTATCATATCTCCCATTAATATTGCTATTTAATTTTCATCGTAATACTCTATAAACTACGTGAAACTTCAAAATTCGTTTGGCGATATCATGATAATATCTATCATTTTAACGTTTATAAGATTTTTGACGTGAATACGTCTTTAAATTTGCAACCATAAAAGGATGCTCCAGAAAATCCGATGATAATGAAATCGGGGGATACAGTTTTGCATAGCAGCTGCGAATCCATTGTCTACATTCAAAATTCAATTACACCACTCGATTGCCAAGCGATCAAAAAACATGTTTCGTTGAGTGAGGACTGTGAAGCATCGTGCGCGGACGGAAGGAGGTAAGAAGAAGGGAGAGGGGGGATAGCAATTTTGAGATCGTTTCACCACGTTTCATAGCTTCTGCGTAGTATAACTTTTAACTAGGAGAAGCTACGACGCTTGTTTAAGTTTCAATCGACAGCTCTCGTCAAGATCTCTCTATTGCGTGTATAAAAATATTTATGTGGGATGGTTATGGTGAAATTGTACGACTTTAATGTAAAAAATCAAGGAAACTTAACACAATGTCAGCCTGTACTCGTAAAAAAGAAAAGTCGAAATACAGAAATCGTATATGGTTGGAAAGAGTATCTCAAAAGCAATCCAGTGAAACACAAGAAACCCCACAATTATCAAGTGAAGCGGTGCCGAGAACGAAAAAAAAAAAAAAAAAAAAAAAAAAAACACCATCAAGGCGTCCGAGAGTGTCAACGTAGACGTATTCACGCAAAACAAACGGCCGTGTCCCCAACACAACGACACCCCATTTTCCCCTTCGAATACACGTGATATGGTAAAAACGAAACCGTGCGGGATTTACTAATTGGTTTAGCGTATATCATTTATATCTAAGAGTCGTATTAGTGGGATATTCATTTGCTGAGATAAGCGTAAACAATGAATGCACAGAAAATATGTTTTGGCCACTATCTCTTACACTCGCACGTGGGAAGGGAAGCTGTTTCACTCAACATTAGATATTTACATCTGAATTAACTTTATTTCTGGCTACGTTTATTCGTCGCCCCACGGGAACTTGACCTTTTTTTTTTTTTTTTTTTTTAAGTTTTATGCTTGTTGTTGTGTTCGTGAGGCGGAACTTAAATTTCCTCAGTTGCAAGGAGCAGCTTGGTCATTTAGTAGCTTCTGTGTGTAGCGCGGGATTGTGTCGCGCATTGCAAGCGTGCGGAGCAAGGATGAATATTTTAAAACTCGGGGGAAAAAAAAAGTTCCGCCTCTTTCCCGCGGCGTGGGCTTGGACCTAACCACGTTCTGCGGGGTTGTTCTGCCCCATCCTCTTCCGACCGGAGTGCTCCTTTAGCCCCGCAGCTGTTGGAGTACAACAGCCCCCAGATGGTTATCCATTAGTGGGCTTCGCCGCCGCCTCCGAGCGGGGTAGTGGTAAGGTAGCCGAGATTCCCAGCAACAAGCCAATGAATGCATAATTAATACGAGGTTCCTGGGGTTAGGTGCACGTCCTTCCAGCCGGGGAAGAAGAGGCCAGGGCATTCCTGGGAGTTGGAGCGGCTTTCCCGCTCCCTTCGTCTGTGCGGGAGTGTGGAAGGGCGGAGGAACCTGCCTGTGGGGAGGTCGTGAGGACCCTTGTAGAGGGGGCAGGGATGTGTTTCTGGACGCGAGAATCTCGGGAAGTTCGGCGAGAGCAAACAGGACACGGCGCTCTTGTAGTCGAGGGTCTCTCCTCGCAGGACGCAAGGTGGTGCCCGGGTAATTTTGCGTTGCCGGGAAACTTGGGCTTGAATACTCCGGGAGCTTCGGCAGTTGTTAGGAATCTGGTTCCAGTTTGTGCCGTGGTATTATAATTTCTCAAAGATCGTTTGCAAGTTAACATGACTACACGACGGGAGAGAAAATTTCCCACATGGTCTAAAATTTAATAACTGACGCCGGCACATTTTGCAATACAGTTCTCAGATTAATCCATCCTGAATTCATTTATTTATATTAATCGGAATAAAGCCTAACAGTATTTATGCCATGCGTTTATTGGGAGTGGTAGAAACACTAACTTTTATCGTCACTACCCCTTCTAGTAATAATATTTATTTAAGATATTATTCATGTTTTCATTAGCTTTGTTGAAATAAACTCACACTGCAGCTACTGGATGTCACATACTGTACTTTATTCATCCAACAAAAATGTAATGAAAGTAAACTTTTTTAAATAACTTTTCTCCATTTAAATATTATTTAGTTTATTGCGAATATCGCACCCATTTATTTTTTCCTTGCGTACAGAATCACCGGTACATACGAATTAAAGGGGCGGAAATCACATATCCTTCCCTCCCGCCTTAATTTTTCTAATCTGTGTAGTAAGTGTGTCATAATTATATACAAAATTACTTATATACGTATATAAACACAAATAAATATGGTGTTTAATAAAAACACCGTCAACGCGCAATATTTAATAAAGGACAACAAACCGAGAATTTTATACGAGCGAACCCATATCCGGAAGTACTTGGGTTGGCTGCTATGAGACCGCAAAATTTGTGTAAAAACTCTTTGAGATTTCTTAAAGCTGCGCAACCAATAAGTCAACAACGCAAATTCGATTGACTCTGCACCCTACAGCTTTTCTATCACATGAGCGACCACTTTTCGTAGTCCACGGTCCACAACCTGTACTGTGTTGTGTGTGGTGTGTAACTTATGTATATACAGTATTGTAATGAATTTTAAAATAGGCCTTTATATATTATTTTGCATTTCCTTCCTGTGTTGGGGCTGCGGTGGTGTATTGGTTAGACTTCTTTTTTTTTAATTTATTTCATTTACCCTACATAGCAGTACAGCCATCCAGGGTGTTCAATTCTATCATGACTACTACAATTTAACAGACAGTATATTAGTTATATAGATTCAGATTTTTTTGTGGGAGGGCGACTGTTCGTCTAGGCGCCCGCAATTTAAGCTACAAATTCTATTTTTATTCAAAAGCATCATTCACACTTCTTAGGAAGTTGGTGCGCTATTCTGCCACGACCGAGACAGCTCCCCGACGGGTATCCTTTCGGTTGTATTGGTTAGACTGCTTGCCTCCTTCCTAAGCGAACTGGGTTCGATTTCCAGCAGGGTAGCTCCCTTATTTTCGAATGCGGGAATTGTGCCGGGCGATGCCTCTGATCAACGGGTTTTCCCGGGGATCTCCCGTTTTACTCACCCTTTCATTCCGGAGCTGATCCATACTCGCCGTCCAAATCTCTACTACGCCCTACTGCAGTCCTTGTATCGAAACATGGTACAGATCGCGCACACTCCACTTGAACACTTCATATTGAGGACGACGTGTCTGCGAAATTTGAAGGTGTGCCGTAGACTAGTATCCGTTAAGTGAGCCATGTATTATGCACATATCTATCTAACATGTGACGTGTTGTCCACGAACAACAGCCCCATCCACACCATCTTCAGACTGTCCAGGCAGTAGCTGTGGAGGACTACCTCCACCGAGTAGCATATGCTCAACACTGCATAAACCAGCCTGTATTTTTAACCTTGGTGTTATTCACGGGTTCACAGTTTTACTCGAGACGGCATTGAGAATTAGCACAACAGGAATGTATGTGCTGGTGAAAATCCGCAAGCTTAAGTGGTTCATGGCGGTCCGGGTTAACGTCTGTGCTGGAATTATTAGTGACCATTTCATTGGATCGTATCTACTTTTAAACATTCTAAAAGGTTCTATACCACGTATTCATAGCGCGGATATTTCGCCTTCACTACTGGATGAGGTGCCACTATGGGATCCACCGGTAATGTGGCTGCAACATGACGAGGCTCCGGCGCACTTTGAAAGAAATGTGTATGACCATATGTTCAGACCATTGGACTGAAATAAGGGAACAGGAGGAGCGTGTTTCATGGCCGCTACGGTCATCAAATGTTAAACCCACAAACTATCATGTTTAGGTACGTGTGAAGAATATCACTACGGGAATCCAGTAACAACTGAGGAAGATATCGCACTAATCCATGCTTCGGCCGAAAATCTTAGCACAGCCCGTTGAGCTGTGTGCACTGATCTCTGCATCCCCGAAGCACGAAGCAGATGTTTTACTGATTAAATTTGTAGCTAAACGCACATGGTAGGAAAGCTGTGGTAATTTGACACTCTTTAGCGGCCAAAACACGCAATACCGAACATGGATTTCCTGTCGTAAAATGTTTCATTTGCTATCCCGTATCACATACTATGTGTTGTCAGTTGTTTTGTGTATTATATATATATATTATGTACTCACACGCGCACACAACGTTTCACGTGTCACAGATAGGGAACATGTGTTGACGAGAGAACATATTCTAATTGAGTCGTTGATGTATGCTAACCAGGCGTGACCGGAATCCTTAGGTCAAATAAACAGGGAAACACTCGACTTAGGGTCAACAAAGTTTTCGGAGGGTGTTAGACACATAGACTAAACATGAGGTAGATCGCTTATTCTTCTTCTGCGCATGTACCCAACATTGACCTACCCAAAAATAACACAACTGTCAAAATCACATGGTCAACAATGATGAACGTGTTTGTTAATATCTTCATTGTTAAATGGCAAGTCCTATTATATTAATAGAATTCTTATAATTAAACTGCATTAAACATTGGTTAAAGTAAGTATATAACATCTCAAAACACTTCTTTACTAAGAAGTGTTCTAACCTCAAATCGAATCCACGCCGTCTTTGCTAGCCATATTGGCAGAAAAGCCAATATGTCGGGGCACGGAAATTGGTTGTACGCAGCCAGCAAGATCGGTCTACTTCATATTTAATCTATGCGTAGACACCTCAGGAAGTGAAAAGAGGATATGTGTTATACAAAGATAGATTAGCAATTACTTGCGCTTAAGCAACGAAAAGTAGCAAACAGGAAAATGGACTCAAGCTAGGTAACTACAGAAAAAAAAATTTATGGAGAGTACACCCCATTATACTTTAAATAGTTGTTGGCAACCTCGTGTTGCTTAGAACTTTTTAACACTCCACTCGAAGAAATTTGACATGATATATTAATAATTAGCATGTCAAAAATTAATCAAACAAAGGTGGGTTACCTTAGCAGTATCCGCTATTCCCGACCATTACCTCACAATCCACATGTTTATAAGCTATTCACAGTAAAGTGACCACTTTTGAAAACCATTTCGTTTGGAATAATAGTCAATAAATATATTTTATTTTAGACTTAGACGTTAACTTCCGAGTGCAATGGAATATACACACTCTGTTTGTTACTTACATGGCAATATTTATTTAAAAAGGCCGTAAAATAATTTTAAAAGAAATGGCTGAAAGTAAAAAGGAACCAGGGCCTCAAAAATGTTCACTTTACGGTGAACGGCCTATAGTTGGAAAGCAGATAAGTAGTTGCTTGGGAGGTAAACAACCTGTGCAACTGCCGTGTATGACGTGTAAACCGACAACTTTGCTCGTGTTATAGATGTCCCTAATTCAACAATTGACATGTCATGCGCTACAGTGATACAGACTGCCTGCCTCCCAGACAACCACCAATCTGCTGTGTAACTAAGCATGTGATTTCTGAGGTAGCGGTATGGAATAGCGGATACAACAACGGTGAGCTTTTTTAATTATTTTTGCGTTCTGATTACTACCATGTCATGTCAAATTGCTTCAAGTAGTTTTAACAAAGTTCTACTCAAGATAAGGTTGCCAAATTCCCCTTATGTATTAAGGTGTGTTCTCCGTAACACCGTTTCTATAGTTATCTACCTTGAAAAAATTTGCCCGTATGCAACTTTTCGTAGATTATCGCAAGTAATTTCCGATTTATCGTTGCATAACACATTTCCATTCTTCACTTTCGGTGGTGTCTACCACCGTACGAAATTCCTGTAGAGCCTAAGTCGTAAGTTACTTGCTCTAAATATCACTCTCATGCCGGATAAGCATACATTAACCACTTTCCGCGGTTAAAGAAGTAGTTTTTATGAACTCGCATATTGGGGAACGTTTTACTAACATTGATAAAATGATAAAGCTGAAACATATTTTCATGAAATCAAATTACGCCCCTTTTCATGTACCACTGTGCTGCGGCACCCATGGAAACTAAAATCCTTCATACGACAAAAAATATTACTTCTAGTAACTGGATTCCACTGTGTTGGCAAAATTCGCAGTCACGCGTCATGGGGTGGATAATTTTTTCTTCTGTGGAAGCAGTCTCGCGACACTCCTGTGCCTTTAATCTACTGACAGAGAACAACCAACAGTAACGGGGTACAAGTGGTGTATATTTGACTGTGTTGTCAGACGTTTGCCCGCAGGTTTCCTATTTCAGTATCCTTTATTCGGCCATTGCCTGCGTGTGTGTGTAGACTTCGCTTTCTTCGCACTGCCGCCATGACCACAGAGAAAACTTCGTAGCTTCGATCATCTTGTTGGCCCTCGTGTCTACACCAACGATACTCCTCACAATTTTCGGATACTTAAGTTTCTACCCAGTTCGCAGCCTTCCAATATACCTTTTTTAATCTGCATATAATTGATTTAATCCATAAAAGCATGCCGCCATAACCGAGGTTGTTATATTTAAGTACCAGAGAGAGCGCCTGTTTGAAACTTGTGTACGATGAAGTGCTGTATTAGCTGGATGTGTTTGCTCTGGTAATGTGTATCTCATTCCTTTGTTGTACACTCCTTCACGTAGGTTGTGTCCGTACATTATTACATACAGTTGTGAGAGTGTTCCCGGTTTGGGAGCCAAACTGCTTCCTTCGTATGAGATAACATGAGATAATTGTAATTTAGCTTAACACTGTAAAATAATCCAATTTTAAAACATTTTCCCCGGCAGATTATTCAGACTTTATCACTGATCTCTTCTATAGAATATAAATAAAACTTGTTTTGTTCTTTCACTATGAATAACTTCCTTATCAATACCTCAATTTCGTACTTAATTAAATCACTGCACGAGTGTAAGGTTAAATACTAACCGTATGATTTTCCTCGCACGTGTATTGAGGGCACAGTAGATAATTTATACGACTTGATGCACAACGTTTTAAAAGGTCAAATTAACTTTCTGTTTCCTTGTCCTTCTTCAACGATTTGGAAATATGCCCCAAATATAATTTATGAGTCGTCGCAATGTACTTAGCATTCGTCATTTTTGGATTTTTATGCACGATGCCGGTCAGACACATAAAATGAGATTCCGAACTGTTTCAATAAACTGTGTAGTAATGTATAGCAGACCTTGTTTTTGACGTCTCATTGTATTTGTGACATCCGTAATATTAAAAAAACTACGATTTTTCTACTGTCTACATACATTGGTTAAGTATCACCTGCGAGTCTCACTTCAGTTGCATTATCAAAATATGAACTTCGTCACGCCAAAATGATTTTTCAGGTAAAACAAAAAGCTGAATAGTCAAAAACGCCTTGTTAAAAACAATTCCTACTGAATGCATAACTCGAATTTGTCAGTCGTATGTTTAGTAAAGATCGTCTGTTACTGCTTGATTGTGAATGTCATAATTTTGTGACCTTTTGCGAAGCCTGTAGTTACTGAGAATGAAACTACTTTTTCTAACCTTTTTGTACTTCACATACAGAACGATTACGCTACGAGCAACTATAAACTGTAGAAGACAATACAATACGATTAGGTCAAGTTGGCGCACGAAATAGCTTATATTTAATCGTTTGTCTTCTAGTGACTCTGCGTCAGGTGTATCGCCAGACACATTTCCTGAACTGACTCTCTCTTCGTTTACGATGTATTCACCCTCATCACCGTTGTCTTCTTTCAGTCCTACACTCATGCTGAATTTCTTGAACGCGATGAGGGCTAAACGAGTATCTTTTCTCATAACACTTCTCACTTTAAGACTTATCACATTTCACAACTTCCACGTCCAATATGTTAAATTAACTTGAACACGCAGTGTCATTTCGGGCTTTCTGGATGAACATTCTTTTCTCTTTGTGGCAATATAATTTCCCATTCTGTTTGGATGTTGGATTTGCGGTTTACTTTTTAAACATTTTGGAGATTTTATTTCTTAAAGTTTGTATGAATACTTAGCAAAGTCTCAACGTAGTCATCGTTAAATCGTTGCGAATACACTTCGGCACTACAAACCGGAGTAAAAACCCCTGCGATTTGTTTTATTTCATCACGCCTTGCATTTGTTCGGCAGACGTGTATTTGGCCATCCTATACTGTACCGCTTTCAACAACGGAATGGTAAATGAAGGGGTAGTTGGAGTTCGTCAGATTTTAACCAGACGGCACGTGGTATCAAGTTACATCAGACGTCGTCGTTTGTCAAGTTGCGTTGCCTACCGTGTGGCGTGAGTTTTGGAATCTTGATTCAAATCATCTTTGTAGCACCGGAACGGCACGTTTCCGGATATAAGTTCTACGTTAATGCTTAAGTTTCTATGTTCCTTCGACAACCGCTAGAAGCATGTGATAGGAATTATGAAACATCCCGTGTTTTTAGATAAGAAGTTGAACATTATCGACTATACATTTTAATTTATCACTGTTTATTTTATTGCAATTTTTTTAAATTATTGCGATTGATTTATAAGTATATATATTTTTTGGAAGTAACAGGAAGTATTTCTACTTCTAAATTAATATAAACTGATTACAGTCTTTACTGACTGACGCAACACGCAAAACGAGACTGTATTTCTAATAAATGTACCTTTGGAAAAACACACACTCTGTGTGGTTTTGCCATGGGCATGTTTGCGAATGGTCGCCCCGCTAGAAGTTTCGCCCTTACAAGGCTACGCGCCAGCGCACCTCAACAATTTGAGAGGTATTTTCCGAAACCCCGAGGGCCACGCCGAGATCGCCGGAAAACACACATCCCCCAGGGATTATCCTGTACCATCGACGTGAAGTTGCTTCGTGCGCACACAGTGCCCCACCATCGAGGTTGATCCGGAAGTTATTATGCACCCTTAGGATCCGTTCGACTCTGTTGTGCTCGACACAAAAGTGAAATAAGGTCTACAGTTAGCCCCCTCCCCAGTCATGACAAAACAAATTGTTATTTAAAAGGCGTGAGGTAATCATAAATGCTAAACACGAAGTCTGCAGGTGTCTGGAGAACAAAATAGAATAACTAAATGAAGGGAAGACTACGCCACGGTTTTACCAGAAAGCTGTATTCCTTTTGCACAATTACCTGCACCGCCACTTAGCGCAAAATATTCTGCGTCCGAAGTAGCTCATTCTAAATGCATCCCTGTGGCATTATGTTTGCTCACAAAGTTGCCTTTATTTGATATTTGTATATTGGCTTTGAAAACCTATAGGCTTAGGTTACATTCATTTTTGTCAGTGTTTGTTTCATGCTCTCTTACAGAGTAAAAAAATAATTTCCTAACGTTAAAGCAAACGTCGTTGACAAAATGCAGGTGAGTAGAAAACTTTGGACCGTGGAACCGAGAAGATTGTTTACCATATCTTCATAAATGTTCAATGTGACCACTACGAGCGGCCCGAATGACATTTACTCGATACTCGAGCTCGTTTCACACTCTTGTCAGTATGTCCGGTGTTACGGTTTGGATGGCGTCCGTAATTCTCGTTTTGAGGTTCGTTAATGTTAGTCGGCAATGGTGGACAAAACACTCGATCCTTAATGTGCCCCATAGAAAAATCACATGGGGTAAGATCCGGACTTCCTGGGGGCTAGTGATGAAGAGTCTGGGTCACCAGCTGCTCCTCGACCAATCCAGCATTCCGTGAACGTCTCGTTCTGGTATCCGCGAACAGATAGGTGCCAATGGGGTGGCTCAGCATCCTACTGGAAAATGAAGTCCCCCACCGCCTCTTCTAACTGAGAAAACAACAACTCTGTAAGCATGTCCTAATAAGGGATTCCAGCAACAGTCGGCTCGTGAAAAAAAATAAAGGGCCGAAAATCGTTTCTTTGGATAGAGCGCAAAACACGTTCACTCTGGGGGAAGTGAAGTTTCATACAAATGGTCAGATAAACCGAACACGAGCGCCCTTTCCCCAAAGTGAACGTGTTTTGCACTGTATACAAGACACGGTTTTCGGCCCTTTATTTTTTTTTCACGAGCCCACTGTTACTGGAATCCCTTATTTGGTCATGCTTACAGTGTAGCTGTTTCCTCCGATAGAATAAGCAGCGGTGTACTTCATTTACCAGCAGGATGGTGCACCATCCCAATGGCACATAGCTGTTCGCGGATACCAGAACGAGACGTTCACGGAATGCTGGATTGGTCGAGGAGCAGCTGGTGACCAGACTCTTCATCATTGGCCCCCAGGAAGTCCGGATCTTACCCTATGTGGTTTTTCTATGGGGTACATTAAGGATCGATTGTTTCGTACACTATTGCAGACTAACATTGACGAACCTCAAAACGAGAATTACGGACGCCATCCAAACCGGAACACCGGACATACTGACAAGAGTGTGAAACGAGTTTCAGTATCGAGTAAATGTCGTTCGGGCCGCACGTGGTGGTCACATGGAATATTTATGAAGACATGTTAAACAAACTTCACGGTTCCACGGTTCATTTTATTAGTCAACCAAGATTGTAGGTTGTTTGGGTTTGATATTATTCACCTTGAAAGTTGGGGTATTCTTTTGTACTTACCCTTCAGTATCTTCATGCAGCAGTAAAGATTTCTACCAGGAAAAATTGCGGTGTAAACGTTTTACCTAGAACAGGATTAATGCATATGGCATCTTGCAAGCAATTAAAGTTTGTTCGTGTAGTATTATTTTTCGCGGTTTTAATTGACTTTTCTAACGTGAGAATACATTACATTTACTTGATCATTCTTAACGAACGTTTGCATGATATGTAATTCCAGTAAGTGGTGACAAGATTGACATAACGCTCCGTACTGAACCCAATGGCCGTGCCACTCAAGGATGGAGAAATAATCCCAAACTACATCCCCGCGTGTTTCATTTTAAGTGTGACGGAAAATTACAAGAAAACTCGCGATTATTTTTTAGCAACTCCTGACATCAAGAATGTTTCGAAATGCTTTGCCAGAAACCGCAAATCCTTCGAAATGCACGTGCGAGGCTGCTCGGGCAAATGATCGTGAAACGACAGAGTATGCCAAACGTGCATCACTAAATGTGTCCATCATATGACCCGCGGTTTCGGACAGTAACCGCACACGAACATTGACTTCTCTCGGGTGAAGGGGCAAGTGCTGGCCACAAGTGCTGCTACGGGCGGTACTCGTAATTTCTGGCCTCATTCCCACACAATCACTGACTTTTTCAGGTTGCAGTCAACATGCATATATCTTTAAACACCAATAGCTTCTCCTGTCTGCGATTTCAAAATGGGAGAGATGAGACGGCGTCTTGCATCCCAGAAACTAATCACATGTATATATTTACCATAATACTTTCAAACTTCCTTGTGTTCACACATAAATACACTGACATGACAAAAGTGATAGGATAGCACTATTCAAATGAATTACTCGTGGCGCCACTGCTGCAGAACGACATTGCACGGCCAAAACCGGTCTCAGTTGTGAACAAGTGGTCGTGTCATTCAGATTTATTGTTTATATGCTCATGGCAAGGCGACATGAGTTATCAGAGTTTGAACGTGACATGATTGTGGGATGCCATAAGGATGGGACATTCAATTTCCGAAGTTGTGGAGACTTTCAATATTCCTCGATTCACAGTGTCACGTGTGTACAGGGAATATCAAAATCAAGGCATTGCGATCCACCATGGACAACGCAGTGGCCGTCCAAAGTTACTTGATGATCGTGACCGACAGGGGTTGGGTAGAATTGTCAATGTCAACAGAGCAAGAACACTTTCTCAAATCACAGCCACATTCAATGCAGGAGGTGCCATACATGTATCTAGCAGAGGTGTGCAATGTGGAGTAGCTTCCATGGGATATGGAAGCAGAAGACTCACCAGTGTGTCTCTGTTAACAGCATTGCACCAGGTTCAACACCTCACTTGGGCTCGTGAGGTTTCTAATTGCACCTTGGAGGACTGAAAACATGTGGCCTGGTCCAATGAGTCACGATACAGGTTGTTTCAGGCTAATGGCAGGGTTCGGTTATGACGCAAATACGATGAGGCTATGGATCCAAGTTGTCAACAAGGCAAGCAGGTGGGGGTTCCATAATGGTGTGGGGTGTGTTCATATGGCATAGGTTGGGTCTACTTGTCCATGTACCCACAAAACTCACTTGTAACTGCAACAAAGCTCTCCTTAGTGACAATTTGCAGTGTTCAAGGACTTCAGTTTTCCTGACAACGATGGGATGTTCCAACAGGACAATGCGCCGTCTCATCGGGCTGCGGATGTCCTGGACTGGTTCGAAGAGCATTCTGGAGAGTTCCAGCGAATGGAGTGGCCAGTACGTTCCCCCGACATGAACCCAATCGAGCATTTATGGGACGTGGCGGAGAGAACCATTCTCACCCAAGCTCCTGCACCTATAAATACCAGGAAACTCTGGGCAGCTATTCAGACAGCATGGCTTAACATCTCCCCAGAGGTCTTCCATCCACTTGTGGAGTCCATGCTACGTCTAGTTGCCGAACTTCTTCGGACTAGAGGGGGCCCTGTACGATATTAAACATGTATTCCATGACTTTTGTCATATATATGACAATTTTCCCATTAGTCGAATTAAATGCTACTAAACTTAGTACTTAACGTCACCAAATTACATGGAAGATAAGCTCCAGCCAGATAGTTTTCCCAGTTCTCTTCTGAAATAATTTATATTGTTTGAGTCCATATCTTTCATATCAGACCTGGGAAGAGAGCTGATTTACATGACCGTTAAATTATCCCCCCTTTAGGAACCTATTTCAAAGATAGAATAACAATTACTAAACTGGAGTGGGACACTTCAAAACCCCTTAGTATTAAATTAATATTTTACCCGAAATTATTTTATATAGAGCTCCAATCGAAGTTTCAAGAAAACTCTAACTATAATAATACTTAATACACACTACATCTGAAACATAAGCTGCAGCATCTTTGAAAAAAGTAGTCATGGTGCAATAGTACAGAATGAGCCTTTGAGCCGTTACCATTCACACTTTCTTCTATCGCGCTATGTCCAAGGGATTTTCTTTCGTGATTGATTAACTGCAGTGGAAAAGGGAGGACAACGCCACACGCAACACCAAGAAACCAGTAGAAAGAGAGGACGCAGACAATTAATGGAGAAATGCTGCATCGTACACAGAAGTCTGTCAGTCTGTGACGCTAACGATGTTATACACAGAAGCCTGTCAGTCTTGAACACTAACAATGTTATACAGATTGCTTGCAGTTTTTAACATTTCCAGGTGTGTGCTACATAAGGATAACCATTAAATTAAAAATCTTCCTTACGGGTGTATGCTATGAATGCAAATATTAATAAGTATAGATCTTGCCATGTGCCATGATATCAATGATTATATTATGGTGCCATGAACCATGCCAGAGCGTTATGTAAAGGTAATAATATGAAGCGCCAACGTAGCAAGTCGTCTTGGAAACGCTTCTAACTACTTAGTTCTCATCTGACAGATCGTATGTTGGTTTTAATATCTTGTATGCTGATTTAGTGGTATCGAGGGTAACACAAATTAATGCCACAAAATAAGATTAGTAAGTTATAATTTTTGCTTGTGTCAGTCCTAGATAAAACCAAATTTGTGCTTAATTTTTGTACATCCACGATTAGTCACTTTTTTTTTCTGTAGAAGACGAGAAGAAAGGAAACATAATTCAAAATCCACATCTTAAACAAAGTGTTAACAGCAAATTTCGAAAAACAGCTAAACCTAAAATTGGCAGGCAGTTTACTGTTTGGATGAGCGCAATCGAGTCATAGTTTAGATGTTGTAGGTATATCAAAACATTAAGTGTGGTATTTTTTTATTGTACGTATGCTTATTTCACTTTTTGGGCCCTCCTTACGTACGCAAAATTACACTTTGACAATGTATGCATATGTTTTATGATGTTCGTAAATTCTGTTCATTAACATTTACGGATCAAATTATTCCAGCATTTCTTTTGAGGCGGATTCCCGCTCGCCATCTTGAATCTATCGATTTTTCGCCAAAGCTTCTATTTCAGAAGGTGTATTGAAATTTCCCGCAAGACATATCCTAAATAATTGCTTCCCAGACTTCATCGGAATGCCACAGCTTCGCTACATATATTAATTTTTATCCGTTATCTGTTTGTGTGAAACGCGAGATTATTTCTTGCGAACGATTATAAAGGTGACGATATCAACAGTAATTAAGAAATACTGACATCAGACAATGAACTAGGCAATTCACTATGGTCTGTCGTTCCAAAAAACATGATACAGAATTGTATTTCCTGGGTACGGCAAAAATTCCATAAAACCAAGATGGCGTGTGTGAATCTGCCTTAACAATCATCCAAAGCGTGAATTTGTGCATGCGCTTATTAGCGTATATGTGCTCGTCCGAATTATGCGATACATACTGTGGTAAATACTGGGAGGGAAAACCAATTAATAAGAGTATCGAAAGCTACCACTAGTTATCTGAATGTGCAATTAATTTTGTATTACTAAATTTAGATAAACGGACGCTATCAATGAATAATGTGTTACCAAAATAAATTTTTTGTAACCGGTCGTAAAAACCTATTCAAAATCTTAAACACAAAGGCAGGTAATAAAACTGTGGACTAATTATTTTAATTGAATACGTGTATAATTTTTTACATATTTTGGTTTAGCCTGCATTGAAATAATTAGACAGTGGCTCAAGATAGCACATGCCAGCTTAACTACACAACAATAGTTGCACGACGGTTATATTTATCATTATTCTTATTATGTTATAAGTACGTATACAATGAAACTGATAATGAAAATTTTTAACACATCACACATTTTTAGAGACAAAAACAACTTTAAGACATTTAAGCGGTGGTCTCACAATCAATGTTGTAAGTTACTGCCCTGTATCATCGACCATATGGCAAAACACATCTGCAGAACCAATTCCCGACTTAAGAAAGTAGCGTTGTTTCTCTCAGGTTCATCATTAGCCACACTGCCACCTTCCGTTTGAAGAAATACAGAGAGAGACGAACAGTACCTAGGTCAAGGTAACACATTCTTCAGCTCACACGTCCCGGGGCGGTACAGTCAACCGTTCTGGAAGTAGACCTCGCCACTAGCTGTGTCGTTATGCAGGGCATGATAATTTATAAAGTACCGCAGTGACATATTTGTTTTAAAGTTGTGTTCATTTTTTTATTATGGCTGTTCGAATTTCAGAAGAATTGAATGTTATTCGTGCCAGTATTAAGTTTTCAATTGGTAAAAAATTACTTTTTATAGATTCCTTACATTATACATGGACGAACATACTGTTGTAAATATGCCCTTCGGGCATATTTATATTCGAAATGAACTAGGGGCCCTATGGTTGTGATTAATGATAGGGACTGTAGCTAGTGGCTGACAAGGGTTGATTAACTGTAAAACTGTCTAGGTTTAGAGTGTGGTTATTATTGAATTACTGAACATTACAGTTACATAAATGCAGTTTAAATGTACCGGGAAGCGATGAGAAATTTACTGTTACTATTATATGATTAGATTCATATTACACTATCGGGTTTGTTCCACCTTGGCTGTAGTTGTTCCGAGGCTGTTGGAAATGACTATACGGCGACGGCACAGCTGTTCTCTGTAGTGGTCCTTCATGGCCGGCGTCACGAGGAGAAAGACAATGGCCGCCACTCCGCATAGCTAGATATTGGCGTCCCAGTGGTGCAATCTGCCCTGGTTTATGATACGTTGTGGTAGTTCCTGCTTAAAGTAATTTGGCAATGCACGTCCCGCTTGGTCCTGGATTCTACTAAATGTGAGCGGGCGTGTTCAGGTGACGGTGTAAATTATAGGCGCCTTAACTCCGGCGTAACAATACAACCTCAGGTGGGTGTTGAACTCATACGTATACCAAAACAGGAACCCTAGAAAAATATGGGTAAGACGGCTGTTAAGAAACTGGGCATTGTGTAAGTCTGACTTTAATACTAGCAGCTGCTGTGTATCTTAAGAATATTTCACAAAATATTGTAGGAAATAACATTGTTTTACAATTCAGGAGTTCACTAGAAGACGAAAAATGGTACCTGTTAACATATACAATGTTTTAGCGCAATTTTTATAGCTATATCTTTTAGGTCCTTTCTGACACCAGCATTATTATTGCGCAGGGCTTTAACTAAAATTACAACATCTGCACGAAGAATGGAGAACTTTTCACCAAACTCATGCATCACCTAAGCAGGGAGCATATGGCAGCTCCCCAAACGTCGTGTCATTGGCGAATTGTGTTATTTTAGGTGCACCTTTTCACACTTCTATTTTTTTGAATTTATCTTGTTTGTACTTGCTATTGTGGTTTTCGAATGGATCTTTTGTCTGTAACCTTAATTTTCCTATTTTTTATTTTATGCATTGCTATTACTAATATTTATAAATACTGTTATTTCTGGTATACATTGCTCGATAAATTAACAAATGGGTTACTCATTTACACAAAATTAACAAATGGGTTACTCATTTACACAAAATTAACAAATGGGTTACTCATTTACACAAAATTAACAAATGGGTTACTCATTTACACACATTGTTGCATGTCCTGCCACTTAAAACGGCTGAGGTTTCGTCTGGAGTTATTTTTTAGGTTTGTTCTCAATATTTTATGGCAAAAATTTTTATGTGAATTTATGCGTAAAATTTTTTTCGTATATTTTTTTTTCACGTGTTTTGGTAAAACTTCGTTAGAGTTTTTATGAAGATATTTCAATTTTATTACTGCTTATATTTTGGTTGCATTTCCCGAAACTAGCTTCGGCAATAGAATAGGTCCAATGGACTTCTGAGTTTAATTCAACTACGTCGTTGCCACGGAACTTCAAAACAATTACAGCAAAACCCTCATAAGAAGTTTTCTGTTAATAAGTTTTCCAGTTTACTAAGCTTTAAAATGTTTGCACTTGGTCTATTACAAATACACAATTTCACCCTTTTAAGATTTCATACTTAAAAAGCACACGTTTTTCAATATTTTTCTGAAACATATTAACAGGGTTTCACACTGTATTATTGTTTTCGATCGTTCTCGACCATGAAATCGTAAACGCAAGACGTATTGTACAGTGTATTATCGTAAACGTAAATAGCAGCAGACATATTCATGGCTCTCTTGCAATTTTAATTGGCAACTTTCTTGAACGGGATCGCCTTATATAGCAGCCCAGGTCACGGTGGTAGCCATTAAAATTGTATTTATTAAGACCAAATTGATGCCGTGATTGGAATTGTTTAATTTCTTCACTGAATGGCATTCGTGAGCTGTGAAACGGGAAGCCAACGGTTATGATTCAGTAAAGGTGGACTACAGCGACACACCGGTATCCACGCCACGCGAAGAATCCCAGATATTTTACAACAATAATAGTTTATAAAACACACAAGCGAAGCGCCAGCGGAGCTCCCCTCCCGGTGGCGCGGTATTTGGGACAATTGCGCTACCAGAAACGATATAATACTCAGCAACACTTTGTACGGGGTCAGTCTGTCTGTGGACCCACGCCAAGATGAAGCCATCAAGATGCAGCTTGGCGTGCCGCTCGTCGCTTTCCGACTCAACACTCAGCCTCCGGCGACTGTATCATTCAGGTTAGTCATGTACTGCAATTGATTAGGATCTCCTTCGCTCATAGCTTATGTTTATTGTAACTCCTAATAATTGTATTAAAATCCTGTTCTGTCTTCATAAATACCTTAGTTCTCCCTTCATAAAAACATAACAACATAAAAGAACCTTGTCAGTACTCACCAAGTAGAAATTAATCCCCATTTTGGATAAATATTTTCCTATTAATGACTGCATACCCATTAACAATGAATGTCTTCTCTTTGTACAAAAATTCACTTTAATAAGAGAAAATATGTTGCGGTAAGCAAAATACCAAAACTAACCTCAAGTGCCATGTTGCGAAAATTGTAATTCATACGTAGGTCTTAACATACTAGGCATTGTTCGCCAGGAGTTTTTCAAGTATTCAATAAATACGTGTGTTGTTCTGATACTTGACATGTTAACATTAATACCTGCCATGTTTTACCTTTTTCAATTTTACAGTAAATGTGTGAAAATGTCAGTTGGAGATACATCTTTTTACATCATACAAACGTAAAATTTATTCCTGCCACTGAAATGTGCAGTGTGCCATAATCTCGCAGGTCATTAAACACTCCAGATAATTTTCTTTATGAAATATTTATGTACAAGGGAAAGCTGAACTATTTAAGGAAACTTCGTAATTCAGCAATAACGTGTGGATTGAAATGATAAAAATTAAAGAATGTAACATCGGTGTATTTGTTCAGAACTGTACGATTTTCACGCAGCATTGCTAGTCGAGGAATCTCAGAGTACAGATATTCTAACAGAGCTTACTTTGACATCGCCCAGTGCTGCATGAAATCCCTCTTACTCTAAGGTGGTACCATCATTTATGCACTAAATGCTGCAAAGGAACGCAGTATCGAGAGAATCAATAATGAGAAATAACTCTTGAGTACAGCGAGCCAGATGCCATATATTTCACATAAATATGTAATGAGACAGTATTTCCCTTCTAATGGCTACACGCCTTTCAATAAATCAATACCAGTTGCATCATGTTGTAGTTATTTGAGATATAAAACCCCCCTCTCCTCTAGTGCTTTGTAACTAAATCTATTATTAAAACAATTCCCAATGTTACAAATTGGGTAACTAGACACAGATGGAAGAGATTTTTCATGGCATAGTGAAGAATATTCTAGCAAGCTACGGTAAACGAAAATATTCCTCTCTTGATTTTGTAATCCTGTCACACATTAGATTCTTTTAGAATTGCTATCAGGATTTTTAGCAACTCTGAAGTTCATTCGCGATTATTTAAACAAACTGACTTGTTACAATATATCGTGTACTGAGAAGTAGTTGAGAATTCATATCACAAAATCACGTGTCTTATAAAAATAATAATTGGAAATATTTTCTTACCACCTTAATTAATGTGAATTACATAAAAAATTATTTCGCTATGCCTATCTGTAAATATTAACCATCCCGCCATTTAAGTGACGTTTGTTTCTTTAGTTCGAATTGCAATAAAACATAAACACGTATTTAAGATTCAAACGAAAGAATAAACAATTGCCTGTTAGAAACAGCATTATTGGTATTGCCTTAGCAAACATAATAATTTTCTGACAGACAAAATGTAATGCACTAAATATAAACATATCTAAAAAGACGTCGTAATGTGAAATGGCTGAACTATCATACGAATGCCATTTCACAATATTAAAACAATTGATTGCTGTTTTTTTCTGTGATTTCATAAAAATCATTGAAAACTTTTTATTTAAATCCCGCTTACAGTAATAAATCAGTTAATTAATTACAACGATATATTTATACTTATGTAAGTCACTATTATTAAAAAATTTTCTAACAAGTGGGGAGGGAAGACCAGGAATAGTTACAACAGTTTTGATATTATAGGATTCAGATTATTTGTATTTCATTTTCAGGCATCGAAGTATACATGGTTGTCAGCTCTCATCATTAGGCTACAACATATAAAAATATAATGCATGTAAGAAATGAACGACCTTAAGAATATTGGTTTAAATAGATCATTGCAAATGTTGCAATTCGCCCCATGGCTGGGATAAGTTGCAACACTTACTCCCAAGAATAAGACTCATCTGTTACACAATTTAAACACACGTACAAAGGAGTTTCACCAGCACATAACCAGTGAGCCCAACTTTTGCACACAGTGCGTTGCACTTATTCTTCACCAAGCTTGTATTTGAACAAGCACACTAAACAAACAGTATCTTCTTCCTCGACAGAGCTGCTTTCGTGGAATTTTATCTTCCTATGCACATTCTTCTTTTTAATTACTTGTTCTTTGGATTTTATTTTTCCTTGGACACTTTTTCTTGCTTGTTATCATTGTATCTCTTTTTCCTTGTGCTCCACTTTTTTCGCTTCTTCTCATCCTTGAAACGCTTTTCTTCTCTATTTTCCGGAATGTCGGTGAGGATGGCAGTTTTTCTTCTCTTCAGTCGTCTGCGAAGGTTTTCATTTCTGTTAGGTGCTTTTGGAAATGGACGTACCTACAATCTCTGGAATAAACCCCATTGTACTTGGAATTGAGATATTGTTTAGGTTCAGAGATCTTCTCTGTTCTTCACTCTGCTGATTTACAATCTGATTGACTCCCTGCCCACTACGGACATGAGCGTTCAGAAAACATTCCCGAATTGCATCAAAACTCTTTTCAACAGTTGCTTCACAAACAGAAACTTCATCATTTTGTACTATTTTACGATCACCACATGGTAGCGGTCTATCTGTTACGAATGCTATAGCAACGTCACCATCTGAAAATGTGAGGACGGTAAGTAGTGAAATGCCTGTTTTCTGAAATCCAGCAGTGATATTAGCTGGTGTCATTGAATGCAGGAAAGTTTATTTTACAATTTCTGGCAGTTGGAATATTGTGATTGTTCGTCCGGTTAGTTTTTAATCAAAAGATATTACCTGTTCCACATCGTTTCTTAAACGGCCCATAGACTGACACATCCAAGAGGGTTGAAGGCGATGATAAGAGAATTACGCCACTTCTTTTGCACAGGTCCAAAACAGGGCAGCTGATGTGAGAAGAATGGTTGTCCAAGTGTATGAGTACAGGATTGGTAAGAGATGGCGAAGTATGTTCAACGAAACGCTTTATGAATGTGAAGAAGGTTTCCTTAGTTTGCCAGCCAGATTTAGTCGCGGTTCCTTTGCAGCTTACAGGCCCAGCTCGTACGAAATGATCCCAGAACTTTTTACGAGGAAATATAAACATGTGTGGTAAGGCATTTCTAATTCCGCTTATAGCAATTGTTACAGCTATCATTTCACCTCTTTCAGCTGAAGTTACAGATCCCACTTTTTTCGTCCCATTTACGGTTATTATTTTACTAGGCTTCAAAACAGTAGACATCCCTGTTTCATCCACATTGAATATACTTGAAGGAGGGATTTTATCGCGGCTGAGCACATCTGAAAGTTTTTCGTAAAATAGGAACACATTTGTCTTATTGAATGAAGTGTAGATCACTAATTAAATATATCGAAACGCAAGAAAGAAAAATTTTAAGGAAAATCTTTGGCTCAGTCTGTACAGGGAAATCTTAATGAAAAGGAAATCTCATGAGCTCTATCAACATTCTGAGAAAATTTCAGACATTTAAAAAAAAGACGACTGAATCATTGTCACATTGTCAAAATGAATAACAACAGACTGACCAAGAGAATTCTCAACCTTGCCATCTCAATTAAAGTGAAGAAAAATTGGCTGCTTGAAATCGAGAGAGAACTCCAGGAAATTGGAATCACAGGAGACGTCATACAGTACAGATGCAGATTCGGAACTCTGGCCAACAGCCATCAATTTGCCAACAAACCGAATATTATAAGAAAGAACATCTGGACCGAGGAACGTAGGAAGGACCTCAGTGAGAGGATGAAGAGATTTTGGGAAAAGAAGAAAGCAATCACATCTGCTAAATAAGTTCAATCGCGCTCCTCAATTGGGCATGACGATAGAAGAAGAAGAAATGAAGTGCACCTTGCCAAGCTTGTTGGCTCAGCTTGTCTAATGGAAAGTTCTGGGTTGCGCTTCATGAGAGCAGTAAACCAATCTGGATCAGCACACTTGTCAGATTCCCATAAATTGGCAACATTTACACCAAATAATACACCACATTCATAGACAAGCTTACCCACCTCTTTTGGTGTGAGGTAGAACATAATTTGAGGAATTCGCTTGAGGTATTCACACAATTGGCTTTCTTGTTCTTCCGCAAAAACATGACGCAGTTGCTGGTAACCAGTGCTAACAGTGTTGGGTGTTTCCTGTTCTCTAATTTGGCATAAGTTCCTTTTAGTAAGTTTCTGTATATAGTGTGACAGCGTAGAGAAATATTCATCAGATTCCTTTGCAATTTTTTGGACTGAATACTCACGTGAATCTGGATCCATGAAGAATTTGGCTGCTGTCTCCATTATATCTGATGGAGTCTTCCCGCTTTCTGTTTTGCGTTAGTACGTCCGCATTTTCAATGAAAGAAAAGTAAATTATATAGATAATTTGTTGGTATTCCCCACTTCTTTTGACAACGTAATATTCCTAGCCTAATAAACATTATCAGACCTATTTTTAAAAAGAAATTATTATTGTATTGTTTACGTAATTAAATAATATGAGTAATATTACACACATCAAGTAGATAATAAGTTAGGCGATACAGCTCTTTGAAATGAATGAAAAAATACGTACAGGCACTTGGGGCAAGTTGCAACAGTCTGTTGGTACAGACACTTGGGGCAAGTTGCAACAGTCTGTTGAAACTTGCCCCAAAGCAGTCCTTGCAGTATTTAACAGAATTATTGACTCCTACCTTTGTAGATACGTAATCGCTGTACAACACTAATAAATATGAAGGTTTGCCATATTCGTTATAATAAACTTTGTATTACTTATCTCACACCAGTAAAAATCACAACAACTTTAGTTGAACGCTGCACAAGTTACTTTCATGTACGAAAAGAGGCCATTCATCGCTGCGCCCCGAACCGGTCTGTTGACGCGCCCGGGAGTTTGGCACAATATGACTGCCACTTAATACTTCTACCCTGCTGAGTGGCGCCACTACAGAACCGAAGAGTGCGTGGTTATGAGCAGTGTTTCAACCTACCCCTGTTGCATTTAGCCCCGGTCTTATAATACCCTGGTCTTCATGCTCATAGAAAATGATTATTAAATATGCCACGGTGTTGGTAACAAAGCGCTCTTATCCATTTTTTGTCGACCTAAACTCGTTGCGTCTCTATGGATACCTCAACAACTAGTCAACTGCAGCATCATGCCTCGCAGTTTGCTAAGATCTGTGGACCAAAGTACTGCAATGGTTTTCTTCAACTTTATATTGGACCTTACTATTCCCACCCCAAAAGCCGAGGCTTTAAATGTTTTACTTTACTTGTTATAATACGCACTCAGCGGAATTTTTACAGTGGCGTTGTCTTGTTGCAGTAACACGTTTGCTGCTCTGTTGATTCACTCGAAATAATTGGCTCAACACTGCCTCATGAACTGCACACTAATCTTGAATATACCGTTTAAACGTCGTTCGTGTACTCTTTACATTCTACTACTAAGTGGCATATGTACAAACTCTCTTGAGGGTAAATGGGTTTTAAAGTCAAACATATTTATTTTTTTCTCTTTAGTGTGAAATATGCGTGTGTGTTTATTTTTGCATCTACAATATGTTTACTTTTGAATTTACCCTTATTTTTATGTTCTGATCGTATATTTACAAAATAAGGTTATAGCTTGTAACATTTGCCGTTTGCCAGGTTTTCGACAGAAATCAAATTACTAAACTGTTCGAGATGAAACACGACCCAATTAATAAAACAGCCAATTAAATTTGTGTGCCATTATTCAGTATTTGGTAATTAAAAAACGACTTCCAATAAAATTATTGCTCTATTAATTATTAAATATATTTTTATTGTTTCTCTACAATATAAAAATGGTAATAACACGGAAAAAGTTTTCCCCTTAGAAAATGTAGAGGTCACTTTTTTTTTTTTTCGATCTAGTCAAGAGTTATTCAGAATTATATTAAATTTGCCTTCTTATATTACAAGCAAAATTTGTGTACCTCGGAATTTCAGAAAAATGTAGTTGCGTGCTATATATTAAATCAAAACATAAAAAATGATGTGCTACCATTGCATTAGCTACGCTAACATTACTCAGCTCTACTGTTAGAAATTTTTTCCATTGTTGGGTAACATAAAAATAATCTAATATGAGTTCTCTTTCTAATTTATTCTAGATAAAATAAATGGGACGTGAAAATTCAGTTTTTGATACGTAAAACGTTATGCAGTAATTGGCTTTAAATCGTTTAGATAAAGTACGTTTTGGCAATGTCATTTAACTTGATTGGTATTTGACATAGAGTAATACATCTTTTGACTGTCATATGTGTAAAATAAAATGCTTTAGTCCACAAGAGAAAAATAAATAGTTTCTGGTATCAAATATATTTACTTGGAGAGCATTGGTTTATGTTGAACAATATTTGGTTAACATACCCAAACCGCTCTTGCCCAAAATATTGCATGCGTTCCCTTGAACTATAGTGAGCGGGTACAGTATGTGATATGTAGTGTGAAGAATCACACCCACAACATACATGACGACGTGAAATGAGAAATAGCCACATCAGTACGAATACCGCTTCCCAGATACACACTTCCCAGACAACTTATCAGTACAGTGTGATGTGTGAGATTCCTGGTAGCTGCTAGTGGTCTGTAAAAACAGAAAATACAAGAGCACTGAATCACAGAAAGCTCTCAACCAAACTACCTTAAAAAATAACACTCATGTAAAAGGATAAATATCTGAAATGTATTAGATGCATCGCGAAACTCAGATAGAAGAAAACCCTTAGTAATAATTAAGTCTGGATACTCATTATTCAGAATCATGTACAACCCTCAGAAATTTTATGAGAGTGTGGTTTGATTAAATGGCCGTAACTCATAATATAGCCTAGCCCTTTAATGACGCCCAGCAGTAAAATATTCACTTCTGTTAAGAATAATATATCTTTGATTGAGCTCACACCAAATTCTGTTGGGAGCACGAAGCAACTTAATGTTGTGGTATTCGTAGGCGTAGGGCCTAACTCAGCATTTAATGATTTTTATATATCCCAAAATGGCGTACTAGGCCGGCCTAAAACTTGAAATTAAATCGGCGGTACATCGCTGGTAGTAGTTCTATGCAGCAAGAAACAGTTACGTTCAACTCACACTCTAGGTACTCGCACATAAAGTTCATTATTTACCTGGCGTCCTCGCGGGTGGCGAACTAAAATTTAATGTATTCCGCCTAGGAAACGCGTGCAGACAGATTACCTTCTCTCTTCTTGGGGAGTCTTCGTCTTCAGGCTGTCTGCAATCAAACCACGCAACTCGTTCCACGTCCCTAAGAAAAAGTTAAATTGCTATCAGGCCTACGACACCCGTCGTAGCCTGCCTGACAGAAAAACCAAGATGGTTAGAAAAGCCTTAATTTAATCCTTACCTGACTCTCCGCCTAAGCGCCAATCACTACAGCAAGGAGACTTACTAGGTCACCTCACCTGGGTGTCATAGCAACCATCAATAAATTGCTCTCTGCATCGAGGCCACATGACATATATGCAAAAGTGAACGAATGGAAACCCATATAAACATCATCAGTTAGAGAAACTATTACACATAATAAAATAACATGCAAAAATAATTATCTGAATAAGAGTTGTACGGAAAATTATATATACATTTGCCACAAATAATAATATGCAAATAAATAGAATGTTACGTAACACCATAATTTACACAGTAAAAAAATTGCCGGGGTGTACGTAAGTAAATCAAATTAAAGGCGTTACACTAGTGAAAATATATTTGCCTCGTAATGGAATTCGTCTTATTAAATTTTATATAAATGTACTCTGGCTAACCTTGCATTAGCTGTATTAACATATTATTTCATGCAACAACAAAACAGCATTAAGTAGCATTATTTCTCTCAAAGAGTAACATAATGCCGGAAATTCGGTTGTTATGGGGGACCAGGGTCCATCATCTTGGATGTACAGAATTTTTCCATTAATTAGTTATATATTTTATATTAAGTTTAAGCTGTAACAGTTTGATATACTTTGAGAACATGTTATTCTTACTATGTCGTGAGGAAAATCAATTAAACCATTTGAAAGGAAACTTACAGAGAAGAACGTACAATTCCATGATGAGGGGGTCTACCTTATGAGCACCACCTGAACTAAATTGACTGGAAACTGTTAGACAATTCTTTACGTTTCACGGAAAACATGACTAACAGGGCAACACATATGCAATATTGAATAAACTTTCACCACTGCAGTATTAAAGTTGATTCACTGTTAAGTAAACACATTAAAACAGACAAAACATATACTTACCAGTAAAGTAAACATGTTTTACTGTGCATAATGTGTCATTATGGCATGAGCAGGTCTTAGCTGAACAGCCCGTGTGAATGCGCACTCACACGAATTGCTGTAACCAGGCAAACAATCAGCACATTGCTACAATCGAAACGATTTTTCTTCAGCCTATGTTATATGAAACAGCAAGTATTGCTTGGAATCGCACAAAACGCCAGCGTTACGCTGTAATAAAATACTGCGAGTAGCGTCTGTTATTACCATGTCATCAACCTGACGGGAAGAGGCAGGCTGCTGTAACAGCCTATTCATATCAGCCTACGGTAACGAAGCTAAGTAAAGTTAAATGCATAAGAAAGAGTGGCTTATCTGTAAGATATGAAAGGCTCCTACGGCTGTTAATAAATTATATTCCGTAGGCCTGAAGCCTGAAGAATTTTATATACTATTACAATATTGTATCAAATACTATTCACGTATATTATTAACATCACACAATATCTCTGCCATAAAATTAATATACGATATCTGTCCAGTTTTCGGTCTTCTTGTTTGATTGGATTTTAAAAATAACACATCACATAAACTTGAGATCTGTAATTTTGTCGAAAGTAACAATTTGCTTTTATTCACTATTCTCTCTCTGTCTGCAGATTTCTGCTCGTGTACAACGCGAAGCAGCTACTTATTTGCTTTACGAAGGACGTATTGCTGTACCAAATTAGGGATTATGCCCTAAGGTTCTACGATTATAATGTTTGTAGATGATTTTTCTCTGGAGCTGGCCATCTAGAGTTGCCCATTTAAGAGAGAATCCTCCCTCGAATCTCTCCAAGCCACATTTAGCGACTATCCCTGAGACTTATTTAGAGCCATAGCATAAGAGACGTTGAGAAAGAATTGCAGTCTTTTGACTTCAAAAGGGTACTCTGGATGGAATGTGGTGGTATTTGCGTTGTGAAATCTTACCCCATCACCTCTCACATATCCAGTGAAGACCTAGCGCCTCAATGACACCTTTTTGCCAAACCTTCACTTGGAGTTCGTTGCTATGGCAGATTCTTGGAGGTATCATTAATGAAACCCAAATCTTAAGGAGGAGTTTGTGTAGTAATAGACCAGGAGGGTACATGCTAATGCGGTTGATGAACTCCCCAGGGTAATGAACTGCACCATCCATTTATACAACTGTGTCTTTTCAAATAATGTACTCCATTTCTACCGATTCGAACAATTTCAGCAGATCATACAAATTATTTTTATGTTGTTAACATTGCTAAATTCTGAACATCTTCTCTTCAGGTATTTTTTTAAAATAATTGTATAGTCATTTCAAAACTACATAATAAAAATTTTATGAACTAATTTTTGTTTTCTGGGCATATTTAGTTGTAATGCTACTGAAATTCAAGTTACATAATGTAGTGAATAAAAGCTCAGGTCTGCTAGAAAACCAAATATAAATACACAGTATCGTCAATGTTATAACATGTTACCGTTCTCGATGTGACTCACAAGTTCATAGTTCTAACAGTTCCGTTTAGAAGAAACAGGCTAATGTCGCAACACATAGATGGTTACTGTGCAATTAGAATAGACACTATATCGCAATCACTGCGAATCGAAAAGTATGTAGGTAATTATTAACCGCGGTGCAAAATGTGATTTAAATGCGTATATAGAATATCATAACTAAGAGAACACATGGCGATGTATTTCACTGTGTGAATGTAATTATTAACCGCGGTGTAAAATATGATTTAAATATGTATACAGAAGTTCACAACAAAAAGAACATAGCGTGATGTAATTTCACTGACCACAGTACGCAACATATTATTGCAAACACATTAAAACATTTTACTCCTTGTTAGGGATTTCAATTTTGAAAAAGTCTGAAATTAGATTTTATGGCCTTTTCCGTTAACGTTTCAAAACAAAGAACATAACGGTATCCTATATGGTTACTGAGTTATTGAGAAGACTCAGAAAACACATTTTATTCCTTGTCGTCTTCTTAAGGGTATAAGTTAAAGAAAATAAATTTAGGTTTTTGAATAGGCTACTATTTGAATGTAAGAGCATAACGATATCTCGTCAGGGTGATGAGTTATTAGCGAATTTTCGAAAACACATTGTGCAACTTTTTAGCCTCTTAGCAGTCGAATTTCGAAAAATCCTTTCTTAGTGGGTGCCAGCATACTAAGAGGAAGCCTTCTCTAAATGTTCCTACTTTTTTGTCGATCGGTTTGGGCTGTGCGTTGATTAATGAGTCAGTCAGTTAGGGCATTTAATTTTATTCGTAGAGATACAGAAATTTCAGTGGCGAGTTTGAAAAGTAGTTCAATGTTTTACCGTCGTATAAAAGTGTGGTGTTAAAATTCAGGACAACTAGAAAATTAATTAATTTTTCTTTAATGCACACAAAATAACTATATGTAATTTAAATAAATATTTGTAAAATTGTTACGTTATCATAAGATAAAAAGACAGATTTAAGCCGTAAGGTCTACCAGAATATGTATGGCTCCTACAATTTCACATATCAACGACGAAGCACTCTGCCATCATAAGATAATACTGTGTTCCGAAACGCATGTTCCGACTTAGTAATAATTAATTGAGTCGTGTCAGAAGTGTCTAGCCCGGCCCGGTTTCCTTATTATAGTTTATTCGCGGTTTCTTCACACCTTCTGAATACAATATTTGAAAAATCACCCCATATATGACTTATTTAGTTATTTCCTAAATATGCCATGTACCAAGCGTTTTATAGGCTATTCACGGTAAATTGAGCACTTTTTAAGGCCCTGCTAAATTATTCCTTTCAATTAATTTATACCTTTCCACCACTTTTTAATGTAAACAGTGCAATATGACTAATAAACACAGTGTATACATTTTGTCACTCTCAATAGTTAACGTGAGAGACTGCAATAAAATATATTTATTAGGGGTTAATGCCTTTTGTGAAGGCCTTAAAAAGTGCTCACTTTACCCTGAACAGCCTGTATAGCTTTGTTAACATAGAAATATCTTTCGTTTCGTAATTTTAAGTTTGATCTATATTTTATTTATACATAATTATATTTCATTTATTGTAATGCTAAAATAATGTATTGTGTCAGATAAATAATTAACATATATTTTTATTATTTGTTTACACCCGTAACACTTTTGCTTGATTATCCTATATGTTAATATCTTCTTCATATATTTTGCACTTGTAATATGTCACATGGTTTGCATTTTTCTACACATGTAATAATTTTAAAAGTTTTAATTTTTTTCCACACGTTAGGATATTTAAATTTTGTTGTAATGTGGCAAACTTTATTCTGTTAAAGATAGGATTTAGTTAGGTCCTCATATGTTTGTGTTACATATTTTAAAAATTTATTCGTTTCTTTTCGGTCACATTTCGAAGTCATTTTTATTAATTACATATTGTATATTTTGCTTAGAGACCAGTAACTCTATATTTTGTTAGTTTAGGATTGAGAAAGTGGCACGTACGGAGTTGGATAATAGTTTTCAGTATCCCATTGGACTACAGGTTTGATCCCTGTCTGACATTGGCTGAAAACTCTAGGTCCTTTGTGCATGCTCCAGCCATTTTGAGCAAGAAGCTCCCTTCTTCGCACGACGCCATACTCGTAAGATTTAGAGACAGGACTCTCCCCTGCGAGTAGGTGGAGTGTAGGCATTTTTGATTAGAGAGTAGGGTGTTAATTATTTTCCCCAACATTTCTCAGTGTGCCAGCTAACGTGTGCGAGGTTTTACGCCACAGCTAGGATCCCTAGAAGTCAGGACGTAGAAATAATTACGTCTCCGTTAGAGCTAGGACTCCGCAACGCCTAGGATGGCGCATCGCCTTCATCACTGAAGAGGTCCTTTGACGTCGTTGATGACCGACTACGAGAGGAGATTCTACATCTACAGGAGTTACAACCATTTTTAACTTCAGGTCAAGTAACAATTACTCATATGTTTACATGGTTCTTATGATAGCGTTGTCTTAAGCAGTGAAACGACGCCACTTTTTATCGCGTAATTTTCTTAGCTGACTTTTTGCTTACGTATAAACCTGAGTAGCTTTCTCACTTAACACTGAGCTAGGCAATTAACATTAAAATTTAGAATACAGAAGAAACATTTTTTTTGGTGTAATTTGTAACTTTCGTTAAGTACCAATTTAACTTTAGTGGCAGTTAGTGAACTACATTTTCAACTACATATAGTCATTGGAAGTTAGGTAGGGCCACTTTTTTCTTCGTCGCTAGGAGGGAATGTGTCTATTTAGATTTGCTATTTGCGGTCAGATTTTTCAGAAATTTGTTAGTCCAAGTAAATTTATAGAAACTAAAAATTGACCATAATGAGAATGTCAATAAAATAACCTTGGACTTTAAACTAATTACCAGTGGTTGCCTAAATTATTTGTAGATATCATATGTTGTGTTCCCAGTGCTACTGCATGCAAATGTTTTGTCATATTACTTACAGGTTATGTTGCTTGCTTTCATGATTGGTCTTTCCTGCTGTAGAGTGTGTACTTAGTTACTGCCTTGCTGAAGGTAACTATAGGAGGTATGGTAATCCTCCTGCCTACCAGTAAATCCGGGAAAATAAAAAGAATTCAACTCTGGCAGTTACACTTGGAAATATTACGTGCAAACAAAACTACACATCTGTATCTGATTAAGGCTACAAAACAACTTTATTGAGCTTAAACCATACAATATTTGGTTGTGTGAGGTGATCTTTAGGATATTATTTGCATACATTTGCTCACACAGATCTCAACTAAGCATGGGCATAATACCTAACCTATTTGGCCTTTCCAGAATTTTTTCAAAAAGAGGCTTATGAAAGAAAGAACGAGTAAATATTCTGCAGCAGAGTTTTGTCTCCATAACATTGTAGTAACCACAAATAAAATTGGCGGGAAAAGATCTATGTTGGTAGAGCCTAGTAAGAAATAGCTCTCATAAAAAATATTGCTTCAACTGAGTGCTCACGAATTCGGAGCGTTGTCCTTTGGTGAAAATTATGGACTTAGCTAAGCTTGGTTTGCACAAGGCGGAGGAATATCCTGGAAGTAGAACTTTAGCCCGGCTTCAGAGAAGTGTGACGTAACCGTGAATGAAATATATATGCGGGGTTTTTAAGGGGTAAGTAGCTGCTGTTTGAAAGTCTGTAAACTTACAAATATTTTATTATTTATTGAATGCGTGTGTGTGTGTGTGTATATATATATATATATATATATATATATATACTTATATAGACAAACACTTATTGTAGACTATATTTATTATGGTGTAATGATACACGAGAGGAAAAAAGAGAAAATTATGTATATCCTGTACTATCGTATCTGATATAACCGGATGAATTATTCTTGATACAACACAAAAGATTTGCGAAAATTTGACAGATTCAGTCTTTAACTTACGGACACCGAAAATCGCTACGATGTGTTAGTTCGCTACACTTCTGGATCGCGCAGTTTTGTGCAGAATTCAACAGATCTCAGAAATTCCCGAAAAGTTAAATTTTGCATGGCCTATGTGTGGTGTATTGCCATTCTAGCGCAAACGCCATCCGTAGTTTTCTATAACCAATCCTTTAAAATGTTGGGAATTGGCAAGAAATTAGGGGATGTATTTTGTTCGTCCCTTTGAAGTTTCAGTAAAAGCAGTTGGAATTATGAAATACATCTTTCAGATATGTAAAAATAATATAGGCTTTAAATAATTACAAGAATCCGGGATTGGATCTGTAACAAAACAGTTAACATAAAAAATTATTGGAAGAAAAAAATATTTTAATTTATTATTAACTTATTTACTTCTTATATATCCGGCTTTGATCTACAAGTTGTTACCAACACGTACTCATATATGTATATATGTGTGTGTATATATATATAAATGTATGTATATATATGTGTGTGTATATATATATAAATGTATGTATATATATGTGTGAGTGTGTGTGTGTTTATTTATATATATTATATCTCAGAATGTAAATCGCTTGGCATTAAATTCTTTAAGTATGTAAAGGTTTTACGGCAAAGTGTACTCCGAATCTTATATTATTTAATTTAGGTGTTTTCTGAAACAAGTTGCCTTTCAACCCAAGACAGTTGGATAGTGTTAAGATGCTCGCATAAATTACAACAAGTAGCAGTGATTTCATGAATGCGTGTATTGCAAAATGTTATAATTTTTAATACAAGGTTTCGAATACGAAATAGTGAATCACAAAAATCTTAATAGCCATCCTACCTTTATCAGAACTTTTCCTTCCGTAGAAAGGTTAGGTATTTTTTCAGAGGCATGTTGAGTTCACACAATCTTCCGTTGTGTGTCATAGGATGTTTCTCAAACAATTTCGAGTTGAAATTGACGTGATTCGGCAAGGAGGTTCAATTCACATTTGCTAGCTAAGTTTTGTGCATTTATAGAGGGGAAAAGGAGTTTAAGGAAAGTAAATTACAAGCTGTCTCTTATGTGATATTTGTGTACCGTAAATGAATAATAAAACAAAGAAATTTGATTAATTAACAGTTAATTTTTTTTATAAGTCAGCTACAACAATTTTTTTTAATCAGAAGTTTTCTTTAAATATGCATTTTTTACTTTTTAAAATAACGAAGAGTAAAAATAATAAAAAAAAATTTTGCCAGCATATAGGAAGTAGCTTCGTTCAGTCAATCCTTTCAACAGATTTTTGCTGTTAAGTTAGTTTTCCCCGCTCACCATCTTTCCCAGACATTTTCGTTCACTCCATGAGTGGAGAACGACCTAACCCCCCCCCCCCCCCCCATCATTGTCCACTTCCACCAGCCACACCACACACAAGACTGCCGGCCGTGTTGCTGAAGTTTCCAGGGAAGAAAAGAAGGTCGAAAGCAGCTGCCAGCGAGGCCTCGTCTTGTTACCAAGTATCCGACCTTACCCCGGTATCGACTTCTCGACGCCCCTCACGACGTGCCAAACGAGCGAGGGACCGCTGCCTTTTGTCCGAGTGTGTGTGTGTGTGTGTTCGGGGTTCACGTCTGTGCCTGGCCTTAATGAGTACTTCGGCACACTGCCCACGACGGAGAAGGAAGAAAAGTACTTTTTTTTCTTTGCCCCCTTTACGCGGCTGGGGAGATCAAAATCAGGAAAAAAAGACTTCTAAATGCCACCGTTAGCGCCGAATAAGACATCGCCAGGGCCCGCAGCTGCTCAGTAACGTTAGATATTTTGATTAGATATTACCTAAAACAGTTACAAACGGAAGTCGTTCCTGGAATATCGAGAAAAGGATTTCCGTGGGGTTTTCTGAGAGGAGAGTAGAACAAATTCCCCAGTTTGACTGTCGAATTACGATGGTAAGATTGGAAACTTCGCTTGGAACCCTGTTAGGACCACACTATTTTCCAATCAAAAGAAGTGACGTGTTGTGAATTTAATTGCTCTAAAACGTATTTACGTACCTTGGAAATAGGTAATGTAATTACGTCCATACGGGAACAGAACTGTTGTTTGATCTTTTAATTTCAGTTCACTTCCTAAACCCCAATTTCCCAGTTCTGTTGCACTAATAACTTAATATTTGTTTGCATTTACGGACATCTTAATGTGATGGACTTTCTTAACAAGCTTGTTCTCAGACATGTGGGTAAAATTGGAATCACATCAATTCTCTCTTAGTCGAAGGCTAAAACAGCAATCTGGGTGAACGAATTTATGACTTTTCTGTGGAATATTTTGGCAGTTCATGGTTCTGTTTTATGGATTACTTCCACAGATAAACAAATATTTTGACTCTGATGCCTAGCATTATTCTTCTCGAATCGCTTCCGCCCTTGTTGTTTTGGCTGCAGCGTTTTAGTCCTGAACAAAATATAAAAAGGTTTGAACTGAGAAAGAGAAATTTAGATCACATTTAATTTCCAAATAAAAAGACGACATACTTATATTCGACACAACCTCTAAATCAAATCTGAGAATGAGGCCTTTTAAAAGTGTTCCGTGACCATTCTGACGCTACACATACTGCGAGACTGAACTCACTTGACGAACTTCGCGAGGAGATCACTTCTGCAAAATTAAGTAGGGAAGATATTGGAAACCTTCGCCATCAATTAAATATCACGGAAGGCACGAACCTTAGAAAATCGAGTTTTTAATCAGCGTTTTGGCAAAATATTGGACACGAAATGAAAGTAAATTAAATTTCTCCGAACACTGTTTTATTATATAGGCATCTTAAACCTAAGCACACACCGTTTCTGCTGCAGCAATAGTACCTAGCACGTATAGGCTGTTCACGGTAAAATGAGCACTTTTGAAAGCCCTGCTTAACATCTGCTTGTGTACACGATGTGTATTCCTCCACCTTATGTAAAATTAACATTGATGTGGACCTCATCACTTTTTACATGCGTCGGTAAAATGAAACTGTGATCTTATTAAGAAAGTAAATAATTTACAAATCTGCTCATTTTTACCTAACACTTTTTATTCGACGTTAAGATATATAACTAATTTACACCCATCGTTACCAACTTTACTGGGCGAATATCATTCAGTGCGCCCATTAAAATATATGCATGCAGTGGCAGTGACTTTTTCTAAGGTTCGTTTCTAAAGTGCTCACTTTATCGTGAACGGCCTTTAGCAATAATACGTACACACGTCTATGACATGTTGATGCGCCTATTGCACGGACGATAGTGACGGACGTATGTTGACGATAGTGACGGACACTTGTTGTAAAGAAAATTTAAAATACAACATTACGCTTACTGCAATAAAGTTGCATACTTGTTTGTGGCAACAGTCGGCATGTGATTCCTCGCAGGAAGTATTGGCATTGTACGGGCCTGGAACTGTAACAATGCCATGCCACCGAATATTTTATGTGTGTTTTACAATAAAACGGGGATTCATAAGCAATTGCAACAAGAGGGCCATTTTTAGTCTACTTGTTGACTCAAAGATAGGCTAATGAGACCACTTTCCTCTCAGTGTGCCTATTTACGTATGCGCGTGTTTTTGTGTCTTAGTAAGAACATTCGACTTTTGTGATTTCTCAACAAGATTTTGTACTTATTTACAAAGTGGCGGTGGCATAGAAATGAGATGAAGGTGAAGACACGTGTAAATGAACATAACAAGAAGACATAAATGTACACTTGCAATTACTGTAGGACATTAAGGCGGCTTCTGAGGACGTTTTCAGGTGTTCGTGTGCCCTTACGTTGCACTGGCCTTGTCCATTAGAAATATTCGTGCATGCGCACTATTTCTATGTACATATGCACCTTGTGACTCACGTGGCTGCTTGGCCAAGCTCAACACTGACACTGCACTCGCCTTACTTTGATGTGAAAACATTATCTCTTTTCGAGTTATGGTTCCAGGTAAGGCACGTATGTATTTGTGATTATCTCACTACTGTCGATTAAGTTTCTGGTTCTATCTCTAATGATATAACTTTCAACGAGACGCTAAGTCCTACCTGCCAACTCATCTTTTAAGAACATATTAAAAAATTTACTGAACCCGTGTAGAGGAAAGTAGGCTCATTAGTGATATGAGTAAATTCTTGTTGCTATTTATTTAATACTGTTCAATCAACAAGCACCCAATATTCATAAATACTGGCAGTAAAAATGTGGTTTTCAGAGTGGCTGCCCCTTTCATTTTCTTGATGGTTTGAGCTAATGAGGATCCCAATAACATAAAACAATGTTTGGAGGATTGTAATTCTTTCTCACCTTGTTTCCGATACTTAGAATAGAAAAAATTTAATTGAAAATAGGGTTTTTTTGAGGGTTAATATATCTCTTAATATTCAGTTAGGTGAAAGTGTCCCATTTATTTTCGTAAAATTATTTAGCACAATAAATCACACCATGAAGGTTGTTGGTTCAATTAAGTCATAACCTGTATAATATCTTATTGCGTCTGCGTAAAGTGCAATGTTCAAAACTGTTGTGTACTCATTCGTGCTTACGCCATGATGTCACTGGAACAAAATTATATATGTAACATGTAGCCTTGATTATATAATAAATTAAGTACATCAGTAACATTTGAAGTAAAGTTACATGCTTATAATAAGCGTGGTTTTATAAATTTAATTACAAAATAATAGCTTGTATAAAAAACTCGTATAGACTATTCACAGTAAAGTGAGCACTTTTGAGGCCCTAGTTACTTCTTCCTTTCAGCCATTTTTTATCCTTTAACTACCTTTTTAAATAAATATTGCCGTGTAAGTAATAAACACAGTGTACATGTTCCACCGCACTCGGAAGTTTACGTCTGAGACTATATATATATATATATATATATATATATATATATATATATATATATATATGTGTGTGTGTGTGTGTGTGTGTGTGTGTGTGTGTGTATATTGGCTATTATTCCTAATGAGAGGGCTTTCGAAAGTGCTCACTTTATCGTGAATAGCCTATATATAAATGCATTTCATCAACTATACATTTTATGATACCGGAAATATATGTAAATTTTCTGAATGGGCTGAATGCTGGTGATCTGTCCTTAGAATATTAACATCGAAATCGAGAAAATTTTTAAAGACAACTGTATGTTCTATATTTAAAAATGTACTAGTTGGAAAAATATTTCCGCGAATTCTATAAGGTTACTGTACGATAGAGCATTTTAGCAAAATCGCGTTTTAGTAAAGGCAAACAATATGAAGAACATTTCTCTAATTAAAAATTGGTAACACATTATGCGGAGCTTGACTTGTCTAATCTCTGTGTATAAAATTTTATTTCACGCACTTGTCATTGTACGTTTCCTTTTTTTCTTTGGTATCTTTTTATAGGAAATAACGGTCGTTCCGTTGCATATTTACTCAGCACTAAGACGGCGTGTTTTCATATCTGTCGACTGTTAACAGAACGGGTGGCCGCGTTTACGATCCCCGGCTCCTTAAAGTGGTTTCATAAGCACTCCAATTCTGGGAACTATTTTAAGGAATAAGCGTGCGCGCGGTGGAAAATCTTCTCGGAATTTCACTTAACGCAAAACCGATAACCGAGTTCAAATATCCCGCGCAAGTTTTAATGCTCGCTGCCGCCATATTAAAACCGCAACGGCTAGGAACAACTTCTCTACGCGGAGAGCTGCAAGACAAGCGAGAACTCGCTCTTCGCGTCTCTCTTTCCCCGACTGGCTCCGGCTGGCTAACGAAGTTAATTTTATGCGAAGGATGAATAATAATAATAAAGATTCCCTCCTTCGCTCCCTTTCCACTCGCCTACTTCGTCCACCCTCCGTGCCGTCGATCAGGTCCGGCATTTCAATTTTTCCGATCGCGGTCGGGGGGAGAGGCTTATTGAAATGCCTTATCGTCGGAGGATAAGAGCCACTCGCGGCGTATCCAGGGGAGACGCTCTCAATGGCCACTGGCTCATTATGACGTAATACACTCCGCCTTTCCCTGCGCCCGACGCTGGCGGACAAAGCACCCGCCGGCGACCATTGTCCACATGCGAGGAGCTCGAGAGCCCCTTCCCAAACAGCCGCGTACTGGTTTAACGGAACCATCGCTTACTCTGGAAGGTGTCGCGGTGGCTGAGAGGTTAGCCTGCTCGCCTCCCACCAAGGCGATCCCGGCTCAATACCGGCCGGGCCACTCCGGGTTTTAGCATGTGGGAATCGTGTCCGCAGGTTTTCTCGGGATCTCCCGCTTCCATAATCACCCCCATCACCCTCATCGGCTCTCAAGGCCTCGATGTTAAGGCCATTGGTGCATGAAAACAGTATATTTATTTAATATATGTCATAACTTGTTTCAAAGCGATATTTTCTACATTTCTGTCATCTCAAGACGTAAATAACAAATTTTAGCACCTTCTTACGTTGTTAGATATTCACTGCCGTTATTATTTTCGGAGCACTGATTGCAGATAAGAAAACAAAAATTCTTTCTTTTCTCCCATTAGTGCTCCGACAATAATTATGGCAGTGAATATCTAACAACGTAAGAAGGTGTTAAAAGTTTTTATTTACTTCTTGAGATGCCAGAAATTTAAAAAAAAAATTCGTTGCGAAACAAGTTACGACACAAATTATATAAATATACTGCTTTCATGCACCAATGGCCTTAAGAGCCGTCCAAATATCTACACTATTCACTTACTCCGGGTGTGCGCGGCCGCGGGGCAACCGGCCTAAAGCATAACGGCGTTATCCCTAGTTCACTTAGTAGGCACTAAGATATGCCGTTAATGGTTATGCCGTTTAGCTAAAAGCCTTTAAGTATTATGCCGTTAGGCATTATTTAGTTAGACACTACGCTGTTAGGTATCACTCCTTAAGGTATTACGCTCTTAGGCATTACGTCGTTAGGCACTACGCCAAAGGCAGTTTATTATGAAACCCCGTTTACACGGTGAAAAAAGAAGCGAACTCGTGTGAAAGAATACCAACGAACCAAGCACCATTACGAAAGTAAAGAGTGTACGAGAGCGAACGAACACCCCTTCGTTCGTATTCGTTCAGTTTCGGTTCGAATTCTCCGGTCATCGTTCGCTCTCAGTCATCGATCGAAGCATCGAAGGATATATGCGTATTCATGTTCGGTTTCGGAGCGTCGTTGACACCAACGGCGAGTAGCTCCGCAGCAAACAGTGAGCGAGTGGTAGCAAACATTTGCGGGTGGTTCGCTTGCGCTCGTTCGCTTCTGCCTGCTCCGGTGTAAACGTAGGCATTAAGAACTACGTCGTGTACCTACTCCAGCCGTGCTGTGAACGCCGCAGAAGAAACCAGCCCCGATCCTACAGCCGCGGCTCAGCAACTACATTAGCACGTTTAGTGTAGCATTGCCATCCGGGTTTAACTAGGAGTGGGCTGAAGAAACCTGATTGAAACTTTGCCTTATACACACCCGGACTGGACTGAAGAACAATTGAAGTGAGCAATCCACTCCAGCAGGCAAGGTGGCCTGGATTGTAGAATCCGGATCGAAGATTTACTGTAAACACTGCCAACATGAATTAACTGGAAATGAGAGCAAAACAAATGCCACCATTGTGGAAGTGAATTGTTCACACGTTTGCACTACGGAGTTTTAAAATTTGTTTTAAACAAATTATTAGCTCCGAGGGTAATAATGTCCTGGAAAAATAATTGCAATATGTTTGGACCGAAATTGACGTACTTTTTTTTAAGCGTGATGTTTAGTAAAAAAATATTAAAATTATGTTATGTTAGAAAGTTTGATTTTTTAAGACTAGCAAACAAAATTATTTGTTTCAAAATAACTCTGGAACATAAATAAACAGGTCAACTATTGTCTGTTTTTCGAGTATCGTTTGTTGTATAGTCCACGCGGTTGCCGACATATGTCACTACTCAGCTTCCAGTCCATGTTTATTTCATCTTCGCTCTCGTTCACATATCAATAAGGGATTGATAACTTTACTTTGGAAGCGTATTTTGGTCCATGTTTGCTCCGTGTTCGCTAGGTTCTGACTCCAGTCCGAGTTCAGTCGAGTATGAAGTTCCTCTGTGAACGTAGTACATGCAGAATGCGCTGCAAGGAAGTGCGCAAGAAACGTGGGCTCATCAGCGAGGTCTACGCCAAGTCAAGTTCCGTTCTTGCCGCAGCGGCGGACGGCACGAGGCAGCAAGAACTCCCTCGGTGTTTCTTGCGCCCTCGCTCGCGGTGTAACTACATAATGACTACCGCCGCATAGCGTCGCGCACTCTTGTTTCCTCCAACGGTGGACTGTGGCGCCGCGCCGGCAAGTGCCCGGCGAGATAGCAATCTGTGCGCACAGCTTCATCTCCGGCAGTAAAGCCGGTGAACGAGGCGACTAATCCCACTGCTGAGCGTGCGTGTGGTTCATCCGGCCATGTTCAACTCTAATACACAACGTCCTCGGTGCAATCAGTACATTCACACATTTGTATTCAAAATACACTTATGTTACCCTTGGTCATCGGTGTTACGACCAATAAATGGGTGGTCCCAATCTGCCAAGCTCCCAATCCATCATGGCACCAAATATGAAAAGAAAACTTTGACAGAGGAACAGGTAATTATTGCCGTAACAAATTATATTATGTTATTTTATCCAATGTCTAATATAGTCCTGCCAGGTTTTTCTGAAATAAACACACATTTATTTTCAAATATTTACTATTTTATCGTATAGCCCAGCAGACAAAATTTAAGGCCACAAATTACAACAAATACATGGAAAATAACAAATGAAAAACATTTTATGATATAAGTTAACCTTAATCATACTGTAGGTATTTGGTACACTTACACCTACCAATTCAGTTTCTTTACTTATTGACAAAGTTACATTTTAATATGACCTAAGTGCACTCGACATGACGGTGGTTATGAAAATGCTGTGATTTTCTACTTGGTCGACGTGTCGCAGAACTTTTTCAACTATAATCTGTTTCCGTGGTAGCAAACTCTGAACCTCACAACACTCGAAAATATAACCTCCGTCTGTTGAGAAACACACAGAAAAATGTATTCACTTGGTTATAACAAATACGCCATGTAAATGCTTCAATTATTATAAATCGTGTTTCTAGCCCTCAAATTATTTAATTTACGTGTTAAAATGCTCAAATAAACGTACATTAAAATATCGTCTTGGAAGGAGCAATATTATATTGACACGTCATCCTCCACCAAAATTGTAAACGTCAAAAATTGTAGCCTGAAGGGCTGTAAAAGATCATGACTTTAAACTCTTAGCGCAAATACTTATTTTACAATATCAAATGCCCCGACAGATATTTAACATCCTCAATATATAAAGGAGAGAAATTCTACTCACTACTCACGCCTAAAGTCAATATCGTTACTATTCATAAAGGCATGCCAATCAAAATATATAATATGTATATTTTTTTTTACATTTTGACAAGTCACGTTTCGTTGCCTAATCTTTGTAAGAAATGTGGCGTCGATTGCAGCAGCCATGCCACTGGCGAAGTGTATCTCGGCATTCATCAGTTGCACTCGAGAACTTGTCGAGTGTGAGGGGGGGGGGGGGGCAGGCTGCGATGCCACCCTTTCTATAAAGGAAACAGGACGAACAGCTGGCGTGACACAACGTCCCTTCATGTCGTGTAGATATGTACGCAATTTTCAGCACCAGGTAGGAACTTCAATAATTTTTTAATGTTTTTTTTTAAATCAAGCAAAGTCTAATTATAAATATGTAGCGTGCGGTCTATAGTAATATATTTTATGTTGTTTAGCAATTGATACGCAGGGCGTGTAACTTATAAACCTTAAGGAGAGTTGAAAGTGTGAGTTGAATTATTAATAAATACATTAAAAATAGGCAATTATTTCTACAACTTAACTAACTACAATGCAGGAAAAAATAATTCAGTAACAAGTAGGTTCCGCAAAACAGACTTGTAATATATATTTTTTTCAAGGAGAAGATAATTTATCGTCACTCACTTGCTCGTTAAACGCGAAGTCATCTACTTATATCTCGTGTGTTCATATACATCATCCAATGACAACACCTAGAAAACATTTTTTTGCACGACAATAATATGGCATAATAGCTAGAACTTCCAATTCAATGCTTTTTTCACGTGGATTTTATATTTTCACGTGGACAAATATTTTTAACAATCTGCAAGAATAGTGTGGACTAATAGATATATAGTAACACATACTCTCCACGCTATGTTAAATCGCTGTTATGGAGTTTGACTCCGTTACTTTGAAAGTTGTTTCTCTGAATATATAAATATAAAATATTTACAAATTTTCTTACTTTATAACACAATTCTGTTTTTAAGACTTACTTAATATCGTTTGCATAATTTTATTGCAATGGCTTTTTATAACTGTGCATGGGATGCGATATCTCTCATGGACTTAATCAAAATAATTTTCCACGTTATTTTTAATTTTTATTTCATGTACGGCAATATCGTGTTTTACAGATTCGTATTGCTACTGTCAAAATATTTTTCACTCTTCGTATAGCATAAAGATATTGATAACGGAGGGTAATTAAATACAATTCTGTTTTAACTTGACATTCAAAATAAAGAGAAGTTGGAAACAAGATACACGGACGAGACAAGAAGTAGCGCATTCAAACATTAAAAATATTAAAGTAATATTTCCGAAAACAATACTTGGATACACGTTAAGCATACACGCAATATGTAATATTATTTAGATAACAATTACTTTCCATGTAATACCATTTATAAAAATCCAAAATAACACAAAACTATGTTGAGCTAGAGGTGTAAAATTACTAACAAGCACTGTAGCCAATTACAAAAAAGTTATAACATAACTACTTACATATTTAGCACCCACACAACTACCCTTCTAAGGGCACTCACCTAATAGTCCTAACATGCTTTGGCACACATAATTAGTTCAGTTGTATATTCTACAAGCTCTTTTGTCGCTTTATACTTATTATTTTATAAATAATATTTTATCATTCGTTTCGCGCTAAGATAAAAGATATATAAACTATTTGGGGATGTGGCCACTAACAGACAGATCACAACATAAGGTGTCGTGTACTGAGGTAAGCCGGAGATATGAATTTAACTGAATTGTTGACTTTCGTACTGAGATGTTGCAAAGTGTTATTATTTTGTATGGCTAGACAATCTTATGCACTTAAATTGATAAAAATCATTTACAGAAGAATTTTAGCTGTCCGAATTTTCTCCATGTATTTGTAAAATTTAAAAATTAAAAAATTAAAATATTTTGGAGCCCAGCGCTGCAAGAGATTTATGGGTTACATTTAATGACAATTAATATTTTTTTTTAGTCTGTTGTTTAAAACGTATGTTCGAAAAGCTTCAAAGGGCTTTTAACTTAAAACTAGCCCGTCTATTGCGTTCTCATTGTTGTACAACACATGAGTATTTGGTTTAAATCAAGCATGTCTGGCATGTCTGCAACCTATATAGTAAAAGAACTAGAGATCTTATTTACGTAAATACCGGGTGTTTATGAACAACGCCAACAAATTGCGGCTGTTGTTTCTCACGAAAACATTAGAGAAAATGTATGTGCACTTTACCCTCACGTGACTTTTAAGGGAGCTGTGCGCCCCCATAAAATCCAAGTTTAAAATGCCTTCCCCTGCATTGTGTGTTGCCTAACAGTCACACAGCACACAATTTGTTTTCAGAGATAAGATCCGGTTTCTATTAAACTATTCACCTGTGAGTGTTCCGGCAGTATTACTTTTTTTGTTAATCTTCACATTCTGGTTCAAAAGATATCTAAAAAAAAATCACCTACTACTTACGATAACAAAGTTTCTTCCAAAAATAAATGCCATTCCACTATTTACCATGAAGTGCGATGATACTGCCAATCCCGCATACAAAGTGTAAGATTTCCGTTCTAAAAAACATAATTCGCAGATTTGTCGCTTAATCGTGAGTGGTTTCTGATTTTGTGCCGCCTTGTTAGGCATACGCTTTCAATTTTTACCTTTTTGTGACTTTCGTAATGCACATAACTTTCTGGAATAATATTCGTAGCTCTATGCAGCAAAACTTCAGTATTCAATTTTTTCATTCTTTTTTATCTTGTAATTTTGTCATGGACGTGTACTTAAACTCATTAAGTACTTATTCGATTAATTTCTCGTACTTGTATCCAGCTAAAGATGCTGTAATTTTTATCTATACATCTTTGTAATTCGGTAAGTTTTCACATTTGATTAATTATCTGTAAGTTCTAAAGAATCTGTTTGAAAAATTTTTATTCCGAAACTGTTAAAAAAAAAACGAGTCAAAAAAGTTGTGATTTTGTTATCTATGACTGTGTTCAGTAAACTAATTAAAAAAGAGTATAATTAAATTTGTGTGTCTATTGGCGCACTGTTAAATTCTTCTCGTTTTGATAAACAAACTGTTAAGCAGTGAACATTTTCCTTTTCTGTGAAATTATTTTGTCGCCAACCATTTTGTCACTATTTTGGAAAGTTAATTTGATGTAAGTAAACATTTTAGAAATGCTGTGCAATAGGAGAGAAATTATTATGTATTGTGTGTAATAAGCCATTTTAACTAAGTTTAACCATTTTACAAATTTTAAGTGTGAGATAATGTCACATGTTAGTAAATAATTTTATAGTGTCATATATCGATTGTGCTACTTCCTGGATCGATTCTTGGCCATGACGACTTCCGGGCACCCCACTTCCATTCTTCACGACTTGATAATCATGTAGGGCATATTGAAGCGTGATTAACACTATTATGTGGTATATATTACTTCTGACCGCGAAAGGTAAGTTTAAGTTGTTGCTTATTTTTCCCGCCCATGTTTCTTCCAGTTTGTAGTTGCGGGAAATACTTATTTTGTATAATAACTATTCTCGCAGCGGTCGCCGACTACCGCCCTAGACATAAAGCCTTGAGTGCTTTGGGTTTAGCAGTTTCACAATGAGGTGTGGCATCCTCCTTCTGATGTGATTTTCAGCCATCCCAGCGTCGTCCTGACTGCGGCCGAAGCCTGAATTCTCTCAAACAGGCCATTCATTTTATTTCTTCTTAGCATGGGAAATGTGTACTAACACCTAGACCTCAACTTTGAAACATCATTTTGGAATCTGCTTCCTCTCGCAGCACCTTTCAAAATTGACTTTGTTGAATTTACGCAATTTTTTTTAATTCTTTGGTTGTGCCAAGAAAGTTCAGAATGTAACAAAAAATATAAAATTTTATTTTGCATAAGGAATCGTGTCCTTCACACAACCTTTGCTCGGGAAGATGGCTGTGTGTAACATTGTCTTCTGAAATAGGAAAATAATTTTTTTTGCAATGTTTGCTCGGGATCCCGACTTGTTTGTTGAAAATCTAGTAGATTTTATAATAATTATGAAGTGGTTTCTACCAAACCTGTGCAACCGACATGAGATGTAAACAAATGATATTAATTTCTCTTATATAATATATTTAATGCCTGTTGATGTGGAAACCTAATTATTATATACTCAAAAGAAAAAGAGAGAATTATAATAAATCTTGTTGTCATTCCGAAGTAAAACATTCATTCCTTTTCTTTAAATGGTAATTCATAACCTGAGTCCATAACCATAATGAAAAATAATTTCACTACTTACTAAGTGTGTGATATGTTATAAGTTTAAGAAGTGAACATGTTATTTCTTTAATTTTGCTCTGTTGCGCTGAATACTGGTTCGGCCCTCCCTTTTGCTTTTACTATCCCAGTACTGCACACTCGTCCTGACTCGTTTCCGCGGCACGCTTCCCTTTGGTACTATGCTGCCTAGCTTACGTTGAGTTCCGTGAGGGTCAGATTTTCTACCCCCTGGCGAAGTGCTGTGAGCTGGGTATTTATGGCACAGTATTTTGAACGAAGAAGTCTTTAAAATTCAGTTTTCGGGCGTGCATAACTCGTTTAGTAATCACTTAATGGGAACAGTGATACATCTATTTTCGTCTTATTCTTTCGTATGGAGTAATCTACCGGAGTTTGTCAGCGTTTTTCAAAAACATTCGTCATAATGTATTTGGTTCTCGTAATATATATATTTAAACTGAATTTACATTTTCAAGAAATTCCACTAGGTCCTAAGAGTATAACTCTTGATAAATAGAGTACACACTATTTTGGAGACAGGAAAATAATCAAAGTTAAATTGCAAAGTATTTTTTTAAATGAAATGCATGCAATGCCATTGGAAACTTGCCAAAATTGTAGCTTTAATTAGTAAACATTTTTCTTTATTATATTTGGTATAAGGCGTTGTTTTGCTTAAATAAGTTAATATTAACACATGTTAGCAAAACTTAATTTGAGGTACAAACTTCCGAGCTGCGTGATGTCTAGAACATGAAGTAACTGTCACTAAATTCTCAAACTCTCCACACGTGGCGCTTAAAGTCAAGATGGCCACCAGTCTGGCACCTATAGTGGCAGGTGTCAAATTAAAATGTTCAAATTTGCATGCAACACAACGCAAAAGAACATAAAACCAAAGAATCCAACAGAACCAAAATAATTAAATGTGGAAATATATGACATAACCACACCTACAATGTTAAATTGTTCCTACGTGTGGAGTTAGAAATAACAGCATTGTCACCACTGACTAATTGCAGCTTTTAACGTCTAGAAATATTGAAGTTTGGTTCAATGAAAATTTTTGACATTTTTCTTTAGATTAATGAAATTTGGGAATTAAGATGCTTGCTACTGCCGTTAAAGAAAGTTGTACGAAAGCTACATGATGTTACACTTAAGTGTTTCTTTGAACTAGAATGTCTTTTTTGTGACTGGTTAAGAATAATTACGTTTCCTTTGATAAAAACGCATACATTACGTACAATTATATTTTACGCATGGGTGACAAATACCTTATGTATAGGTTAAAATGGACCCAGATGTAAAGGTTTTTCAAAGAGGCAGCTATAAAATACAAAATATTTTGAAGCTTAAAAACGATGTTTTATTTCATTGTAATGTTTTCAAGTTCCCTTGCTTTATATTTTGTTATATGATATAAGTAAATCTAGAGAATGTTTTTTACTTAAGTCTTAAATACTTACGGACATATTTAACAACGTCGTTTATTAATACAGAGATATATAAACATAATTAATGCTAAAAATTAATAATCTTTTTTTGCAAAACAAAAGTTTGATATAATTAAGTGTGTTCGTAAATTAAATTTCTTCGTATTTTTAAAGAAAATGATAGGTATAAAAATGTGTAAAAATACAGCCAAGTTGTAATGATTAGCTACTATTGGTAATTATTGCCACACACATTTCAATTAAATATTTTTAATGGTCCAATGAAAGTGGTAGTAAAATACATATAATTCAGTGTATTAGCTGTAAGTCTCTGACAAGAAAAAACAGTCAATAGCACTCCGAATGATGCGGAAAATAGAATTAAGCACAAAAAGATGTGATTTTTGAGGAGTTTAAATACAATCACATCCACTTACGGTTTGTTTATTTTGACATTTAGCTATTATTCCCGACACTGACCTCTATAAAAAATTTTGTTAATTTTTTAAGCGATTCAATCAAAAAATATTTTTAATATTTGATTGAGGAAGTAACCCATCGTTAGTTTCTCATTGTTTCATAATGTTTATTTAAGAGGAATCATGTCTGTTCTGTTACAAACTAATTAAGGCGTTTTACAAAAGTGCCTAGAACAGTAGAAAACCTCTATCTCATTATATATCTCCAGATGCAGCCAGGTCTCATACACATCTATGGTTGTAGATTAATTGAATACGATAGTTAACAACCTTTCGTAGCGGAATTATAGAAGTAACTGTAGCAATCTAATAAGAAAAGCGACTCAAAAATACCCATTTTCTAGATAAATGGGATGAAATAAAAATATTTCAGACCATTTTTTTTTGCGTAATTGGGTCTCAAAATTAAAATTTTAGATTTTCGGATCGTAAAAATAATAAAATCTAATTCACTTGCGAAATAAGGTTATTCACAGTGAAATTATACCACAAGATACTTCACGAAATCTTTGAACTCATGCAATGAAATGTTTTCTCAATTTTTTATATTAATCAAAATATGGATATTTTTGCATATTTATTATTTGTAGCAGTAAAATTTTTGTAAATTAAATTAAGTCCAGACATTCCAGTCAATTATGTCGAATTTTATGTAAAAGTTGTCGTTTAATTTATTTATACGTTCCAAAACCACTAAATATGCGAATTTGAATTGCTATAATGCAAGGACTATGGGACCAATTTTTTTTTCTGAGCGGAAAGTACCCTTAAAAGTATACGTTGTTCGCGCTAAAATGAGCAATTTTGAATTCCGTGTTTTAGATCTACTAGAATGCACATTGTGTATCTTGCCATCATATGTAGAATTGTTGCTACGTGCGTAGACCACTTTACTCATGCATCGGTCAAGTAAAAATTAAAAAAATATACAAGTAAATATTTTAACAAATTTGTCATACTCTTATGAATTAAAAAGCGGAAAGAAAATAAACTACTTTTAGCATACATAAATGTTTACCTGACACTTTTAATTCAACGTTAAGAGTAATTAATATACTTTACCTCTTTGTCGTTGCCACCTTTACAAAGCTCATGCCAACCAGTGTGCCCGAATGTATGTGTATGTACGTATATACAATAGCATATATATATATATATATATATGTTTATCTCAATTAGACCGTCAAACTATGGATACATCCTCTATATAGGGCTCTGGTAAGGCCAAGACCGGGAACACACGGCGAGCTCAACGGGGCGGGTCTGGACCGTCCAGTTTTGATGACACTTGAAGAGGCATTGCGCATTACACACGGGCACGGCCCATCATGTTACAAGGTTAAGGCCGGGAACACAAGGCCCAGGAAAACGTCCGGTGCCCGTCACTGGGCGCCCAGCAAAGGGCACCCGGGGACGGGTCATGTCCCAAAACTGTTTTGATGGGTGTAGCGGCCTGTCCGTCTCAGGCAGTTTGTGTAGAGTCATAGACGAATAAAGGCGTAAATTAATAACTATTCGTTTTCTACGACACCGAAGAAAGAAGAAGAACTCTATAATTGATATGAAATGAAAAACAAGTGTTGACCAATCGGAAATATATTAATGAGTTCGTTTAAATGTTTTATGCGTAGCCCTTTAAGCATATCTTTAAAGAGTGAAAAAAAAACAGCTGACAGTGTTGTAATGTTTATATGTTTTCCAATGCATTAAATTAAGAATGGAACTAACAGTCAAAGCCTACATTTATGTTAAAATATTTTCACTGCAGACCTACTAAGCTGCATTTAAAGGAAGCATTTGTGTTAAATTGATAGTCAATGTATAATAATTATAATTGAATTTGTTGTAGTACATCTACGACCCTATTACAGCTACATTATTTGTTATTATTAGGCATCTTATTTTTTCCACCTGTTTGTAAAAGAGAATCGTATAAATTGGTTAGAATTAATGTAGAACAGCTTGCCATTCCCTTTTTCGGTTAAATTAACGTAATTGCAAATATTATACATAATAAGTTTTCAAATTGAACATGCAAGAATATTACAGTAAAAATTTGTGAAACTTGAACCAAATATACAAATTATGATAAATTTTTTCCCGTAATTAACTTATTTTCTGAATCGGCAGAGATGTACCGAGTTGGATATTTTTACATGAAAAATGAAAGTTTAGAACCTCCCCTATCAATAATTAATAAGCATTATATAGGCTATTAATGGTTAAGAGAGCACTTTTGAAGCCATAGTTACAGTTTCCTTTCAGCCATCTTTTATCCTTTGACCACCTTTGTAAATAAATATTGACATGTAAGTAATGAACAGCGTGTGTATATTGCACTGCACACGGAAGTTAATGTCTAAGATTAAAATAAAAAAATAAATTTTTTTTTCTATTATTCTAAATGAGACGACTTTAAAAAGTGCTCGCTTTACAGTAAATAGCCTACATACGTTTGTATGGAATTTGTATGTTTTTAGGAGAAATAACGAATTGCACAAAATGACTAAATTTTCCATTGAAAAAGCGATTTCACAACCACTAATATTAGTCGTTTATCAGGTGTGTATTTAGGGTTGATTTCCAACTTAACATAGTAAAAATCCATTGTAGCAACTTCGATCTTTGTAAACTTCACTCGATTTGTCCAAGATTTCAGGCCTTTACTAAACGCTGGCAATAAATACAATTCAATCAATATCTATATCGGTCATTGTTGTCAGGTCGACACCGCCCAGCTTACAGAGCGCTGGGCCCACTCCTTATTCGTGTGTATTGTGACGGTATGTCACAATGGTCCGCTAGAGTGTGTCCGGAGCCAGTTACGGGCCAGGCCCGGCGAGCCATAGCGAACCCGACGGGCGGTCCAGGCCGGGAACACACGGGCAAGTTCCACCGGCCCGTCCAGTTTGATGATACATGGAGAGGCATGGGTAGCACACACGGGCATGTAGTGGGCTCGGTGCTCTGTTCGCCGGGGCTGTCGACCTGATAACTATGACCGACATAGATATTGATTGAATTGTATTTATTGCCAGCGTTCAGAGAAGCCTAATATCGTGGACAAATCGAGAGAAGTTTACAATGATCGAGGATGCAGCAATGGAGTTTTACTATGTGAAGTTTGAAATAACCCTAAATGCGGATCTGGCAAATGACTATTATTATCCGTTTTAAAAGCGCTTTTTCACTGGAAAATGAATAATAATAGTCATTTTGTGCAAATATTTATTTATCCTAAAAAACATACTACATAATACCATGCAAATGTATGTAGGCTATTTAGTGTAAAGCGAGCACTTTTGAAAGCCCTCTCATTTGGCATAATAGAAAATACATAGTTTTTATTTTAATCTTAGATGGTATCTTCCAAGTGTAGTGGAATATACACACTGTGTTCATTACGTACATGCCAATATTTATTTACAAAAGTGGTCAAAGGATAAATGATGGCTGAAAGTAAACTGTAACTATTACTTCAAGTGTGTTCTGTTTACCATGGGCAGCCTATATAATGCTTATTAATTATTGATTGAGGAAGTCCTAAACTTAAGTTTTTCATGTGGAAATATCCAGCTGGGTACATCTTTGCCGGCTTAGTAAATTAATTAATTACATGAAAAATTTAACATAATTTGTATTTTTGGTTCAAGTTTCACAAATGTTTACTGTAATATTCTAGCATGTTCAATTTGAAAACATATTATGTATAATATTTGCAATTAAGGTAATTTAACCGCAAAGGTAATAGCAAGCATATCTACATTAATTTGTACCAAATTATACGACTTCCTTTAACAAACAGGGGGGAAAAAATAAGATGCTTGAATATGAAATAGTATAGCTGTAATAGTGTCGTAGATGTACTACACCAAATTCAATTATAATTATTTTACGTTGACAATCAATTTAACACAAATGCTTCCTTTAAATACAGCTTAGTAGGTCTACGGTGAAAATATTTTAACATAAATGTAGGTTTTGACTGTTAGTTCCATTCTTAATCAAATACATTGAAAAACATGTAAACATTATTACATTGGTAACTGCGATTTTGATTATTTAAAACTATGCACAAAGGGCTACGCATAACACCTATAAATGAACTCATTTATAAATTTCCAACTAGCCAACCATTATTGTTTTTCACTTAAAATTAACTGTAGAGTTATTCTTTTTTCGGTGTCGTAGGAAACCAATAATTATTAATTAACGCCTTTCTTCGTCCATGACTCTGCACAAACTGCCTAAAACGGAAAACGGACCAGCCCGTGACACTCTTCAAAACAGTTTTGGGACATGACCCATCCTCGGGTGCCCGGTGACGGGCACCGGGCGTTTTCCGGTGCCGTACGTTCCCGGCCTTAATGCAGTGTCATGTCTACAAATGATGCATTTTTGGTGAACTAAAAGGGCAGGGTTTTCCCCCCTTTGGAGGAGGAGTGCCTGTGCAGGGTGGCTGGAGTACGGTGAGGTAAAGGCTGTTCACGATAAAGTGAGCACTTTTGGAATCTACCTTAGAAAAAAGTCACTGACCTATCAGGATAGTTTTTAACGGGCGCACTGAGTGACTTGAGTCCAGTAAAGTTGGTCACGATGGAAGAGAAAGTAGTTCCATATATTAACGTCGAATAAAAAGTGTTAGGTGACCATTTGTGATAACTTAAATTATTTCTCTCGCTTTCTGTATTTTGTAATGAATTGAAGTATAAAAATGAGCGGATTTATACAATATTTATTTTTCTGATAATTTCAGCGTTTCACTTGACCGATGCATGGATAAAGTGAGGAGGTACACGGCAATGTTGATTTTACATAAGGCGGAAGAACACACGACGTGTTTACAAGTAGATGTTGAGCGGGGCTTTCAGAAGTGCTCATTTCACCGTGAACAGCGCGTGTCTGGTAGTAAGAGGCACTCACACTGCACGTCGAGCAGCAAGGAGACGTTGAGCGGCTGGTGCAGCGTGGCGTGGCGCACGCTGCACGTGAGCGTGGCGTTGTGGTGGTCTCGCAGCACCGGGCCCAGCCGCGCCTCGGCGCGCCATTGCCGGTGAGCCGGCGAGTCGAGGCGCGTGCTGTTGAGGGGCTCGGCGTTGAGCAACCAGCCGAGGTGCGGAGCGGGGTGCCCTCCCTCTGCTGTGCACCACAGCGCTAGCTCTGCCCCCTCGCGCACCGGCAGGAAGGCGTTACCAGCGTCCAAGCGCCGACCCTCCACCGACAGGTACGGCGCCCGCGGAGGTTCTGCAAACACACGGGCGCACACACACGCCTTCACACATTCGCACTTAAACTCCTTCAAATACAATTGTGACGGGTTCTCACACGAGGCACCTTAGGGAAAGCGGTTAGAGACGTGCAAAATTCTCGTTATTATTTCGCACCGTGCTAGATTTCACCACCCCATACACATTAGCGTATGTGTCATTTGTTTATAGGCTTCTGCAAAAACGAGGAGTCGCAGTCCCGTTTTGACTAGGCGGGACGTGATTGGGCCATCTTGTCATAACTTGCTTCCGCTTGGTTCAAGTCAGCCCAGGGTGTGTCAAACCAGATGTAGTCCAATGACAAGAGCAATATAAACGCATACGTATTTGAAGACTATTCTGTCTTCAAATGATAACGCGAATTTTGCAGGTCTCTAGTAATGGTGCACGAAAGCAGTATATTTAACCGATTTTCGATATAAGCTATTTTCCAAACTGTTTATCGAAATTTTAGGATCAGCAACAAGTAAATAATAATTTTCAACGCCTTTTTACGATGTTATATATTCACTGTCTTTATTATTCTCGGAGCACTGATGGAAGATAGTAAATAATTTTTTTCTTGCCTTCGATCAGTGCTTCGAGTATAGCGAACGCAGTGAATTCGTAACAACGTAAGGTGTTGAAATCTGTCTTGTCGAGCCAAATATTCCGAAATTTCATCTGTGAAATAAATTGTGGAAAAAGTTATGTAAATATACGATATTCAGGGGGCCCAAAAAATTGTTTAAAATGCGAAAATTATCGTTTTCGAGATATCAATGGAACATGCTGAAAGTACAAACGCCACAAGGATGTGATTTGTTTAATTGAATACCTCGTAGAATTGTCTTCGCAAACGCCCAAAAGCCGACCATTGTTTTCACCATTTGATACATTTTCTGAGAACGCATCGCATTTAAAAGCGGAGACGTAACGCTATAGTCTATTCACGGTGTCTTCACACTTTTTGAATCAAACCTTTGAAAAAACACCCCATGTTTGACGTTCTTCATTGTTTCCTAAATATGTCGTGTATCACAACTGTGTTTAAAAAAATAAGTGTCTTATTTTTGGTTTAAATTTAAATTAACTTATAATTAAACTATTATTTCATTTATATTTAATATTAATCAAAACAGCGAATAAACAGGTGTTTTAGTAATGCCTATGGGCTATTCACGGTAAAGTGAGCACTTTTAAAAGCCTTCTCATTTGGAATAATAAATTTTTTTTCAGCCTTGTATGTTAACTTCCGAGTGCGGTGGAATAAATACACTGCGTTATTTACTTACATATCTACATTTATATTTAAAAATTCGGTTAAAGGATAAAAAATGGCTGGAAGGAAAAAGTAACTAGGTCGTCAGAAGTGCTCACTTTACTGTTAACAGCCTATAGTAAGATATAGTTCTTGTGTGAGTACGAATGCGGTGCGTTGTCATTGTGGAGTAATTTTCTTCACCTTATTAAGATTAGTTTGCATGTGGCGGATGAATACACTGAAAGTAGAACATTAGCAGGTCTTTGAAAAGCTTAAAGTAACCGTGAATGGCCTATACCATAACATTTTTCATTCAACAAATTTTGTCAAACAATATTTGATGTATCTGAAATTGTCTCACATTTAAATATTTTTTTGCTAAGGGGGATCTGGTCTGAATTTTCATTTAATTAAAAATTAAATTAAAATTGAAATACTGTTCTTGTTTTTCCTTACAGTCAATTACAGGAAGAAATTTAACAAATGTTGTGATTTGTTTTCACATTTTTTATTTTATGAAAATTTTATTTATAAGTGCAATGTTCTGCACAAAGAAATGCAATGCTTCTTCTTTCTTAGCATGATTATTAATCACATCAAATAGCACCCATGCTCAAACAGCTTCTATACTAATTAATTATATTTATAACCTTATTTACCTTCCACCAATTGTTATCTATTTCCGTGTTTCGTAATGTCGGAAACAGTCAGTTTTTTCATGAATGATTCTGCTCTACTGAGCCCGTCAATCATTAAAAAAATATTATAACCAGTCCGAATTTATAAACGTTTAATGGTAACTAGAGTTATACAATTTTTCTAAACAAACATGGTGGTTATAATGACGTTTCGGCGACGTGACAACCAACGAATTTTATTTTCACAACTTTAATTGAAACAGTTTGACGAGAAAATGTGACGGTCTAATACGGCTTATACACACCCTGGAAGCCAAACACCACCCATGCGAAATATAGTATTATAAATTGTAAGTAATACAGGGATGATAAGAATATATACTTCTGGATATTCAAAACAGATATAAATATATATTGATTTAAAATATGCTCCTAGATCAGTTTTCAGTCAAACCAAAATGTATTTTGAAATCTGTAATTTATTAAAATGGCATTATAATATACATTATACTTTAAACCATTTCAATATTCAACATCACTTTAGAAAAGAAAATATAAATACGTATATCATTTCATTAACGAGTAAATCAGTCCGAAAATACCATTCAGTAAAAAATATAAAATCATAAATTCTTTCCTTGCTGAATTACCTCATCACATCAGTATTTAAACATTGACAGATTTTCGATAACTATTAGGCTTATGTTTGTTAATTAATTCTTAACAAGATAATAAATGACTATACAATAAATACCTTTGTTGTACGTGTGCATGCCGAGCAACCCAGCTAATATACACACATAATCACACACACTAGTAAGTGAGCAAGATATCTGGGCGGCGCTTGATTGCTGACATCGTTGGCGCGAATGGGGGTGAAATGAAGTGGAAGTGACAATGGAATGCGATAGTAGGGAAGAGTGGGAGTACTGCGAGGAAACTTATCGGCCATCATCCACCAAGTAGCCCGGGTAACCATGGCGAGAGGCCAGCGAACTTGCCGCTTGGCTGCCGCGACAGACTACTTCACAAGTCAAAACTACCTATAGTCCGTTCACGACTGGAACAGACTTTCTCGGAATCTTTCCAACTCCCATTTTTAAACAATAGATTAAGAAATACGTTAAAATATTCAAACAATATTCTCTCCCCATGCTGCCAAACTAACTGTACCCGCGCCAGTCGCTGTTTGTAGTAACGATGCACGCAGCTGACGACTAAGGTGTTGTTCATAAGTCTGTTCCAGTCATGACCCGACTATATGCTTACTCTCTGGTAACATTACTCTAAGTACGATCCATTTATAAATTGTTGGCGGCGGATTGAGAATTTTTAAAAACCCTGCTTAAAAACTACCTTCCTTCAAATTTTATATAACCACTCCATGTTACATTTGCATTTACATGGCGCTACTTTAAGTAAGCGACAATCAGCAGAAAACATTAAATTATTAAGAACATAAATTTGTAACTAAATTATCAATTGTAACTTTGATGTATATTAATAAAAAAAACACCCCCATGATTTACCACGAATTAGAACATTACATTCGCAATATAACGTGAAGACTAAGAACTGTTTTGTGACTGGCTAACAAATTAAAAGTTAACGTCTGAGGCTGCAATAAAATATATTTATTAAGGATAAATGCAATTTGGGAGGGCTTTAAAAATTGCACGCTTTACCGTGAATAGCCTATAGGATGTATGGTATCGCATGTGCAGGTAAAGGCTGTTCATGATAAAGTGAGTCCTTTATAAATGAACCTCAGGAAAAGGTCACTGCCGCTGCACACATAAATATTAATGAGCACACTGAGTGATATTCGCCCAGAAAAGTTATTAATGATGTATGGAAAGTAATTAGTTCTATGTCCTAGCGTCGAATAAAAGACGTTAGGTAACCATTTATGACCACTTAAAATTGTTTCTTTCGCTTTCTGTTCTATTGATGCACCAAAGTGTAAAACTTAGCAGATTTGTAAAGCATATAATTTCTTAATAATTTTAGAGTTTCATTTGACCAACGCTTGAATAAAATGACGAGGCCCATAACAATCTTAATTTTACACATGGTGATGGAATACACGACGTCTATACAAGTAGAACTTAATCAGGGATCTCAAAAGTGCTCATTTTACCGTGAACAGCCTATAAGTCTCAGTGCTTTTTTCTACAATGGACAGATTATAATAAATATAGATCCGTAAGGCGGTCCCGCTTATAGGAAGAGTAGACATACAAGGGTTGGATACAAGGCAATGACAACACTGTTATAATTCGTGCGTGGTTTCATTGACGGAAGATCGCCTGTTACATTACTTCGGTTCACTCGCCCCCCCCCCCCTCCTTTTTTTCTCACGCACCATCTGCCACACATGTGGAAGGCGCCGTACACCGTCAGCGCGTCCATATCTATCGATGTCCCGCACGGACCGCCCTATGGCATGGATGATGGCTTCTGTTGTGTCGCGGAGTGGTTCCTTCAGTTTGATGGAAAGGTCGTAATCGCACGGTTTAATATAGGGTGAATAGGACGGATGTTGTAGTATCCCCACGAAACACTTCCACCCATCGCGCCACCTTACGATACCGTACACTGCATCACCGCACGCAGGTTCCTGAAAACGCTGTGTTGTGCACTTCGACCTCTGCCACTTAAATATTGATCCACACATGTTGTTCGTCTTTCCTGATCATATTGTTGGGGGGGCTTCCAATCTCATCATCTGCTTTACGGGTGCTCCTGCTTCTGACTGAATTACACACAGCCGTATACAATCGCCACACTTCCTCGTCTCACATTCCCTTAAGAGCTACCCCAACACACAGAAAAATTACGGGCCAGAATCGGGCCGGTATAAGCTAGCCGACAAATTCCGGGCAGCCGTTACCAGCCCGCTGTCTTATGCCGGAAGCTGCCCGATGGATGTCGTTACGATGCCGGGCGTGCGACGGCTGCTTGTCGCTACGATTCCGGGCCTGCGACTGCTGGATGTCGTAATAAATGCCGGTCCTGCGACTGGATGTCGCTACGATGCCGGGTCTGCGATGGCTGGATATCGCTACGATGCCGGGCCGGCGACGGCTGGATGTCGTAACAATGCCGGTCCTGCGACTGGATGTTGTACGATGCCGGGTCTGCGATGGCTGAAAATCGCTACGATGCCGGGCCTGCGACGGCTGGATGTCGCTACGATGCCGGGCCTGCGACGGCAGGATGTCGCTACGATGCCAAGCCTGCGATGGCTGGGTATCGTTACGATGCCGGGCCTGTGACGTCTGGATGTCATTACGATGCCGAGGTTGCTGGGCATGATGTCCAGAAATAAACAGTATAACCATGAAAAAAAAAAACATAAAATTTTCGTTTAAAAAATTTAATAATTGTTACTTCCTCTATACATATATTCATTTCACTTACTTCTCAACATATTATATGGTATGAAAATATTTCACTTGCCGAGCGTGGGAATCGAACCTAAGACTCTTGAGTTGACAGTCCAGTATGCAAACCTATGTAGCTGATACTCTCCAGTAATTTAAAATATGTCATGACACAAATTATTATAAAGGATTGTATAAATTCCAGGACAAAATATAACAAATAATGTTAAAACACGGATTATTTAAAAACAATTTCATCAGAGGCTTGCAAAAAAATTTTCATTTTTAGTTTTTAATGTATCTGTCGGATGCTTGTACAAATGCAAAAATTTCAAAGTAAACAAATGCCATGGGCCATGGGCTACCATGTGGCACATATATAATCTCGAAAAAAAAAAACATGCTAATTGTTAACACACTGTCTCAAAGAATACTTAATTCCATTAACAGCTTGCTAACGTCTTGCCTATTCAAAACACTTTCCCCCAAAGTTTGTTGGCAAAAATACATCATATTAATATCCTTAGTGTAATAAAAAGCCTTGACTCGAAAACGTTACCGGGCCGGTATACATAAGCTAATGGTCAGTTTACCAAAAAAGATAGAGATTCTGTATGGGAATCGGCCTAGAAACATTTTTAAGATGCTTGCAACATGTTTGCTCTGCGATATCATGTTGATATATTTTCCATGATATCCATCTGTTCTCCTCAAAAATACCGAGGGGTTATAGTCTTTTTTCTAACGGCTAGCAATCTATCTCAAAAAAAGACATCACGCCGTTGTCAGATGGCTATATTGTGGCATTGAAACGACTGTTGCCGATCTTACCAGTATCGGGCCGACAATTTGCTGACAGGTTGGGTTTGCTGGGCTGGGACACTTGTGGCGCTATGACGTGACAGCAGTGTTGCCAGAACTTTTTGACCAATCTATGTATATGCGCGAGGTTGGAGCGAAAGGGAGCTGGCTGTTCTACCCGAGGAACATGTGTTTGGTTCCTGGCGAGTTAGAAGAATGTATATGAATGCGAAAGAGATGAGGGCGGAGCTGCAGAAGAATAATGACAGGAGGAGAAAGGTAGCGCCTAGGAAACATCCACATATCAGCAATGTCTGCCACGATTCACTGCATTCGTCACGTTATAAAAGACCCCAGCCAAAAATTTCCCACTCGCCACAACCTGGGATTGAACTGAGGTTCTTAGTAGTGCGAGGTTAGGGTCTTAAGCATTGATCCATCCGTGGCTAAACACTCCAACCAGTTTTTATGTAAAATTTATGGTCTTATGGAGTAGGACTTATGAAATTTAAATCAAACTGTTCTGTTAATACTAAACTAGGTGTACATGCCCATATAAATACTTAGCTATATCTAAATATACGAGTATATATATATATATAATATTGTGTATGCACGTTTCAAACCAACCACCTTACGTGGTCCCTAATAAGGGATGACTAAATATTTACAAGATTGTTATGAACTGCAAATAAAAATGTTTTAATATGATTCCTTGGTGCAATGAGGCAAAAAAGGATATTCAAAGGTATGACCCACAGGGATTATTGTGAGAGGTACGCATCCTTGAGTGCACCATATTAAAATTTAGTTTCCTTTAAATAATTAAGCTTGAAAGTGAATACTGCCTACGATTAAATGAGCCCTGCATATGCTATAGGTTCCTGCCCATTTTTATTCTTCCCTTCATGTAAAGTTAACATACCGGGACTCAGACCAAATTATTAATACTTCAGTCAAGTAATACTATGATATTATCAGGAATAAAAATACTTAACAGCTATGCCACTTCTTACCTACATAAATAAAATAAACGTAAACTAAATTGAATGAATCAAGTGTCCACAAATGAAAACATTAGACTTTTAGTACGACATCAAAACATGTAGCTACTTACTTTTTCACATTGCTACCATCTTGACTCAGTCACCGTGATTGTTGAAACATATACAGTAAGCCACAAGGATATTTCTCATACGTTGTGTACGATTAATTGTGAACGTGAGACTAAGCAACAAATCACTCATTACTTTTTGGCTGAAAATCTGGCGAATAACTACCTTCCCTCATTGATAGAATAAAATTCTGCATCTCAGGATTTATAACAGTCTAGCAAACATAGTATTTTTTTTTACATTCTAGTGGCTCTTTTGAGAACAATAAACAAGAGATTATTACACGAATGAAAATATTTTGCTAATTTACTTACGAAAATTCATATCCGTCACATATCAATATACAGCTAGAATAACTTAATCAAATGCGAAGATAACATGCCACTGCCTGTTATCTTAAGGCAGAGTTATGATAGTATCCACTAAATTACTACATATTCATTTTATTTAATCGCAAGTAGTTTCTGATTATTCTGTAATAGAAAAAAATACGAATCTATATTTCAATGGACATTTATTCCATGATAATCAGTCAAGTTCCTAAATTACTTTTATTTACTTTCTCATTTTACGTAAGTAATAAACTCACAGCCTATTAATTTGGATCCCAGAATCGTGCATAGACGATTTGATTAGGTTCTGCCTTAGGAGACTTACAACGAATTTTGTGATGAGTAATTCGTCACTTATTTCACAATGTACATTTTAAGTGAAAACAGTTAGTCAATTACGTTGTTTCGTAGTTACTTATCTTAATTTTCCCATGCACAATTTTCCTTACAGCATTGTGTTTTCCTACAATAAGATGGATAAGAAGTAAAGTGATATGCGTCGTATGTACACAACCGGGCATAAGTGTAGCACAATGGCAGTGGCGTGTTGTGAAGTTTTATAAAGTAAGTTAGTGTTTGCTCAGTGATGTACTTACTCGGCGCAAGCAGCAGGAACCGGTAACCAAAGTGGAGCCAGGAGAAACCGAATATACTGCGGCCACTCACGAGAGAGCGGCGAGGCACACATTACACACGTGCGACATCAAATGCACTACTACATTTAAGTTGCCGATGCGTGTAACCTAGAAAACGATTAGGTATAGCATAGAGCAAATCACAGCTTACCTTGCAACAGTTCACCACGCACCGCTGCACAAAAGGTTTGAAATTTTACCTGATAAAACGACTTTAGTCATGGGCGAGATATAATACAAAGAAAATGTAATTTCTTATAGAAACACAGCTTACCTAGAATTGATAAAATAAAGTTACTTTGTACATACATCTCTTCAACAAATATAGAGTTGCGTTCATTGTGAAACGGTTATAGAAGACTAAAATTTTTCGAATATATATATATATATATAATCACCGGGCGAGAGCTCATTTTTAAATCGCTTTAATTATATTTTGCGGTAAATGAATCCCACTGATATGTTCCTAAAGATTTTCAGTCGTAGCACATACAGTCGGTTCTTAGTCCTGAAATAACAAATTCTGAATACGCACGTCACATAAACACGAGAGTGTCAGTTTATCATCTCAAACTCATTTTCTTCTGCGCATATTTCACTATTTAGGTCATGGTCATGCTCTTTTGGTTATATTGTCGGCAAATTTCTATTCCTAGGCGCGTAATGGTTGTGTACATAGTTAAAAGAGGACCCAAGATACGTGCAGACAGCAATGACACTTTCCTCATAGTGCGGAATGTAATTGTAAAAGCTACCAGAGCTCCCTCGCATTTTTTACGAACGATTGATCTGCCAGTCCAAACTTATCGGTTCTGCCTGATGTGAGCTCTGCATACACAAAGATCAATTGTTCAGTTTTGTCTGCTGTAACAGTCAAAACACGTCGCTCTTCTTACTCTAACAAAGTCGTTATTGGCGCGTGGAGTGGAGTATATATTTTCGAAATGTCTGAAATCGACGAACTGTCAGCAACAAGCACGTATTACATGTTCATTCTTTCATCTGTTGTGGTAATCTTTGTTTTAATTTGCCGTATATAATTAAGGTTGCTTTTAAAATTCACCGATAAATTCGAGAAAAATTATTCTGACCATGCATCTATTATTTATCGGAACTAATAGGACGCATTCTAAACATAAGCCATTAGAAATTTATTTATAAAAAGTGATCGCAATATACTAGAAGCCGTGCAGCTATTCACTTGTTGATTGATACAGGTTTAATGACGATGGATATTAAGATTCAGTAAATGTGGACAAACCAGGTGAACTGCAGCTACGGCGCAATAGTTGGTATCCAGGTCAGGCAAAGAATCCAAAACACGTTGCAAAAATAACTTCGGCTTGTAAAACATATCAACGAAGTGACAGTGGATCTCTTCTCCTGACGGCACAGTACATGGGACAATTATTGGCTATTCACGGTAAAGTGAGCACTTTTAAAATTCCTCTCATTTTGAATAAAAGTCAATAAATATTTTTTTTGTATTAGACGTTAACTTCCGAATAAGGTCATATCCATACACTGTGTTTATTACTTCCATGGCAATATTTATTTACAAAGGTGGTGAAAGGACAAAAATGGCAACAATAAAAAGTAACTAGGGCGTAAAAAGTGCTCACTTTACCGTGAACAGCTACACGCCAGCAGAAACTATATAATTCTTGGCAACACTTTTACAGGGTCTGTTTGTGGACCCACTCCGAGGAGATGCCATCAAAATGCAGCTTGGCGTACAGCCTGTCGATTCCAGATACAACATTCAGATTACGGCGATACCATTCAGATTTGTCATATAATGTAATTAATCAGTTCCTACTTCGCCAATAGCTTATATTAGTTGTAACTTATAATAAGCCAATCAAAACTCTGTTCAGTTTCCACAAATAACTAAAGTTTAGTTAACATCATCATTCCCTCATCTAAGTATAAAACCGCAAACCTTCCCTAGTTCCTAGTATTATATATATATATATATTTATTTATTTATATATAACAATTTGAAGGGGTCAGCATACAGTTATGCATGCCACATAGCGGGTCAGAAAACAAACCTGTGGAAATTCCGTTAGTCAATCAGTTCAACGACCACACGTCAGATTTAACCGTTACATTCCGTCTGGTCAGTCCGATTACGCGACAGAGCTATGTGTGTAGAGTCCTTCGCAGCGAGCGCTCGTAAAACATACAACGAGGTCGCGTGCGATGTGGACGAAAACTTCTTTCCCTTTATTTTAACACTTCAAATTTCTCGAAGAAATCTGAAGCCCTGCACGACGCACGAACAGGATGAATGGAGGAATAGTTGATGCCGGTCGTGAAAAATCAAACAGTACAATTTTTAATTGACATGTGCATTCCAAGCTGTATTCGAATTTTACAACTGGTAATTCAAAGTACTACTGGGAACGAAGGATTTTAAATTGTAGCGACATGTCCCAACGTTACTGGTCAATGATTCAGTAACTAGTCGGAATTACTGATTATTTACGCTTTTTTTTGTTACTCGGAAAAATTATGACGGATAAATTATATTTAATTAAGTAATTTAATTGGAAATAGTTATAAAATCCTGTTGTTCACTCGCTCCATCAGAGATGCTGACAACGATACGGTGACGATACTGCGATGAAGGTCATGACTATGAAAATTGTGATCATAAAGATGACAATAATAATGGCAACAAAAATGATGAGTTGACAGCCCGAATGCCGCCGTTTTGAACCCAGACAAATGTAAGAAACAAAGAGTCTCCGGCAGAACACTGAGTTTTTTCACGTAAGTTGTTTCGCCGGATTGGCTCGACTACTTGCACAGCAGAAGTATCTTGTAGGTTGCAGCACTCAGCGCTGCGGGCGAAAACAGCTTCGTAATTTTATATGAAGCAGCCCGAGTGACAACTGAAACTACAATAATGTGCACTGGATGGTTCTCGTTTAACCTTGTTGTTTTTTTGTTCCTTGATATATATACATATACACACACACACGATTGTAATGGAATGTTAGGCTAGACTGCGCAATGTGCCCGGGCAGGGGATGTGTCTAAAACCTTGGAGTGCGCCGACCAGCTGATGTGCTATAGAAGGGCATGAGAGATAAGCGTAATGTTGCGCGGGTATATAAATATTGATATGGAAACTTAACATTATTTTGATATTATATTAGGGAATATGCTTAAGGAAGTAACGTGTTCATTTAGGAGGGAAAGGCCAGAAAAGTCTAAGAGCTGGGAATGTATCCACTTTTATGAAGTAAAGACGTAGGTAATGACTCCATTCTCGTAAGTTAAAGTTTTCATGTGGTTATCGGACACACTGGTGTTGGAATGGGTTATCCAAACGGTCACACAAGAGAAAGATAGATAGATAGATAGAGAGAGAGAGACTTCTCGAGGCGATCTATATGATGGCATTTTGATGTTTGAATAGTTTCTTATGAGCGAGTGTGTGAGTATGTGTGAACCAGTGAACGCTACAAACATCTTTCTGGTGTATGATGAGGGGAGTATCCTCGACTCTGGGCTACGTTAAAGTCATTAATGAGAGTGAATGTTGGCCACACACAGAGAGTGTGTGTTCGAGACATCTCTTGGAGGTTAACCAGTTCATCTATGGCAGTGATAATATTTATGTTTGATTGCGTTCGAGAACGTAGATCACCTCAGAGTTCCTCCACAGCTTCAATCATCTTTGTTTGATTGTAAATCGAGTTGAGAAATCGGCCTGAAATAAACAGGTTAAATACCCACACACCAGTACAATCTTCACTTGTTATCGGAACTAAAAAAGTATTAACGAGTATAAAAAAGTTAAAGAAATAAGATAAATAGGCCGACAAAAGTGTTTTTATTCTAAACTCAATCTCGATAAAATACAAAAAAAAAAGTATGAAGTTTTTAAACTTCTTACCTCAGCGATTGGCATAACCACAACCATCTCTTTCAAGCTACTACTTAATTACATTGATAGCAAGTTTGCCTTTTATTTTTATCATTGGTAACTGCGAAACACTTGCGAGGAATGTCGTTAAAATATAGGCAGTTTGGCAATTATAAATAATAACAGTTCTGAAGATTTTTTAAATAAAATATGCTACCGAACTGTATAAATATTTTGCGTTTAACACTACTTAAAGCCATATTTGGTGACTTATTTTATTCCAGGTTGATATCGTTCTCCTACATAAAATATCCTCGGACATAAGGAATAGTTCCCGCACGTCAATCATGGAGCGCTGAGAAACATTTAGAAAAATAAATATGTTTATTCCTACAGTAAAAGGTACAAATTGAAAAGAAAAATAGTGGCCACAAATTCCAATATTGAATTTTTACTATACATTAACACATAAAATAAGTATGTTGTAACTTTATTGTAACCAATAAAGCCAACTTTTACGGAAAAAAATATATTAAATTACGTGAATCAATTAACACTGTACTGGCTTCAAAAAGTTGTGATGGCGTACCAGGCACACCGCACAATTTTCGCCTGCTATGCTGCTGAATTACGTGTCTTACAAGGGGCATCGGCTGGGTTATTGAGCATACCGGTCTATGGCACTGTTCGACGCCTGGTGGTGCGGGACGGCAAGTCAAGGCCTGTCTTCCACACCGTGATCAGCTGGTCGACTGGACGATCACGGGGGCTTCCCCCCTCCCCCACTTGTATGTTCCATCCTCAGCACCTAGCCGGCGTTGCCTACAGACGACGCGACACTTCTACCACGTCATCAGGTTGTGATTGCGCCGTCAAGACGATCAGCGCTACCTTTATGGAGTTTCTTCAACACCTGATGTCACGAACTCTGGAGGGGCTGGTTAGACTACGCATACCCTGGTCTGAAGTCTGCTCGAGATGAAACATATGGTGGGCTTCATAGAGGCAACACTTTAAAGATTAGTATTTTTACGGGCATTTATTATATTTGGGCTTTTAATCTGTAATTTTATTTAAACCCAAAACTTTGAATTGTGCAATTTTTTATATGTTTAAATGTGTTATCAATAATCTTTTATATTTTTGTATGAAAACTTTTTGAGAATTTTGGGAAAAAAAATTAATATTTCGTCCGCAATTATATGGTTAAAAATGAAATTACCAGCAATTGTTCATTTCTCACAAATGGAGATAATTTATCTTGTCGTTCGTATGGGATGGAATTCTTTGCTATTTTCGACATATTTATGATATCTGCGCAAAGTTTTGGAGAGTTTATTTGTCCATACATTGAAATGGATGTCGTGGATGGAGAAGGATGCATTGGTCACTATCATGAGGTGTATGGGTTTCCTCTGGGTGCTTCCACCCCGTGAAAAGGTTTATTATTAACTTCGGGCCATGCAAGCTGTATTCGTAATACTTTTAAGCGAAAAACATATGTTATGATTGTTTACATCAGTGTATACATGCCGATTCTTATTACTATTATGTAAATAACAAGAAAATTCAATAGATAGTAGGTATTGGTGTGACCAGGTTGTCTGTAACATATGCCGCTCTGTTTCACAGTGTGCCTTTTGCCTGCCAGCAGCCTGGGTGGTACATGAGATTGAAAGACGGTGAGTCCAGTTTGGGATGACGTGCGGAGGAGGGCACGTCATCTTGGATGACAGCCTATACCCTGCGGCGGTTGACACCTTCGAGATGGTCAGAGATCGCCTCAACTTTCGAGATACCAATCGCTGCTAAAGTCGGCCATGTGTTGGCATGCGTAAGTGAGGAGGTATTCAACAAGGAGTAGCGCAATTACAAACAAAATCCTTCAAACCACTGAAGCGAGCTCTTGAGTGTGTGTAGACGATAATGACTGGCAAATATTCTGAGGATTCGGCGAGCTGCGACGGTTATTGGGAGTTCTGATACAGCGACTTTTGTGCTCGAACCGATAGTGGGGAGTCATCGGGATGGAACCCGACGAGAAATGGGGTGTTTGCCAACTACCCAGGCGTCGGAGCAGAAGCGGGAGGAGTTCACGGAAGACTAATATGACTGGTGGGCCTAACTGATTTAAAGTACTAGACTGCAAAATTTTGGTTAATTGGACTGACATGCAAGTAAGATACTGAGTAAATCTTTGTTATAAATGGTTAATTGAAAACTGAGCATTTTGGAAATCATACTGTGAAAACTTTACTACCCCTAACAACATTTGTTTTATCAAGCACGCTGATTCGTAAGTTACCAGTTAAGTTGGCAGCGAAATCAGAAAAGTAGTTCCATATCCTAACGTAGTATTCGAAGTGTAACTTTTACATTTGCCACTATTGACTTTTTTAAAAATTATGCATGTCTCTTTTACATATATTAGAATAGTAATTTCCATATTGTTAACAAATTTACATTCTAAATCGTTCCAGAAATTTCATAGTCGTACTTTAATTGGCGCATGAAAATAATGAGTTGATTAGCGGCGATGCATATTGTACACATGATGGCAGATTACAAAATGGGCAGACAGTTAGACGTCAGTCAATATTTGTACTGGGATCCGTAATATATCATGTGGTAATGTATTGCGGAAGACATAGCTATACTGATTTCCTGACGTAAATAAATAGCGAAATACAATTTATCTATTTTCTAAGACCTGTATCGGATCACGAATCTTGACCACGTCTGGCCATTTGTAACCAGTATGTATGTACAAGTAATGGTTGCTTACACTGCAACGAGAGTCGCGGACTGTGAAGCTTGCAAGAGCAAGCTCTTCGCTGTCACTAAACAAGCGCGGAACGCAACGTTTGCCACTTAGAATACTACAGTACCGAACTTCACAAAAGATGTTGCTGTTCGAGCCTAAAAACTGGCGGGACTGGTAAATTTCGTATTAAATTGTCTATATTAATTTGGTTCTTGTCGTCTTCCATCTCTAGGCACAACTATAGGAGGTAAAACCCAACCCGTGACTTGAAATACTTGACCAAACACTGATACATGAGGAATATACTTACATTTATGTGAAATCACGTTGATAATATGACATAAATATGATTTTTCAAAATTGGATTACTAAAGCCGTCCCTACACGATACCAAATTTCTGCTACCTTCTGTTATACCCATGGGCACAACAGAAGGCATAGGAGTTTCTATAGCAGAAGAGAAGAAAAAATCCATAATTTCATACCCACACGTTACCTTAAGTGCTAACAGCAAATTGTAAATGACAGTCAAAAAACAATTCGCAAATGGCAGACATTACGCAGTTGGCAGGGGTACAAATGTAATAAAATATTATATGTAGGCAGTTTCGGATATGCCCATGGGTACGAAAACTGTTATACCCAGAGCCAGACACCTCCCGAGGGGGCTGGATTGTAACCCACACGAGAGCAGAAACACTGGCAGAAAATGGGTAGGAAAACTGCTACAGAAATGCACATCGTGTAGGGCCGGCTTTATGAACTCAGTTTTTTTTTCCACGTATACTGATCCAAGGATCAATTTAATCATTTCATTTCCAAATTGAATCTAAACTATCTGCCAAAAAGTAACTGGGTACCTGTCCACAATGTTTGCTCGGTGTGTGTCATCCCGTTAGAATCTCGTAGGGCTACTTCTTGCGGTTATAACAGCAGCCACCTTGTCTGGCATGCTCTCTACGAGTATTTGCAGGATATCCACGGGGATTCGTCTCCATTCCTCTTGCAACCATTCCATGAGTTGAGCAATGGATTGTGGCCGCGTCTGACGAGCCCTCACCCGGCAATCCAATTCGTCCCAAATAGGTTCTATAGGGTTGAGGTCGGGGCTCTGAGTGGGACAGTCCAAACGGCGAACATTGTTGTCTGTGTACCACTGCATAGTATCTCTTGATACATGGCGTCTGGCATTGTCATCCTGGAAGTAACACTGGTCCATCGTAAAAACGCCACAATGTTGGCAGCATTTCATTATCCAGTATGTTACAATAGGCCTCTGTGTTTATGCTACCACGGACAAACACCAGCGGTCCTATGCCGAAGGCCGTGAAACACAAGTCAACTGACGTACTGAATTACCTATTTTCATGGGTGCCCAATTACTTTTTGCTAGATAGTGTAGAACGAGTAGGAGAAATAAGTCCAATAAAAATTTTCTTCGTGTGTTTTGAAGCTAGAAAAGCTAAGGCCTCGCCACACAGTGAACGGAACATTGTCGAGACTCGTCGCTGGCGTGTCGGTAGCGTGGCGTGATTGTCATAATGAGAGAGGCTCGTCACGTCGCGCATTGCCGCGCCACGCAGCGCAGTGTCCCGCCCGGCGCGGCGTGGCACGTCATACATGCGTGTAGGCCTACGTACCAGTGTCGAGCGAGTTAGACGCCGAAGAACTACAGCTATTATTTGCATTTTCTAGAAAAGTGGAAAGAAAAAGTGTGTGCATGAAATACACTGGTGGAAAATGAAAAACGAACTCCTCTAAAGCGGTGACGTAGAAACACAGTATGCGCATGGGGCACTGATATAGGCCAGTACATTCAATGATCAACAATTCTGTGCTGTGAACGGAGTAGAGACCGCATACTAGGCATAACACTACTGAGCTCAATACAACTGTAGTTGACTCGTTGAAAGAGTAGTCTGTTATTTCAAGCATCAAACTTTGTGGGGGAAACGGTAGATCCCCGAGAAAACCCGCCAACCCACGGCATCATCCGGCACGATTCCCGCATGCGAAAATCCGGAGTGACCGGGCCCGGGATTGAACCCGGATCGCCTTGGTGGGAGGCGAGCAGGCTAACCGCTCAACCTCCGTGGCCCATGTGATTAATAAGCAGTGTAGACAGGCCACAGTGTCATACACGACCCAAATTCGTGCATTTAACGGACTTTCAACGACGTCGTATTGTGGACCTGAGGGAGGCTGGATGAACTTTGCGAAGAACTGACCAACACGTAGGACGTGAGGTGTCCGCTGTGCATCATTTGTGGTACCGGTGGTCCAACGACGGGTTTGCACATACTGGACCGCCGCATCAGACTAGCAGCCAATGCTGATCGCACGGCGAATGTCGCACACATTAGGGCTACTGTTGCACCAAGGGTGTCAGCTAGGACCATCATCAACCGTTTGCTGGAAGCTGGGCTACGATCAAGACTTCCTCTCACACCTCATCACAGTAGAGCTCGCCTCGGATAGTGTCGCGAACGACGCAACTGGAGGGATGAATGTCGCCGAGTTACTCCCTGAGTGCTGCTTTTAGACCATCATTCTTGTATTCTTTATGACCATAGTCATATAGGTACGCAATTTTCCTAATCCACTCAATCAGATGCTCGATATCCATCTTCGCTCCATACAAACTTGTAAAAATATACAACTATCGAGTTGCGTCCCGTCCCGCCACACGCGACGTGTCCACGCCCCGCTCTCTGTGTGCCGACTCTTCTAGAAGCACATGTCATACTAACTCCTAGACGTGTTCTTGCCACGCCACGCCAGCACGCTTGCCGTTTGTCGTAGTGCCTTGCCGCCGGCGTGTCATGCCTGGCCGGGCGGTGGTGCGGCGGTTCTGTGTGACTTCTTTAACTCCCTCTCATAGTACATCGCGCGTCAGAAATACGCCATCACCGCGTCCCGATAGCGACACGCCCCGCCACGCTTGCTGTTTGTCGAAGCCTTTAGCCCTGTAATACCCACCGTGTACTCGTGACACCGTACAGCTGAGTACAAGCAAATATTGCGACACGTCATTCCGTTTTGGAGGTTGGCAATGGGCAAGATTTATTCTACTCAAGTCGGGGAGTTAAGTGCAAATAAATTAACAAATAGGAATTATTATCACTGCCACGTAACACTGATACGTAGTTTTTTTTTAAACAAATGTAATATTGCAATATTCTAAAATAAATATAATTGTATGATATCTTTCCATTTGTATCGTGCTAGAAGTTACGTAAAAAAGTAAACTTTGTTCTTCGCACTTGAGCCGAAAGTTAACGAAATATGTCTACAAAGTTGTTTCATATTCTGTCGCAAAACTAGACTAAGCAAAACGTTGAATAACACAATTAATTTAATTTAACTTAACAACAGAATCGAACAATTCACTCTGATGACCTTTTTGATTTTACCCTTAAATACATACATACCTTTAATTTATTTTTTGCTGGAATAAGAGTGTTTACTAAAGTACACCATTGTAACTTTATGCACGATTGTAAATACCTTTTGAAGTTATAAAAAACTGAAATGTAATATTTTGGCATCGGCAAGTGTATACCACAATTCCGAAGAAATGCGAAATGTACACACAAATTAAAACAATTTCTTCGTTCTCCGCCAGCTTATAAGCAGCGTCATTGGACCGCCAGCACACCTTATGGCTGATATTTTCCCTATGATAAACTCTACGATAGGAAATCTCGGTTTCTTTCCAACCTGAGAAGAATAAACCTTAGCAGTGGGTGAGGGGACTGTTCTGGCGAGGAAATCATCGCATAAAACCTGTAGGCAATATTTTTGCTTCTTCTTGAGTTCTATTAATACTAAATAGTATCAAGTCCTGGTGTTAATGTAATTTACGTAGGTATAAATCATGGTTTGACATATTATGTACTGCCCAGCGAAGTAATTAACGGGAATTTTTAATCTATTAGGTTTTAATATTAAATTACTAAGCGTTGTTTTCAATAACACTGGTAACTCGATTTAATTTTCACCAATTCCCAAGTGAAATATTTACGCTGTAATAGCAAACACCTTCAACATTTCTAAATTCAACTCCAGCAAAGTAAATATCTCATTATCAATGTTAAATTTTCCCAAAAGTTTTCAAGTAGCGTGCTGAATTTCCTCTTGTTTTAAACGTTTCATAGATTACTTTAAACCAAGCCAATCTGTAAACGTCACTAAATACTGCGGCGTCGAATCACAATCCACCCATCATCCTCTGACAGTTTACAAAGTAAGGGCTTAATGGATTTGAGCCCTATGTGTCCCCTGTGGCAGCGTCATTTATGGATGTGCCCTAATGGACAGTAAGTGTCAGTGCATTAAATATAGAACACCGAGCTGGAAGCTGTCAGAGAGAACCTGATAAACGTGTCCTTGCCCTTATTTCAACTATTTGTTGGCAACAATCCAGTCAGCATACCCCAATGCAGTATGCAGTGGAAGTTAAGGTAACTGTGCGCCAACTCTCACAAGAAAGTGGATTCATGATATAACAATATATTTATATACCGTGTATAAATATACACACGCGAAAAAACAATATGTGTTTCATAAGTTCATTCGCTATTCCATATATTGTGATGACAATTACAGTCGTTAAAAGCGGTGTCTGAGTATTTAATAAATACATACAGTCACGTTTCAGCATCAACATCACTTGATAAACAAACGCAGTTATGCCTATAGGCTGTTCACGGAGAAATTAGTACTTTCGAGAGCCCCTATTAAGATATACTTGTACGCACACTGAGTATTCTTCCGCTTTATACAAAATTATCATTGGCATGGGCCTCATCAATTTATTCATGCATCGGTCAAGTGCAACTATGAAATTACTACAAAATAAAACGTTTTGCAAATCTGCTCATGTATACACTTCCATGAATAAAAAAAAAACAGAAAGCGAATAAAATAATTTAAGTTATCACAAATGGTTACCTGGCACTTTTTATTCGACATTAAGATATGGAACTAATTTCCATTCATCCTTACCAACTTTACTGGACGCAAGTCACTCAGTTTACCTGTTGAAATATATGCAGGTAGAGGCAGTGACTTTTTTCTAGGGTTTATTTCAAAAATGCTTTACTTTATCGGGAAAAGCCTTTAATAATAGTCACGTATGCACCAAAATATAAAAAGACTACTCTGCGCTTTTATATTTTAACCGAAATCATTTTCTCTGCCTATTGAGCGTGCTTAGGCACGTTATCACATATTACTCAACATTAAGTGTCTATCGGTAACAGAGTATTTAATTCTTAAAACTACGGTATTCACAAGAAATTCAATTTCTGAGTCGATGCAAGAAGCAAGGAAGAGGACGCCTATATAAATGGTTTATTTTGCTTCTTTACTTACGTATATTAACGGGAATTATTACATAAATGCAGAGCTAGTAAACGTATATTAACGGGAATTATTACAGAAATACAGAATTAGTAAACGTATATTAACGGGAATTATTACAGGAATACAGAGCTAGTAAACGTATATTAACGGGAATTATTACAGAAATACAGAGCTAGTAAACGTATATTAACGGGAATTATTAGAGAAATACAGAGCTAGTAAACGTATATTAACGGGAATTATTACAGAAATACAGAGCTAGTAAACAGGAACGCTGTCGGTAATGACAAAAAATAAACAAATGGACAAATCCCAGAAAATATCTAAGTGGGGAAACTCTCTGTGTTTACAGGAATCCTCAGTTTACGGAATAACAGTATCTAAGCTACGCAAAACTTTATTTGTCGCTGAGAAAGGGGGAAAGCAGAAAGTCTCGGACTAGTGTAAATATGGCTAGTTTTCATTTCCAGCTCCCAAATAAAAAAATTGTCGGTTTCGTATTTGTTTTGTGAGACGTGCAACACATACATGCAAAACTAAAGATTACAATGGCCACATAACTTCGATATTTCAAAAAAAAAAAAAAATGTAGCAGATATACGGAAATTTCAGTAAATTGGCAGAAACTTTCGTAAAATTCACGGAAGTTTGTAAATAAAAAAATAAAAATTTATGCGTCCGCAATTCCGTGAAGGTTTCTGAATAATTCTGTCCCCGTTATTTTTAAAAAAAATTTCTAATAGTATGCCACATGTCTATGATGTTCTTGGATAAAGGCTGTTCACGATAAAGTGAGCACTTTTGAAACGAACCTTTAAAAAAAGTCACTGCCCCTGCCTGCATATATTTTAACATTGAGTGACATTCGCCCGGTAAAGTTGGTAACGATGGAGGGAAAGTAGTTTCATATCTTAACGTCGGATAAAAAGTGTTAGGTAACCGTTTCTGATAACTTAAAGTTATTTCAATCCCTTTATGGTTTTTTAAACCACTGGAGTGTAAAAATTAGCAGATTTGCAAAATATTTACTTTCCTAATAATGTCACAGTTTTAACTGACCGACGCATGAATAAACTGATGAGGCCCATAGAAATGATAATTTTACTTATGGCGGAAGAATACACAACATGCATACAAGTAGATCGTAAGCAGTGCTTTCAAAAGTGCTCATTTTACCGTGAACAGCCTTTATCATTCAATAAAGAGCACGTGGGCTCGGTTACACTTTAAAGATGTATTCGTCAGCGCTGATGGGCGAGGTCTTGAGAACCGATGAGGGCGATCGTGGTGGACATGGAGCAGCGCCCGGAATGAAAGGGCAGGACAAACGGGAGATTCCCGAGAAAACCCGCCGACCAGCGGCATCGTCCGGCACGATTCCCACACTGAAAAAAAGATTTTTTGTGGCGGCCACAAAATTATTTTGTTGGTATTCACCATAGAAAATTTTTTGGGGAGTACACAAAAAATTTTGTAGCCGCCACAAAATATTTTTTTCAGTGCAATTGCGAAAATCCGGGAGACAGCGCGCTGAAAGGGGATGAAGCAACTTGTAGTTGAAGCGACGAAGGAATTTAATGGTGGAGGAATCGGGTGTGCGGCAAGAAATCTCGCGTGGCCACGTCCGCCACGTTTCCAACACGTGGGAATAAGCGTGGAGTCCACCACTGGGAATGGAAACCAGTTCGCAGGGCCAATAGGACATTGGTCTAACTACTTCAACCCTTACGACCCATCTGTGTTTCCTATCCCTCTTCGTTTCACTGAGCAGTTTTTTGCAAGTGTTTTCTCAGTTCTCATTCCCAGGGAATGCTATATTCGCGGTTTTTGTTCGTACTATTTGAATCAAACCTTTGAAAAAACACCCCACGTTTGACGTATTTGGCTGTTTTCTAAATTTGGTATGTACCACGAGTGTTTTATACTTGTGTAAACAATTGCCTTATTTTTGGTTAAACTGAGCTTGTGTTGGCATTTCGTGGAGGAATATTCTGAAAGTAGAACTTCAGCACGGCTTCAGAAAAGTGTGAAGTTACTGTGAATGGAGTACTAGCGTGGTTAAATCTAATGTGTACCTCCCCAGACCCTCGTTGGTTACATAGAAATTTTGATTACCCTCGCTACATGAAAGTAAATGAAGATTTTTGATTGCTGCTGCTTAATTAAAGGAGAGGAATAGTAGGGTGTAAAGGGGACGAGCGGAAGTCTGTTTGGCCGAGAAGACCGCAGAAGTCAACCAATTGGCGCCGGCCTCCCGCGGCGATTCATTTCGTTTGTGGCGTCGCTCGCCACTGCCGCTCGGCGGGGTAGCTTAGCTCTGGCCTCGGAGGGTAACATTTACCCCTTAGCTGGAACCTTGCCGCTTCCAAGGCAACTAAACGATGTATCACAACACGTGCCAAGTAGAATGGATCATAATAAAATAATAACTTTTCGAGTTTTAACACACCTTACAATCGATTTAATCCACTTTTTATTTCATGTAGGTATCTATCTTTAAATGAGTAATTTCATGTACAGAAAACAATAATTATTTTGACAGTAATAATGTTTATTTATAAAAAAACACTTGTATTACGAATCTTGGCCTAAGCGATGAAGCCTATGGGATCGAACCTAATACCAAACACGTTTGTAAAAACAAACTTGCCATTGTATTTGCAATAATTTTTTAGCAAACTCCAAATATTTTTCCTTGCTTATGTAACAAGTACAGGGAAACCAACGTAACAGGAAAGAATGACTTATTTGTCCAGTAGTCCGTGATGCTGGCAGCTATGGCCACAGCATAGTGCAACAGTGTTGAAAGTATAGCATAAAAAAATGCATTATTTGTTGGAAGCATTAAGTTAAAACAAAAAAAAGAACACACACAGAAACGCTGGCGTTGGTACAATATGCAGCTGTTCCCCGTATTTGAAGACCCGGAACAAATATCTGGAAAATCTTATGTTTGAATATCTGGAGAAATCAACTCTGAATATCAGAAAATTCAATACTGAAGTTTAAAATATTAATACTTTATTTCAGTCGGTTGCCCAGAACAGTTATGGTTCTTATTGCAGGAAACAACTGAGTAATTTGAAATAAAGATAGACCAACATAAAATAATCATATTCTCACAAGTATTTCCGTGCATATGTTATTTCTTTATACATTTTTATAGGACTTACGTATTCACAGCAAACTTTTATTTATAGACTGTATTTCATTCCTAGTCTTTCAACACTAACATCAAATTAGTAATTTTCCTTTCATATGTATATCCTATTGAGAATGTCAATGGTCTCAGAAAGAAAATTCATTGAACATGTATGCTGTAAAAAATATATAAAAATAAACATTTACAAAGAAAATATGAAGTATTTTATAACAATATTTATTGTAAAATTGAAGTTATAAAATGTGCAGATATGTAACAGTGTCAAAGATTAGTCTTCTAGGAGTTACGAATTGATACTATTGATCTGATAATTTTAAAATTTTCATACAAATAGTTATTATGCCTGCTGTAATTTTATAAGTAAATCTTGAATAGTAATGAAGTAAGTCATAGCTCGTATCTAAAGTGTAAACATAAAGATTTTTGAGTCTTATAGCAATTTATAACAATACCAGACAGAACAGAAAGAGAAAAAAATAAATCGAAGTATAAGTAATTGTGTTTCTTTTAGTGAAGAAATTGAACACTGTATAGGTAATTGGAAAAACTAAATTAATATTATTAGTCCTGACCGACTTCATAAAATTATATACAGCTATAAAACCAATGAAAAAAAACCATTAGTGAGCCTAAAAGTGATAAAGGGCCACTAAATATTTACAAGTTGGCGTAATAAGGTCAAGCGAAATAGTACTTGAATCATTAACATAGTTTATTTGTTGTTATACCTGCGATATTCACAATTTATCATTTTATCGATGGTTCCGGTGGACATGTTTCATTAATATCCCGGGCCACAAACCAGTGGTGTGTCGTGAACTGTTGCAAGGTAAGCTGTTGTAAGCTTTGTGCTGTACTTTGTTGCTTGTTAGTTTACACTTCCGCCAATAAAACCTAGTTCGCCATCTGAACGCCGTAGGACGCGTGTCATGGGTCCCTTGCTGCTCGCTTGTGAGTGCTTATAATGCATTCAGTTTCTCTAGGCTGCACAGTGGTTACTGGCCCTGCTGCGTGCACTGAGAATGTACAGAAGTCAGAAAGTACACTCTTACCTTGAAACAGTCCACACATGCCACTGCCAACAACAAATCAATGCGCCAAAGTAAAAATATTATATAAAATAGTTGCATTATTCTCAACAAAATATAGATTAAAAGGTAACTTATTAAGCCTGTAGTTGTGGGATTAAACTTTTACGTATATAGTATTCCGGATTTTAAAAAAAAATTGATTGTTTTACGTATTATATTAAGTGTTTTTTCTTAATGCGTTTTTGATGTAGCCTAATTTATATACAGTTTTCTAGTCGTCTGTAAAGCGTTTAAATTTATAGTTTACGACAGGTAAAATTTTGTTCAGGAATTATTGCTCAGGCTAAACATCTCAGATACCGAGTTAACATTCTATATAGTTATGTATATTCTACATAAGTAGCCTAGTATCTAATAAACACTAAGTCGCTTATGCGGATAAATAACCATTTGTTAACCAACACCTCTGCACGAAATATGTTAGAGAAAAAAATTTTGATCTGTAAAAGAAGTACGAAATAGTAATCGTTTACAAACTATGAAGTTGTGACTGTCAACAGTGACACGTATATTTTAACACTAATAAAACCAAACATTTACTGCGATTTCAGGCAATACATATTCATGATTCAAAATTGTAATCTAAGTTAGTATCTAGTTGTTTCAGAACCCATTGCAGTCAGAACATTAATATCCGCGCCTTTGGTCTTTCCTAGCAAACCAAACATGTTAAATATATTGCGTGAGTGATAAAACCACATTATAAATTTACCTATAATTCAATGATGAGATAGTAAATACTAAGAACAGCAAGCTTTCACCGACTTCTGAGTCACGGTAGACACTGAGGGACCAGAGAATGCATGCCTCGAGCGGAGTTGGCTGGAAAATAAATGAGGTACAATGACACGTAGGTGGAGCAGAAAGAGAATGAATTCGAAGATAGAAAGAGGAGGCTCATGAGAAAACCATAAACACCACGACAGACTTATGTTTACGTTACCAAAAGTTGCAACCCAAAATGTGTTCCATCATAAAGTAATTTGCTGACCTCTTTATAAGCTGTTGATCAAGTGATACAACTCCAAATATGAACGGCGAATATTTGACAGAGTTCAGTCGGAAATCACCTTCCGGTGGCATGAAGCATCCGTAATAGAAATCTTCATTCCTGCGTCACTCGCCGCTGACGCTTGACCAATGGTTGAAAAAAAAAATGTACCAGCAAATATGGCCAGAGGCGAGGAACGGAATTGTGGTCGCCATCATTTCCGCTATCCCTACTGCGCCGCTAATTAGACAGACCGCTTTCATCACGGTCGCGTCAAATCTCGCCACCAATCCGCGGCATCTCTCTCTCTCTCTTTCTCTCATTCTCTCTCTTCCTTCTCCCTCCACCGTTTCTCGCAGATTGCTGCCGTACACCCGTACACAAGGGAAACACGTTGGTCGTGCGGTCGCTGTATTACGGGCATTTCGGAAGCTTGCGAGCTTGCGACATGCAAGCCGAGTCGTTATGATGGCAGTGTACTCTTTCTTACCTACGCCACTCACGTACCATGGCGTAGATGATATTTTTCTTTACAAATATGCTGTTGTTTAGGTTTACAGCAAGTATATACACTAAATAATCAAGGTAACTAACATAGCGTTAGTACTGTGTTGTTCACAATGTCTTCTTAAGTGAACAACTATTTTTAATCAAATTTTAAAAGACAAAAATTTTTTACTGTGGGTCATCCTTAAAAGATAATCATAAGCCGTCACGGAATTTTTTTTAGACAGTTTTGAGATCTACAATTCTGTAGTACATTAATTTGGCGTATCTCTTATGATTTAGTCAGCATAAGCCATCTAAGCTCCCGAAAAGCGGCTTTTTCCGACATGACTTTAAAACGTCAACATTTCTCTATTATCTTTACATTAAATATTAATGTAATATTATAAACCTAAACCTTTGTCAAGAAATTTTTTAAATTACGGAGAAAACCGCATCAAAATTCATGAAGTTGTTTCGAACACCTAGCCGGATAGACAGACACGCGTGGCCGGGCGACTATATTTTATATTATGTAAAAATATCGCTAGGCATGAGTGTCAAAGCTGGCAGATAACAGGCGGGCCGTTGGAGTAGTGGGTTGAGAGTTATATTAACAAAATTGCGTCTCTTTTTCACGGATGTATTTCAATCTAATTTTAACATAAAACTGTGATAGTTATTAAAAAAAAATGTATTCCGTACATTTTTTGTGATATATTATTAGTGAAAAAAATGAACTTAAAACTTTCTAGGAACGAAAATGCGGAAATTAAAGCAGGATGTCATCAAACACAGTCGGTTGAGGGCTGTGTAAAGAAACTGTAACAAGAGTTTAAAGTTAACAGAGTATACGAAATATTTTTCTTTTTATAAGGAAATGAACATATAATACAATAAATCGCTGGCATGGTAACAGAGAAAATGTACATCAGCAGAGAAAATGTACACCAAACAATCTCATAGTCACATTCACCTATAAAAGCCGATATATACAATTACTTTTATCAAACATTTGTAAACACACGATAAAACTGTCAACACATATAGACTAATGACTTTCTTTCTCAGTTGCCAACTGGATATTAATGTAATAATAAATTATGTAGAGTATTATAGGACACAAGTTAATTAAGATAGTCGTAATCACATAAATTAAAAGGATATTTAGAAAATCAACTTTTAATATTAAATTGAAAAATTATTTACCCACAGCTCTAACTATAAATATATAGATATATGCATATAACTCTTTAATTGAAAATATTTTGCCACTTATTTGATTTAATTACGTGACACTGAAGAAACATTTATATTTCTAAGAAACTTATTACAAACAGTATTCAATACGGGCAGTCTGGTGTGCTGGAACATTAAACGTTTTCATTGAATTTGTTAATATAGCTACCACAGTAATGTATACATTCAGCAGGAAATTACTGCACGTAAGTACTGACTTTTATTAGTAAGCCTATAGACTTGCAAGCAAATGCCTTCATTTTTCTTCGCTGTTTTGGCTTCCTTCTCAGACAACGCCTCACGGCCGTTTTCGGGATCTCTATAACTCAATTTACGCCTGACGTGGCTATTAATAATTTCAGGTAGACTACACTGTAGATACAAGTACTACAACTTGGGTAGCATAAAGTTCGTTCAGAGAAGTTTATTAGTAAGCCTATAGACTTGCAAGCAAATGCCTTCATTTTTCTTTGCTGTTTTGGCTTCCTTCTCAGACAACGCCTCACGGCCGTATTCGGGATCTCTATAACTCAATTTACGCCTGACGTGGCTATTAATAATTTCAGGTAGACTACACTGTAGATACAAGTACTACAACTTGGGTAGCATAAAGTTCGTTCAGAGAAGTTTATTAGTAAGCCTATAGACTTGCAAGCAAATGCCTTCATTTTTCTTTGCTGTTTTGGCTTCCTTCTCAGACAACGCCTCACGGCCGTATTCGGGATCTCTATAACTCAATTTACGCCTGACGTGGCTATTAATAATTTCAGGTAGACTACACTGTAGATACAAGTACTACAACTTGGGTAGCATAAAGTTCGTTCAGAGAAGTTTATTAGTAAGCCTATAGACTTGCAAGCAAATGCCTTCATTTTTCTTTGTTGTTTTGGCTTCCTTCTCAGACAACGCCTCACGGCCGTATTCGGGATCTCTATAACTCAATTTACGCCTGACGTGGCTATTAATAATTTCAGGCAGACTACACTGTAGATACAAGTACTACAACTTGGGTAGCATAAAGTTCGTTCAGAGAAGTTTATTTGTGAGAATGATTTGAATTAAAATATAATTTTCATTCTCCGCGAGAACTCTTCTCTCATCTAAGGAATAAACCATATTTTCTGCAAGTTTGTGTAACAGTCACAGAAAACGGTTGTCATATGATGAGCACATCTTATTTTCGTTATGTAATGACCGTAAGAAACTTCTTCTTGTAGGCGAGTGTACACAATGGAGTCGGTGACCTATGTAGTGTAGATATTGCAGTCAGTCTTGTTCAATAGTGTTATAAAATACATCTACGGGCTATAAAATGTTAATAAACCTTAAACATGCTTACATTAAACTTATCAGTCCCCCAAATTGGCATTGCAAACAACGTATGTTAAAAATATTTGTATTAATTTTACTTTTATAGGTATGAGGTAAAATTTTATCTTTTGCCTATTGTTTGATGTAACTACGGCATACTATAGTGGGGTGAAAACGAAACAAAAATAACTTTCCGCATTATCCCAAAAACTACTAGCCCTATTATATAAAGAAAAGATGACACAAAATCTTTTTCTACTGTTTTCAATTCCTGTTGTATAAAAAATGTCGCGCCTTCGCTAATTATTTATATTTAAATCAATATCTATACCTTTTTAGTGGATTTTGATTTCTAAGTGTAGTATTCACTCCGAATTATATCCCGTTCGCCCCACTTGACACTATTTTCGCATGCTGTACTTTTATATAATGATGTACTGTTGTATCATATGATATAAGCTTAAATATATAATACCTATGTATACACATGGGATATGGGCCAAAATACGCAGTGAATACGGTAGTAAGAAATCAAAATCCACTAGAAATAAAAAAAAAAAATTTAATGTTTATTTTAATAAAAATAACTAGCGAAGGTGCAACATTTTTTATGACAGGAATTTGAAAAGGCAGACAATGATTGTGTGTCATCTTTTCTTTATATAATATGGCTAGTAGTTCTTGAGATAATGCGGAAAGTTATTTTTGTTTCGTTTTCACCCCACTATAGTACTCCGTAGTTGCATCCAAAAATAAGCAAAATATAACATTTTCCTCATACCTATATAAAGTAAAATTAATACAAATCTTTTTAACATACATTGTTTACAATGTCAATTATATATATACATATACATGCACACACACACGTATGTATGCCCCATCACAGTTCCACCGGCATCACTGCTGCATCTGGTTATTGACTAATGTACATATAATGTATAAAAATATACAGGATGATTCTCAATTACACCTACAAACTTCGGAAGGTGATTCTCCCTGAAAAATTAAAATGAAAATATGTGTTACGCTTTATACATAAACCGAAAATTTAGGGAGGCATGAGCCCTTAAATAAAAATGCGATTTTAAGCCGTATTTTTGCAAAATATCGGCTCTTACGTCGAAGGTCCCGGTAACATACAATAATGTTCCGAGAGTTGTAATTGTATTTTACTTCTTTACCGAAATTTTGCACAAATACCGTTTAAAACCTCGTTTTTTAAGGACTCATATCTGCCTCAATATTCGGTTTAGGTATAAAGTGTCACATATGTTTTCCTTTTACTTTTTTTTATCAAGAATCATATCCGAAAGTTTGTCGGTCTGATTGCAAATCTCTCTGTATATTAAATTTTTATCCTTTTACTTTGTTTATGAAAACCTAAAATACGTTTGTAACACATTTCTTATCAGGACTCTTATTTGTTTATGGTGTATCCTTTTCTAACTGTTATACGTAAAAATTGCCATTATTTTTTTACATTTACCTTTCAGTCTAGGTATTTGCGAAAATGGAGAAATTTAAAGAAATTCCCGGCTTTAAAAGTCTTTAAAATAATAAAACTTCCACAGTCGTTAATTTTTCCGTAAATTATTACTTATTATTTTGCTGATAGCACCCCATTACAATTAAAAAAAAGGTACATTCGCATATACATGTTTGGGTCTAATGTTTATTATCTGAAATATTCTGTGGTCTGAAACTTTCAAACTCTCAGGTTCGTACGATTGATGAGATATTTTTATCGCTACAGGAAAAATAATGGCATAAATATTGAAATTTTTACATTGATTATAGCACGTTAAAGGTCTAGTAAAAGTTCCTGCTAATGGTGAGGAAATTCCCACAATGAGAATACAACTTGTCTGCGATTTGCAACAACAGGCGAGAGCCCATTCTGAAAACTATTTCAAATTGCTGTGTTTCTAGAATATACCATTTCCGATAAATGCCTGTCTGTTATTACGGCGAAGCCCACATGTGGAGTTTATATTTATTAGCATTACTAGAGTACAAAAATTGAAATGTTTAAGACATCTCGCAAATATTATAATTCTTAATTGTAAAATTATAAAATTTTATATGGAGTCGTACTAAAAAATATCTTTACAGTTAAAAAAAAAAAAAAAGGTTTCATGTATAAATATATTTTTACATTGTGTAAGAAAGGCAAGTGGGCACGGAGATAGGAGAGCAGTGGAGAACACGAAAGAATAAAACTACCTTATTTATCCATTCTTTGAATTATACTTTACACGTAGTCTTAAAAATTTCTCATGGTATATTAAAACAATTAATGAGTTTTAAAACATTGGTGCCTGGCTAAAATTTTCATAACTATACGTATTTTATATTAATGATCCTAAGACAATGCATAAATACAACAAAATTGAGGTTTTTAAAAATAATTATATATTCTCTCATTCATGATGAGGTCGAGATACCTGGCCTGTAAGCAAAGAAATCTTAACAATTTCCATTTCAGACGTGGATATCTGAATAAATAAATGCTGCAGGGATGGCGTTATTTGCGTCTGGAGTATTCATTAAAATTTCTTCGCCCGCACCCGCCATTATTATGCAATGAAAGATTTCGCTACACTGCAGATGGGAATGATGGTGATGTTGAAGAGGGGAGGAGGGTATAAGGAAGAATGCCGGAGGGCGCAAGGCGTAGAGGGGTGTCGTCTAGAAGACAAAAATAAAATATATCACAAGACACAAGGGAAGAAGAGAAGTTCTCTAGCCTGCAACCTTCTCCCCTCGGCCCTCTTCCTTCCGGGAGACGGGACGTTGCTACAGCAGCGCGAGGTTCCCGAGGGAGCTCCTGGAGAGCCCGGAAGCCAGAACTGCCGACGTCTAGGGGCTGTGTTGTCTCCCTTCCAGACAGCGCTGCACGGGGAAACAAACAAGATAAATGTTTGAACGACAAGAAGCCGATATATAGAGCTAGAGGACCGGCAGAAATAATATTTCTTCTTCGCGCCGGTCCGCGGGGCGGCGAGTGGTTGTGACGGGTCCCTCTCTCCCTCTATCTCTCACAGACACACGCACACACACACACACTTGTCGTCCTCTCTCTCTCTCTCTCTCTCTCTCTCTCTCTCTCTCCCGCAGAGACAAGGTCTGCAAAAGCAATCTCTCCCAGCAATGTTCCCTCCTCGTCCGATACGAAATTGTTTCCACGGTCACGCGGCTGAGGGTTGTTACTGCCGTTTGTTGCCCGCCTTACCGGAGAGGAGACTCCCCGCCTCGCCGGGGAACCTCTCCCAAGACGGCAATTTGCTCTTAGCCTCTCTACAAATCACGAGCTCTCGCCCGCGATAATGCTCTCGCGCTGCGCCAAAACAACCTTTCTTCCTAACGTAATTTTCCTTTAAGTCTCTCGTCGGTTCTCGCGAGCTTACGCCCTGGTAACTTCGGTAATGGAAACATTTCACACGACCTCAAACTTAAATCAATCGTGATTGCGGTTTCGCAAAAAAAAAAAAAAAATCTTCAGCGCTTGTAACGGGAAAAGAAATTACCTAGAAACTTTCAGTAGTATAACAGCGATGACAATAATTGTTCGTTAGAAGTAGTTCTTCTGAAACGCAAACACGATAACCTCACATCACACTCACGCCTATAAGCTTCCTTCATGATGAAAATAACTGCATGTTTAACTGCGTGTATCCCTACTCTACACGCCAGCATGCATTTACGTCAATAGCAATGTTGAGTGTTCACTTGGCTGACCCATGAATAAACGCATAGAGCCCATAGCTATGTAAATTTAGCATAAATGCTGAATTATATAATACGAAGAAGAACGCATATTTTAGCGGGGGTTTCAAAAACGCTCAGTTAAGTAACTGCGGACAGCCAATATCTTAGAAACGGGTTAATATTCGCAGGGCTATGTACACTCCAGCGTAACGCAAATGTTCTCCGTATTACATTAATGTATGAAAATAAACTTTTAACTAAAAAATATAGCAAGAATTAAAATTATATTGTTGCGAGTCTGGGTTACCTGCAATTTTCAGGTGCACTATTACTTTATATTAACTTTTGACAATGTCAAGTTTGCCGTTTGGAGTCCTGTGGTCAAAATACGGATTTTCGTGGCGATTTTAGTACTAGATTCAGGTTTCGTTCTATATACAAACCAATGGATATTAATAAAACAAGCACATTACAGGCCCGATTACTGAATTCTAAAACCGGTTCTACTCATTTAGAGTAGCGCATTGCACGGCTATCCGGTAGTACAGCTTTGAACTTTTTTCCCACGTAGATTAATTATTCATATATTGAAAAGAGAAATATGTAAACAGATACGTGGGCACTTATTACCAGCTGCGTAGGCGAGAGAGATGATTACGATATCGAAGAAAAAAAAAAAAAGTAATGACGATGTCGTTACGGAGATAAAGTATTCGATGGATTGGTCAGTGGACGGGAGCGACAAAAATTTTGACAGCTGACTCGTGGAGCGGTGCATCGGAATTTATTACGAGAATTCAGATACTAACTGAAAACGATGGAGTCCACTATGTTGCACTTTAAAGCGCCACCTTTGCTAATACATCCGTTAGATAACCACTTATGAACTGAGGGATTTATTTTTAGGTGTTCTTAAAGGTATTTTCTGGTGCTTCAAGCACCAATACGTAGAATAAAATAAAAAAAAAAAAAGTTACATACCTTACATTTATTCCTCTCTTTCAGTTCACTGAAATGGTGGCAAAGCGTATGCACATACACAAAGATTCAAAATAACCGATATTTCGACAGGCATACCTTTAATCATCATCTTGTAGTTAGGAATTAATCTTTATCTCGACACAAATGGAAGTGTCAAAGGTATAAAAAGTTAACAATTCCAAAAGTAGAAAAACTACATGTATGCTCGTGAGTAAAACTGAGTTTGACTTTCGCGTTGCGGTTTCACATGTGCAGGCATTATTGCGAACCCTTTATTGTTACTGGCGTTTATAAACTCTCATCGTGTTCCTGATAAAATTAGAGCAATGGAAATAAAATCTTGAAGAATCTCATTTAAATATAATATAATTTATCCTACTTCGCGACAGAATATTTCAAGACAAACTTTGGATACTGCCTTAGTTAAACTGTCAGCAATCTGGTCGTTAGTGTTAATATATTTGAGATTAATAATTCCACTGTCGACTTTTCTCGTACAAAATGAAATCTGGTGTCTATATCTTTCATTCGCCGATGAGAAGCTGGATTTCCAGCCACATAAATAGCAGCCTGGTTGTCTTCCGTGATGATTCTAGGACAGTTATTCTTATCACCGATGTTCTCAAGTACATTTTTAATCCAGTAGGCCGCACTTACTCCACTGCTTAACGCGATGTACTCTGCCTCTGTAGAAGACAAAACTGACACAATTCTGCTTTAATGAGTTCCATGAAATGGTACATCCCAGGACTTCTAAACAGGAAACCTGTCGTTGGCCTTCTGTCTGTGGGATCACCTGCATGATCAGATCCAACAAAACCTTCCACAATAGGTGCGTCAGAGTTCTTGTTGAAAACTAACTTGTAATTGACGGTTTATTTGACGTACCTCAAAATTCTTTTGAGATAAGTAAGAAGATCTTTACTTGGTCGACTTTGGCATCTGCTAGCAAAAATCACACAGAATGCCAAATTTGATCTGGTTCCTAAAACCGCATACAATAATTACCCAATGATACTCCTGCATGTGTTGCCCAAATTTTCCTCAGATGTAGCAGAATAAATCCTTTTAAAATTTGGGTCCATTGGGGTTGATGTTGGTTTGCAATCTTCCATGTAAAATCTTTCAAATATTGATTTCAAGTAGTCAACTTCATCAATTTCAATTTCTCCCTTCGAAAGATCTTGACCGATATATTTAGTCCCAAATAACTGATCTTATCTTTGAAATATTGCAAATGAAAGGCAGATTTGAATTTTCCTTGTAAGATTTCAATGCGATGCAAATCTTGGCAAAAAATTAGAATATCGTCAACATAAACCATGATATAAATAAACTTCCTTCCATGGTTCTTGACATGTCAGCAATAATCTGCTTTGGATCTCGTAAATCTTTCCCTCGGCATAAAGTAATTAAATTTTCAGTTTCAATTTTTTGGAGAACTTTTTAATCGATATACGGATTTCTTGAGTAAAAGAACATTTCCATTTTGGATCACTCCTTCTGGTTTCTTGAGGTAGACTTCTTCCTCAATTTCCCCATGCAAAAAGGCATTCTTCACGTCCATTTGATGGATCTTCAGGCCCCTGTTCACAGCATTAGCTAGCAATATTCTTAATGTTGGAAGTTTTGCCACTGGAGCAAAAATGTCATTAAAATAAAAATCTTCATCTTGTTGGAAACCACGAGCAACAAGGCGGGCTTTCAATACGATATTATTTTCTTCCTGCTTCTTTCGGGAAACCCATTTTGTGTCAATTGTTTTCGTTCCTTCTGGTACTTACTTCAACCCATGTTCCATTAATTTTTATTGCATCAGGTTCTTCTTTTATTGCAATCTTCTTTTTTTCCCGATTTGGTCCTTTAACTACTTGCGCATTAGTTAAATTTTCTTCTTGAGACACTATGAAACATGTTTCAAAGTCATTGTATTTGGATGGCTTCTTTATATTTTCCATTGATCTTAGATTTTTTTAATTTTGTTGACGATCTTGGATATTTTCATTTTCAGAACACTGTGACGAGATTTCTTCTGGATGTAAATCATATAAGTCATATGATAAGTCACTGAGGTTGATAAATTTTCCTGAACTCTCCAGAATGTTTCCTGGTATATGATTCCTACTTTGATATTGTCTTCTTTCTTCATTTGCCGTTCCTTAAAAATATTTTTCGTGTCCATACCAGCTTCTTCAACCACAATCTCCTAACTCCCCCTGCCAGAACTGTTCTCAACCTCCTCCGACTCTATCCCTAATGTTTTCTCTTCTGCAGTAAGCCCTCCTCTAACTCAACAGTTGTTTTTAGGTTTTTCTGAAGTAAAAATTACATTCCGCGCTGTTATTACTGGCTTCTCGTCAGAAAAATAAACCCTGTAGGAATTGGAATCCATCTCATAACCTAAAATCTTCCTCGTTTTCCTTTGGGATCTAACTTCTTTCTCTTCTGGTCAGGAATATGTATAAAAATCCTTGATTCAAAATTTTGAGATGATCTAATTTTATGGTCTTCTTAAACCACAATTCATTTGTGATTTTCCTTTTGACTGAACTTGTACCTGTTAAGTTAATTGTGTAAACAGTCGTATGCACTGCCTTAGCCCAGAAACGCTTGTCCAGTCCCGATTAGATTAACATAGTATTTGCTGCTTCCATTAAGGTCCTTTTTCCCTTTCAGCTCACCCATTCTGCTGTGGGCAATATGGAGCTGAAAGTTGGTGCCTAATTCCCACATATGAAAAAAAATCTTCTATTTCTTTATTTGAAATTTCTGTCCCATTATCTGATCTCACAGCCTTAACTCTTTTTCCGGTGTCCCTTTCTGCCATTTGGATGCTTTTTTTTTTATTTAAATAAATCAGGTATTTCAGACTTGTATTTAACAAAAAAAAAAAAAATTCTAAAATAAGAGTAATCATCCTTCACTAAAAGGAAATATTTTGATCCACCAAAGCTTGTGGTTTCAAAAGGGCTGTAGAGATCAATGTGCAGAATCCCACATACATGTAATGTTTTTGAGTCACTCGGTGGAAATGATGAACGATGCTGTTTCCCTTGGATACAAGAATCACATGAGAATGATTCGTCCTTAACCGAGCATTCAATGTTTAGTTTAGATAAAATGTCTCTTACTTGTGTGGTATTTTGATGAGCAAATTTCCTGTGCCATATTTCAATATATTTTTAGTTAGATACACAGACTGCTGCTGTCTCGATTTTCTGAACATCTAAATTTACAACAAAGATCTTTCCTTCCAAGTTTCCTTCTGCCATTACTTCATTTTTAAAACTAACCTACACTCATTTCCCTTTGCTATTGATGTACGTCCTTTAGCCAAAGCTTCAGAAACCGAGAAAAGGTTCAATTGCAAATCCGGTACAAAAAGAACATTTTTCAGCACACTCTGAATTTCTTTATCAGTTACATGGCAAACAACATTTGTAATTCCAACACCCAATGCCTTCAGTAATCTCCCCATCTCCTATTTTAATTTCTTTTGAGCAATCTCTAAAATTTATAAAATAATCTTTGTAAGGATATATATGCTCACTGGCTCCACTGTTCAAGTAAAACTTATCATTTTTTATCAGTTCTACTTGATTAGTAACACTGGCCATGCTAACAAAAGGTCACTGCACTAGGCATAGTCTTGTTCAAATTAAAACGGCAATCCTTTTTAAGGTGACCTGGCTTATTTCAAAAGTGACAACTCAGAGACTTTATGCTATTTGCTGCATTAGTTTTATTTTTAAAACATTTTTCAGTTTTGTGTGGTTCCTTTTATTGCAAATAGTGCAATGCCTTTGAAAAGCTGTAAAAGCCTGATTTTGTGAAGAATATGTATCTTTCAGCCTACTCTCCTCTATAATAAGTCGTGAAGTCAACTCATTTAGGTTTTTCTGACAGGATCAACAGTTCCCATGAGGACACAAAAGTCTGAATTCTCTACGAAGGGACATTTTTATATTAGTAATAACTTGACGGTCTGAGATTTCTTCCCCAAAGGTTTTTTAGTTTTGTCACAATATCCCTAGCAGAAGATATGTGAGCAGCTACCCCTTTTCCTTAATGTTGAAAAATAAAGACTTTTTCATGAAGCAAATGAATTGATGTTTCAGACTTTTGTTCGCAAATGGGCAAGAGCTTATTCCACATTTCAGCAGAAGTTTTGCAATTCAAAATATGAACAATAGCTTCCTCCTCTATTTTAAAGAAAATTAGTTACCTGGCCTTGGAATCCTTTCCCTTCCAAATATCTTTTGACTTACCTTCTTCATTAGGCATGTTAACCTCACCCGTCATGACATCTAAAAAGCCTTTTGCTTCTGCTGCTACCAAAATTTGAAATTTCCAGATGCCCCAGTTGACTTCTCCCTTCAGCTTTGTTACCTGAACTTACATTGTGTTCATTCTTTTTACGTATTTCCATTTGGTTTTTACAATTTCGACTAAAATAAAATTTCCGTCAAAAATAAAAGACGTATTTGACATAAAAAACCACTTTCCTCAAAAACCAAACATCACTGGGCCCATAACCTGATGAAACTAGGGCAATGAAAATAACAAAAGCTTGAAGAATTTCATTTAAATATATATTTTAAGAGTAAGCCATTTACTGTTTGATGTTTTTCTTTTCATCAACAAACCTCTTAGAGCTGTCACAATTGACATTTTTCATTGTTATTTAAAGGTTCCCTAGCTTTCTTACCGTTCAAGCGACAATCGCAGATAACACAACACGGAAAGTATACGGGTAGCTGGTAGTAAGGTACATAATTAAAATTAGCTTGATAAGACAGAAATGGAAAATAACGCAATATAAACAACTAGACTTTGCTTACTTCGTACAGCCAGTATGATTCAAACCATGGTTTCCCGAATACTTTGTTCCGAAAAAGAGTCTATTTTACAGACTGCTGAAAACAAGTTTATCGCAAAATGAAAGGCAAATAAGGAATTCAGTTCACTTATCACTTCAAGAAAGGGTCCTGCAATTGAGTAAATATATTTGATTAAGAACGGAGTTCTTTTTGGGTTTGATGTAGCAACACCGCTTTAACGACTTGCAAAAAATATTCCTATAGGAATAGGAAATAACACGTAAATAATGATCTGTCTTTGAACTTTGTTCTCTTCAAATTTCGCCACTCTTCTATATAATTATAGAAGGGGATAGGATCACAAGTGTGAGACACTAAAAAAATCTACAGAGGAAACAAAACAAAACAGTTCTGTAATATTTTTTCATGGTGGAAACAACCAAACGTTTGCTTCAAAAACATAATGTTCTGTTAGCTTATTTAAGTTGTTTTGGTTGCAGGAACCATCAACATATTGCTGCGAAGTTTTTCTGATTGAAGAAACTATGTGTTCTGTAGAAGTAACAGAAGGCCCTGTTCATAGGAACTATGTTTATAGTTGCAGATACATTCTACTTTAACAATATTTAGATGGTACCGAAAACCAATCTGATAGCTGTCATTATACTAACAGTCTGGCTTGCTGCTACTTATATTTAATTCCTACTAACCTATTTTTTCTTGTGAATGTTTCTGGGGATACAGTTTCTTTCTTGACACCATTTTATGCCTTTTGAAATGAACGCGTGAAATTAGGTGCATGTTCTTATTTTAGAAAAACTTTGAACTAATTTTTACGGAATGTCCGTACCATTGCATTAATTTTTCGATAAAATGCTGAAAAATGTTGCACGAACTCTTTTTTTCTTTATATTTTCACCTAAGTTGTCTCTCTGTGTCATTGCGAGAATATAAGTTTTAATTTACCCAAAGAATACAATCACGATTGTTTAGAGGCAGAAGAATAAAACTTTCATTCTGACACGAGTAGTAAGCGTGCCAAGTTCGCGGGCCCGTCACTTTGTTCCATTCGTCAACTTTTGATGCTGTTCAACAATGTTCAAGAAAGTTCATCCGAGACTATTCTTAAAATATAATTGGTAAGTTAAATAGCTACCAATAAATCTTTTTGACGGTTTTTTTTTAAATATTTACTATAAGATGTCTGGGTATTATTTGACTTAAAATTGTGTAATTAATAACAATAATTGTTATAGATATATATTTATAAGAATGCCATAGTGCCACAAAACAGTTATTTTGCGTAAAAATGGATGCTTTTCAAATTATTTTGCTGTAGTGTTTACTGAACTCGTGCCTAAGAATTAATGTTTGCATCTCCTGTTTATTATATCGCTTGACGTTTTTTTTAATAACGTTTCCTGGGCAATTTAAAGACGTCAATAAACAGTAATTGCATGATTTCATCACGGCCGGAGTGTTCTGTATTTAATCGCGTTGTTTCCAGCGTTTCAGATTTACAGTATGACGAGAGTTGCGCATTAGTCAGACATTACTATGGTAATTGTCCCACGCTCCATTAATTATTATGAGCTACGAATACGTTTGAAATTTCAAACATGGCATTTGTCAGCTACGTATATTGGGATGTCAGAAAACAGTTACTGCAAAAATGTAATGAACTTTGAAATGTAAACGGAACGAATGAAATATTCATACACTATTACGCTTGATTATTCATTTTAGATCATGCAATTCACGTTATCTTTCGGCAAATTTTCTGTACGCTATGATATCAGGGAATAAAAACAAATGTTTGTCTCCCCCCTTTTTTTAAAGGCAGTGGTAATTTCAGGCTCCTGAAAATGACATTGAATGACGACGATTAGGACATTAATACCTGATTTTATGCTCTGATATTCATATGTATATTGCGGAGAGATGGTTCATTGAAGTGAATGCCTATTTCTATATGGGGAAAATGGGGTACCCAGCACACGTTAATTATTGGTGACCACTTAGTGACTACATGTGGGTGTACCGAAAGCTAGAGTATGCATGAAAAATCCGAATTAACAAGTTTGTTAAGGGGTAAAATGATATGGTTTGACTAGCAGGGGCAAAAACCCCCATTATATCGTAAACTTCCTTCAAGCCTGCGACATTTTTAATGTATTGTGAATTGCTGTTAGCTTTCAACCAAAAATTTCTCTCATAAGTAAACGCATGTCCTTTACAACTAATTCCTGAAAAACACTCCACAGGGAACTGTATGCCATGAACGCATAGAAGAGAGTGGCACCCAAGAAACCTTTGCTCACATCTGCTCAAAAAGTTGCCTAGTTAGAACGAAAAAAACAAACATTGGATTGACAATTGTTAGAAACATATAGTCTGTTCAGATCAATCTAGTATCTCCCTGTATGGGAATAAAACTATGTGTCGTGTTCGTAAAATACCTCCATTTCTGTTCCTCTATTCCGATATTACAAATCTCGCGTTCATGGGGCTTCAAGTGTGACTATTTAGCTATCTAAACATTCAAAAATATTCGCATATGTTGAATGACTAGCAAAATTACCATAAATAATCAATCATGTAAATCTGCGGGTCTTTCAGGGATGACGAAATAACGCCAGAAAATATATAAACGAAATCAGGCCAAACTTTGCAGTCCTTTGATAAGAGAGTGACTGGACGTTAATGTCGCCTACATCCGTACACTTTTTCAGTTCATACCAAATGAATCGCAGTGGTTAAATAGCCTGCGGAATTATTTCCCTCTACTATGATCTATTATGTCAATGGTGGCTTGTATTTTTGCTCCGTGAGTTAATAGCACCTGTTAACGTAAAGGTGCAACACGCGATGTTTATTTGTTCTAAGACATTTAGCCCACCCAAAGAAAGTTTGGGTGAATTTTAGGGGATGTGGGCATTTACCTGTTTACGTAAGAAGAAAAAGTCTAACTTGACTACCTCGCATGTCTAAATGACCGATTTATTGACATAACATTTTAGGCACTCAGTATGGCGTAATGATTTTATCTGTAAGTCGCGGAAATACATGAATATGCGACGGTTTCCTGAGAATTTTTATATTTCCTTTAATCACGTGACATCAAAATTTATTAAGGATAAAACAAGTCATAGCTAGTGTGCTTTCCGCCAATTTGAGGTAGAACTATCACCTGTTATAATACGTATGTGGCCCGGTATATAATATCTGAACTGATTACAGCTCTTTGAAACTAAAATGTTTAGGTTGGGTTTGATTACCGGCAGAATAATGATCGTCTCTTGAAGTGAAACGCCCACAAACTAAATTTTGTTATATTTTCCCCCTGTTTTTGCAGTAATTTTGATTTTTCCACAGATATAGACAGAACGCAGAAATCCAGTAGATGTTACATCATAACCATCCTATATCAAGGAATGGTATTATAAAAAAGTTCGTTAACCTGTCGTTGTAAGATAAACCGGATATATTTAATGCAGTTATGAGATATCAGAATATAATTATAATGATTGTTCTTTACTTTCAGATAGCTTTATTTTTAAAATCATATGCATTTAAAAAACAATTGAACTTACATAAATCTTAGGTTCGTTAAAACCTGACATTAGAAAAAGCACTGGACATTTGCAGAAAGTTGTCTTGAAACAACATTTCTTCTAAAATTCTGTATGTTACTGAACCTTTAACGACTGGATGATGCATTTTTTATTCGGCTTGGCACTTTCAGAACAGTCATGAAGGTTCAGCCATAGAGTGCCAAAATACTCATTGGCCCAAATAAATTGGATTGTAGTGTCATACAAAGGCACGATAACTAAAAATGAAAGGAGATTTTCTGACTTGTGCATAGTACGTAGCAATCTGGGAAACATACAACTTTCCGCGCGATAAATCATTGTCTCCACACATTGTAAAGTTGCAGTCGTTTGAAACAGACGACTGAGACTAAACTCGGTTCACTCACTCGGCAAAAACGTAAGACCTAAATAACGGCGACGTAAAAAAAAAAAAAACAAATGTAGAATATTTCCGTGTCATATTTAATAAAATTTATGCAGGTTACAAACTTTGTACAGCAGATACGTGAAACATTTAGCGATGCAACGAGCCAGGTGGATTACGAGAACAGCATTGCAGAGTTCATCAATAATGAACTTTATTAAAACCCTCGCATAGCGAGAAATTTAAGGAAGGCAGGACGAGTATTTCTCTCCCGGCGCCTTGACGACCTCCAACATCGGCGGAAGAAATTTTGCAGAAACGTTTGGCGTAAACACGAGGCTAGGCTATATAAAGAGATGGTCACGGGTGCTCGCCCGGGGGGGGGGGGGGGGGTAACATCGGTCACGCCCGAAGCTTTCTGAATCGTACCGTATCGTATCGTAAAGGGCTTTATAACCCATTCAGACCCAGTGTACACATTTGTATACATTACGAAAGTGTAAATACTGTTCACGATAAAGTGAGCACTTTGGAAATCAACCTTAGAAAAATGTCACAGCCCCTTCCAGCATATATTTTGATGGGCGCGCTGAGGGACACGTGCCCAGTAAAGTTGGTAACGATTGATGGAAAGTAGTGCCATATCTTAACGTCGAATAAAAAGTGTTGCAAAAATATTTGTGATACCTGAAATAATTTCTTTCGCTGCCAGTTTTGTTTAATCCATAGAATTGTAAAAATGAGCAGTTTTGTAAAATATGTACTTTTCTAATAATTTCAGAGTTTCACTTGACCGACGCATGAATAAAGTGACGAGGCACATGACAATGTTAATCTTACATAAGGCGGAATAATACGCAACGTGCATACAAGTAAATCTTAAGCAGGGCATTTAAAAGTGCTCATTTTAGTGTGAATAACCTATAGGTAATTTTTTGTCTGTCCTACAAACAGGAAAGTTCAATAACCAATGATCTTACCTGTGGCTGAATCATTCGCAAACTGTTTTACTGGTCTGGGTTGTAATTGGTTCATATAACTGTAGCCAAACATATAGCCTACAGCTCATTGGCTGTGATAACGAAACAAGTGTTGGGTTGATTAGGTACAGCATGTTTCATAAAAATTTTGTTTGCAACACCTCACACCATAAATTAAAGCAGATCTGAAAGGTTTAACGTTCCCGATTTTATGCTTGAAAGTTTAGAAAGGGACGGTTTATAAGCTAACTTATAACCTACCTTAAATTAACACCGATGCCTTGCCCGGGATTCGAGCCCAGAGCCTCCCGCACCCCAGATCGGTGGCGCACCAACCGACTGCGCCACTGGAGGTCGGCATCTTTTCTGAAGGTTGGTCATTCTCTGTCAGGGGCATATCAGCAGGCGCTCTCGGCTAATTATTGTATGGCGCTCCGCTGCCACTAGGGGTCTCGATTGTTTAGTGGTCACACTGCTCGCCTCCCACCTACGCCAACCGGGCTCGATTCCCGGGAGATCACTCTCGAATTCCCTCATGTGGGAATCGTGCCGGAAGACGCCGCTGGTTGGTGGGTTTTCTCGGGTCTCCCTTTTCCCCGCCCCTACATTTTCGCACTGCTCCATACTGACCTCACTTCTCCCTCATTGACTCTCAGGACTCAGCTGTTAATTAGGAACCAACAAATTCACTTCACTTCACTCCACCCCTCATAATAATTACGCCACAAACATACCCAAATAAGGCCATCGCGCAGCGCCACTCTAAATCAACACGCTAAAAGGCATCGCGTGGTACAAAGGGTCCCTTCGGAAACTGGTGCGAATCCCATCGTGACCACTTCCTCACCAGCTGTATTTCCGTAACTTACTCGGATACAAAAAAACATCTACAAACATTAAAATATCCCTTGCCACTTGTCCCTGACGCAAATTCAATTACGACATTAGAAAAAACGAACTTATGACAAATGCTCTAACTAACACAATTGAAATGTCTGAAATACTGATATATATATATATATATATATATATATATATATATATACAAACGTTCCCTCGCAAAAATAAAAAGATAAATTACCTAAATGTTCCTGTCAAATCAATATTAACTAAACCATTAAAATATTAGTAATCCGGCATCAAGTCATACTTTGGTTTAGATGTGACTGATACGGCAGATGTTGAGTTGAGTTGAGAGATTTGGGCGGCTCTTAACAACGAGGTGTTGAGAGCCAATGAGGGTGTAACGAGGTGAGAAAGGAGCAGCGCCGGAATGCATGGACGGGGGAAATGGGAGATCTCCAAGAAAAGCAGGTGACCAGCGGCATTATCTGCCACGATTCCCACATGCGAAAATCCGGAGTGACTCGGCCGGGGACTGAACCCGTTTCGCCTTGGTGGGAGGCGCGCATGTTAACCGCTCAGCCACCGCAGCCCCTACGGAAAATGTTGAGTGTGTGTTCGCGAAGGAGTAATAGTAGCATAACATTTAAAATGTAGGCTTTGCTATAATTTAGAGTTTTAAGTTACTTTGTTGTTTACTTCAAGATGTAGCCAGGTTCGGTACAATATAAAAACGTGCCCTAAAGCATTGAATTAAACTTGCTGCAATTCTGTAAATTACGTAAGGCTAAAAAAGTTGGGTAGGTAGTTGTACTTACCGTCTCGTTGACAGCGAGGTTATTAGAGACGGGTAAGGCTGGAAGACATCAACACAAATTTGAAACGCGAAAAGGAGTCATAATCATTAAAACAACTTAAACGGTATTTAAAACATTGGTCAGCGATTTTGTAGTGCAAGAAAGAGAGTGCAGAATTCGTGGGGTTCGCCATAAACTGTCAGCTATAGGCTTCTGAATGCTCTGTGATATACCAGAACATTTAAAGACTGTTCACGATAAAGTGAACACTTTTGAAATGAACCTCAGAAAAACTTCACTGCCCCTGAACGCATATATTCTAATGGGCCCACTGAGTGGCATTTACCCAGTAAAGTTGGTAACAATGAGTGGAAACTAGTTCCATATCTTAACTTCGAATTAAACTTGTTTGGTAACCATTTGTGATAAGTTAAATTATTTCCTTCGCTTTCTGTCTTTCTTTAACGCATCGAAGTGTGAAAATGAGCAGATTTGTGTGATATTTACTTTCCTAAACATTTCACAGTTTTACTTGACCGACGCATGAATACAGTGTTGAGGCTCGTGGCAATGCTAATTTTTCATACGGCGGAAGAACACATAACGAGCATACAAGTAGATCTTAAGCAGGGTTTTCAATAGTGCTCATTTTACCATGAACAGCCTATACATCGTGTTTCATACATTAAGCAATCTTTTGTTCATTAAATGTCGTGTTACAACACTAATGCTACAATCGGTGTCCCAACTTATCAAAAGCGTAACAGCATAAGTACACGAAGAGTGTAACTTTCTACATTCGTTTCAAAATTTTGTGCTTTCTGTTTTCCGCTCTATTCGTTTGCAACCCTGAGTAGAGTTCTAAAAACTTATTCCAGACATAATATATTCCGATAATTCACATTCCCTGCAGTTAAGGACCAAACCGTTGAAACTATGGTCGATTTAAGGGAAGACTAACTTGTAACGATTTTGCGAGTTTGTTTTGTAGTGTACACTCAACTATTTAACTCGCAAACACATGCTCCGCATTTGAAACGTTATCAAGGAGAGTTTTCGGCTGTTTTACTACTTCTCAATACTGTTTTGGACTAGTGAAGTGTAATAATTATTTCCAACAACTCCATAATTTACTTTTCATCTACGCGCGAGTTTTTTCCTTGATATTACGTTATGTGAAGAAATAAATATACCTTGCCGGAGATTACGAAAGAGAAGAACGAGAGTTACTGACGGTTCTCGGTAAAATAAGTACTTTTCAAATCAACTTCTGTCACTGTACCTTAATAGCTTGTATTTTAAAGTACCCGCTAACTGGCGTGCTCCAAGTTTAGCTGGTAGTGAATTACGGAAAATATTCCCGTATCTTAACGTCGTATCCAAATCGTTAATGTGTGGCCTCTGAATTTATGTGGAATATTTATCTCTCTTTATTGTACGCAGAAAGAGTTCTTTGTTGCAATTATATGCAATTACTGTACGCAGTTGGCATATAATATCTACATTCTTAAGAGTTTCAGAGATTTTACAGTTACACGTGATTGGCGCATTATCAATGTGAGAGGATTAGTAAAAGCTGTTCACGGTAAACTGGGCACTTTTGAAAGCCCTGCTTGAGATTTGGTTGTATGTATGTACATTGCGTATTCTTTCGCCTTATGTAAAATTAACATTGTCGTTGACCTCATCACTTTATTCATGCGTCGGTCAAGTGAAACTGTGAAATTATTATAAAAGTAAATATTTACAGATCTGGTTATTTTTATACTTCCGAAGTATTAAAAAAACATAAATATAAATAAATAATTTAAGTCATCACAAATGGTGGCCTAAGACTTTTTATTTGATGTTAAGACATGTATCTACTTTACATTCATCGTTACCAAATTTACTGGGCGCATGTTATCCAGTGAGTACATTGAAGTATACGCAAGCAGGGGCGGTGACATTTCTTCTATGGTTGATTTCAAAAGTGCTCACTTTATCGTGAATAGATTTTAGCATGCTGAATTTTCACATGCAGGGAAGTATATCTTCTACAGGCCTTTCAGGAGTACTACGTTAACCTTGAACAGCCTACAGCTACAGGAAACACTTGTAATAATTTGCAATTGTAATACACTTGGTCTATAACCTTACCACCATGATCCTAGACAGACTCTAGCGGAGTTTGAAAACGTGGGAGTTCAGTATGGTCGATCGGTTTGTTTCAACATTGTAAAACATGCTCCACCAAAACTACAGGGCCAGGTTCTTATAGGTTTTCACTGTTATAAAGCTACATTATTCCAGGTGGAAATAAGATATATTTAATTTTTAAAAATTCCTTGTTTCCGACCCGGTGATCAATTTTCTGAGTCACAGGCCAGGGGTTGGACTGTAACCTACATCAGTCCTCGCTCTTCGCTCTGTATGAGCGGGATGCATTACTATCAAGATAACCGTCTGTACCGGATGCGATACTAATATTAAAATATACATGCAACTGTGTGCACGCAAGCAGTTACATTAAATACGACTTACTATCTTTGATTGTTTAACGTGTATATCTGAATAGTTCTTCATGAAAATGTCAATATTTATAAACACAAAACTTGTTTCTCACCCTTTAGTTCGACATACTATAAATTATAATATACATGTACTTTTTGTCGTAGCCAGTTTTTTTTTGTGTTGAATCACATATTAAGTAAATGCAGTCATTGAAACCGAGCAAAAATAATTTTAGAATTAATGAAATGCTGCCACCGTAATAATAGGTCAGCTGCCTTTGGTTTCAACTGGAACCTGTTTTAATAGTTTCACTAATCTGAAGCCACCGAAACGATTTAAAATATATAGCGTTAATAATTTTAAAATTAGTCTTATAAAACGTTTTTGAGTGAAGGAGCATATAATTTAACGTAACTACCAGTTCGTGCACTTGAAGTAATGCAAAGCGTTAAACCATCGTGTTTAAGATGAAGGCAGTGAAATTTAAATAGTCGATTGGGACCAACATTGAGCAATTATTTTATGTTATTTAGTAGAGTGTACGCACCTGTATTTAGTTTATTTCAAGTAAATAGTGATCGTGTTCCGACTGGTACTTACAGTTTACCAATATAGCACGTTCCATGATTTATTATACTAAAGATAACTACGTGGGTGGTCGTTAAGTATTGAGTTTTTAGTAAATAAAGGAATTTACTGAACAACACTTTACCAGATTATTAAATCGCTTTACCAACGTCGTATGTGTAACCTACAAAATACACATGGGTGTCCATAACAAGCTTATTTTGAAATAATGAATTGCATTTGGCTATCATAATTAGTACTTTAAGAATTAGAAAAGTTATGAAAATTTTTTTAAGGTACTGATATATACTGTAAAATATTAGAGATTATCTAATAATTTTCAAGTCAAATAACATCCATTTCTTATTGGGATTGTATTAAATAAATTCATTTATTTCAAACATTAAATGTCCTTAAAACAAATCTCCTTGCTAAAATGTATGGGAATAATTACGGCTGTTTAACAAGAGACTACCTACACCATTTGATTTGAAACCTGCCAAGTCACTTAATAACTCACGGAATAAGCAGTTAGATTAATGTGAGTAATTTTAAAGACACTACTTGCTACGAAGAACGGTGGCCTTTGCTTAACAGGGTTTTCTTGCTGCGGGATTGACGGTGAATTTGCCAGCGGTCTAGAGAGTTCGCGTGTTAGGTCACGCGGTTAGCATGTCAGAGCCGCGTTAAGGTGATGGGTTCGAACCCTACCAGATGTTCTGGACGGGCGCAATTCCCTCAAGTGTTCTCCCGTTCTAATTCCAGCAGAAACCTGGTGCAATACATTACTCTTCTAGCCTTCCCGCATTACAATCCAAGATAGACATGGGGATAAAGATATCGTGATAAGAAATTTTATTTGATGGTATGATCGGCATTCAGGTGCAAGATCCCGGTGTCAGTTCGCAATCACGCTATCATTGAATTATTTTGGTTAATTTGTTTTCTATGTTCGTAATGTTTCTCAAGTGAAAGTTAACATTATACCTGTCGGTATGTTAATATCTGTGAAAGTAATGAATTTTCTAGCAGTCTAATATCTCCGCCGTGTTTGTCTAGATGCTCATTTGTAAGTACACGTATATTAGATATATCCAGGGGCATAACAAACGACACACATCCTTACATACATCAAATTACCGACGTAGATGGGCTATTAAACTGTGCTACCCGTGACTACCCCTGCTCAGAAATAAGAAAAAAAACCTTTAGATGGAATCGATGGAAACAGTCATAACAATGAAATATGTACCCTTTTATGGAAAGACGACACTTTGTGTTCTATTTAAAAAGATGAGCCTGGATGGGAAGCATTAGCATATTGCGAATATGAGCCTGGATGGGAAGCATTAGCATATTGCGAATATGAGCCTGGATGGGAAGCATTAGCATATTGCGAATATGAGCCTGGATGGGAAGCATTAGCATATTGCGAATATGAGCCTGGATGGGAAGCATTAGCATATTGCGAATATGAGCCTGGATGGGAAGCATTAGCATATTGCGAATATGAGCCTGGATGGGAAGCATTAGCATATTGCGAATATGAGTAGCTGAGAGAACTGCAAACCCCAGTGTTACGAGTATTCTTTACATTCGAGCTGTTTTTCGAATGACATGCATTAAAAACACGTGGATTCTGCGTCAGTATTAAAACGATAATTCTACTTTACCTTCCTTTGTATATTGTCAACGATACCAGCAGTGTTGATGTTTGCACATATAGGCCGTTCACGGTAAAGTGACCACTTTTTGAAGCTGTTTCATAAGACATAATAACAAATAAATACATTTCATTGTGGCCTCGGACTTTTTGTTTTGGGTATGGTGAATGTATACACTGTATTTATTACTCAAATGGGAGGGTTTACACTAACAAGTGGTGGAAGGATATAAACTGTCTGAAACAAAAAAGTAGCTAGGGCTTCAAAAGTTCTCACTTTACCGTGAACGGCCTATAGCCGAGATAAGCCTATTGTCACCCCTAATGAAAAACCTGTTCTTTCTTGCTACGACTCTGCTAGAAAAGTTCACATTTAGAGAAACCTTCACCCACTGTTTTAAATTATTTGTTTACTGGTAACTAAAAATTTGCACCAAAAATATTAATATGCTGTCAGGCAAAAACGAGTTCGTTAGTCGCAGCAGAAATATTTCCGTGCTAGCAGCATTACTGGTAAGTAGGTCTCACAATTTTTTTTTGTTACTAACTTGGGCATGCAAATATCAAGAATTTTAACAATGGGCACACAAGCCCAGACTTAAACACTTCACATCAAGTACAGTTGTTTTTTTTTCTGGAATCATTTGTGCCTAACATTTACTTGCCTTCGAAAAAAGGAATCGTGTAATCTATACCCGTTTTCTTAAGGAATTCCATCATGAATTCGTCCATAGCGTAATGAAAGGAGATTAACTCTGACGACTATGGTGGGCGTCGTGTCGACCGTAAGACAAATAAGCCAACTTAAGTGCGCATGCGGTGATATCTGGTTGTGGTTTTGTATTTGCGCGAAATATTTTGTAGTCAGTGATATGAGTGCTAATAACTTTATACTAAATATTCAATTGCAAACATTTCTATATCTACTAAGTTACTCGTTATTATATTAACAATAAACAAACGTGTCAACTAGCACTAAACCACTTTTGTAGTTGTATAACTACGTGTGGGCACATGGCTTAATCAGTTTTTAGCGGCAACATATATTCGCTTTTGGATACATTTACAAAATTGTTTTTTTATCCACTAGAATTTTTCCATTATTTTTACGCATTTCGGAAGCGTGAACCCGCCTTTCTTTTGCACGTAAACACTAAGGGCGGGGCCACAATCAGCCCCCTTCCCGGTCTTGGATACCACAATGTTTCAAACGCTGGCTCATAAATTTTCCTTCAAGTAGGCCACCTGCAAGTTTTATTCCGATTCACGGTCGCACCATGTATCCATCATTCGTTAAAATGGTGGGGCCAACACCGCTTTGATTGAAAGGCCAAGACAAGAAAGCAGTGAGTTCTGTAGGACAGTTAACTTTGTGACGGACAAAGATGAAGTTCATTTATTGCAGCAGCCACCGCAGCGTAGTTTTGTGCACTGTTGTTTAATTTTTCATCAATCCTTACATAAAACACATATCATAAGTTGAAAGTGCACCTTTAATATATTTATTATGTAATATATTATAACGATTATCTCTAGCATCAAAGTATAGACCTAATGTACATTCTCAGAAAAGGTACCTTAGGGTGAAAACATCTTTTCGGGTTTGGGCTGTTTTTGTAGACATTTCTGCGAGGAATTCAATTAAACAAGTCGCGCCCTTTTAGAGTTTATACTCTCAGCAAGTTTCGTTCATATCTCGAAAAGGATTGTTTTCTAATTTTCAACCTTTTTTAAGGCCTGCTGAAAAACTTAAGTTTTTAACCGTAAGATAGTTGTTCTGAGAACGCGTCATATTATTATATATTGAAAAAGTCGTATGTTCTCGGTATACAAAAATATCAATTTACTGTACAGCAGAAAAGACAACATCCAACTGGAGAAGAGTTAAGGCCGGAGCCCGAAATTCGAAACGCTGCGTGATGTAGTAACGAACGTAAGGTTAAACAAATTAAAACACTAACAGGTTCTTTAAGGTGGCACTAAGGAAAACCGACAACACAATGCCAGCAGAGGACGCTCAATATCCGACACTCGGCGTTCGTTTCACGTCCTTACGAGATGTCGAACATGTGTGATTCCAACGTCCTACACATGGCCCGTGCACGTACATGTGCGTGTGGTCCATGTTTACGAGGTACGAATACAAAGAATTTTTTAATCGCCAATTCTTTTCCCTCCAACTACTATTGAAATAAGCGCCCCGAAATATTTAAAACTAAATAAAATAAAGAATAACCTCTTGAAATGTCTTGGACTGTGACACATTCAAATTCTTCGGTAATGTTCTAACTTATAATTGCCGAAGAGAAAGACATATGGTCAATTCACGGTTACTTCCAACTTTTCTGAAGCTCTACTAAAAGTTCTCCTTCCAGGATATTCCTCCGCCTCATGCAAACAAAGCATCTCCGAATTTACAAAATTAAACCGCCTTCCTACGCACAGAATTTAATAATATTTTGCATGAGAGCTATTCCTTACTAGGCATTACCAACACGCCTATTTTTTTACTGTTTTAATTAATATTCATTATAAATTAAGTATTATTATTTATAAATAAAATATAAATAAAATTTCAATTTTATCAAAAAGAGGTCCTTTAATATCAACACTATTATAAAACGCTTACGATATATAACACAATTAAGAAACACGTCGTATATGGTGTGATTTTTCAAAGGTTTGGTTCAAAAAGTGTGAGTAGACCATAGCTGAAAATTTTGTGCAAGCAAATACACAGGTGTTAACTTCAATGGCAATCAGACAGTATCTCCGACAGAATCCATGGAAGTAACTAGCTGGTCACTGAATTCTAAATACGAAATATATGGTGTCAAGTTGAAGCGAGAAATACAAAGTTACAAAATGGCGGGGGAACAATCGGCAAGCAACACGTTGCGAGGTGGCACGCGCTAACTGTGCGTGAACGCAGTGGTTGCATCTCCGCGAGTAATTTACGCAGCGGAGTGAGTAACCCAGGCCCTCGGCGGAGGAGGGAGCCCGCACGCACCAGCCAGCCGACATTCGAAACCATAATTACATTAAAACACCCGGAGGCGCTTCGCTAACGAGGCGCGTGCCGTGCTACGTCTCATTAACGATGCCTCAGGTGCGACAACCTGAGCACCACATTTACCACGAAATTGGAAAAGTAGAAGCTAACCCCCGTGGAGAGGGGTTGGAAACTGAAGCACGTGCGCCCTCAACCAGCTCAAAGGGAACGGGAAGTTTTTCATATAAATACGTTGTTGTAAGGAATAAAATGTCTGTATGACTGTCATGACACGGATGTATATGTTCTGGAAAAAATCCATAACTATTAAAAAAAAAAAAAAAAAACAACAACAACAACACTGATTCAGAGAATTTGTTGATATGATGCGAGTGTCATTTCAAAAACATAACGAAGCCTAATGTAACTACAGCAAGCACACTTTTACTTTAACAATAACTTAATTTCTAGTGGCAGTCTCAGCTGTGTTGTCCGTTTCCCATCCATCTAACTACATTTAAGGCATAGAATTAAATACTTTCATATATGTACGCAATAATTTGCAATTGTCAATTATTAGCCAGAAAAGAAATTAACGCTAGCGAAGTGTTGCTATGAGGTCAGCAGGTCCTGAATTTAAGTCCATGTGATATATTTTTCTCCTACCACCAGAGGTGACCTTTACGACGTTCGAACTACATGTTTATTGCAAAGATAAACATTGTGTAAAAATAATAAATAGTTCTAATGAACATGGTGGAGTCGTTGAGATAGGTATCAAACAATCATTACAAATATATTTAAATATTTAACAAAAAACCAACTACGACTAAAATACATATGCACTTTAATTAAATATACAGTAGATTGAACTAAAAAGCGACAAACAAGTGTAGAATAAACACTATTGTGAAGTATCACCATTTTTACATTCACGTAAAACAATTATAAAATAAGTAAGTTATATTTTAATGTAACTACTTGTGTACACATGGTTTTAGGTGTATTAGTACTACAAATAGTTTTCATTTTATTCATACTAAGACGTAATCGGAGACCGGGGGTTTAAAACGAAAATTTCTGAGCCCGACATTATAGCAGCTGGCATCCGCCATATTGATCTTTTTTTTTTGTAAAGTCACCTGATCCATATCACCTAGTGTCAAGATGAATATAACGATACCTCTTTTGACAAAAAAGGTCAAGCCGTTTATGCTCTAGAGTTGTAACTAATTAGCATGAAAACATACAGACATGCGAAAAACATACACTGTAAAAGTTAGTGTAATTTTACACAACTAGTGTAGATGTATTTTTAAATTTTTGTCGTGTAATCCGAAAAACTACCGACAGTTGATGTATTTTTACCCAACAGTATACCTAGATTTTCTAAAAGCGACGTTTTATATGTATAAACAAATCATCAAAGTGTATTATAACACAAAAAGTATGTGCGCAGAAGAAAAACACTAGGTACATGCATAAAAACATAACACCGACACCATGTATTTTTGCCAGAAATATTGGTATACATTGAATAACTAGATGCATGTGTGTGAAATTACACCATAATAGTGTAAATAAACACATGTAATTATTATATACACACAAACTATGTAGGTAAAAATAAATGACATATTGAAAAAAAAAACATATATTTATGGTAAAATATACACATACATTGAAGGTGTTATTTAACATTTACTTTCTGTGAATAGTAACATTTACATTTAGGGAAATGTTACGCACACGTAGGACAAATTACAACTGAAAAACTTTCCATGAGTAAATTTACACCGACACTGTGTACGTTTACCATAAATGTTGCTATATATTGAATGAACTAGATTTTTTTTGTGTGTGAAATTACAATAATCTTGTAAATAAACACATGAAATTAGTAAAATAACACAAATGTCAATAGAGTTGTAGATATTTAATTTTGTATAATTTTACAATGAACAAATGAGTGTAAATTTCCATTACATTCTGGAGTTTCTGTGAGAGAATATTTACAGAAACAAATTGTCGGTAATTTTGCATTTTTATGTGTAATTTGCTAAAACTAGTACAGTATTTGTAATTTTACACTAATGTTCCTGTGAATTCAAATATAACTACACGTATTTGTTTAAACATGCGATCTAGCGACACGGAGTAGAACTACTTTGATATCCTTTTGTGTGTTCAAAAGGAAATCATAACTCCCGATGATGGGATATGCTGGTTTTTGTATATAACTACCTATTCTATATCTGAAGTCACTTTGTCATACCACAAAACGCAACAATTATTCACACAGTCAGTGTTAGTGTGATTTTTACTTCATGTGTGTGTAAACATGCAAATTGAGGTGGCACATTTACATCTACAATGTCTGAGTACTTACACATGGCGCAGGTGTTAAAACACAAAAATTAGTGTTAATTAACCCGGGAAGTGTGTGTGGAATTTTACACGGTGTATGTGTTGAAATACGAAATGGAACTCTTTTTCTGGCACTGGCAAAGTTAGTGGAATTTTACAGTTGAGCGGGTAAAAAAAAAACTAGCTAATAGGCTATTTTTACACAAACAAAGTTATTGTACTTTTACAAGATTTTTTTTGCATATTTCCCTCTACTGTAGCTGTTTTAATATACCTACACGTGTTGGTGTAAAAATACACCAACTGTTCTGGAGATTCGTGCTGCCACCAACATTGGTGTAAAATTACACACTTTTTTTACCCCAACTTTGACTTCGCCATAGATGACAATCAAGTCATGAATATGAGTGACCTTACCTATTTTGTTTAAGCCTACTTTGCGAAGGAAAAATATGCTTATGCAATCACCTGTATTTTTGTCTTCCCTCCCCCCCCCCTCCTTTTTCGCGGGTAATAATACATTTTAAACCTTGCAAAATAATCTCACCAAACTATGTCCACATACAGTATTTAGTAAGGACGTCGGACTTTTATAGTTTTCAATCATGCTGGGTACTCATTATGAAAATTGCTGCAATTTTAAAATTTAGGCATAATGTTATATCTAGGGAATCATTCAGCCGATTTCAACCAAATTTTGTATATTAAAAGTGTATGAAATATGCATTGAATTTATAAACCGGCAAGGTTACTTGTCCGTTATTTTGGAAGAGAGTAAAAATTTAAAAATAAAGGTTTTTCCGTTACATATCGGAAACCATTTAACCAATTTTAACCATATTTTGGTGCGTCTATAATGAATGGTGTAAACATTGGATTTAAAAAGCGATAATGTTATAAACACACTATTTCGGAAGACAGTGCAACGTGAAAAATAAAGCTTTTACTTTATATCTTGGTATGTTCACAACTCATCCCTGTAAAATTTGGCATATAAGTAATACTATTGTAAACCATGTGCACGTACGCAATATAAATAGAAAATACATTTATTTTCAGGATGGTTGCAAATAACTAGTTTAGGCCCATTTTTAAAATATCTACTGTAACGTCCACATCTTTCACTATTTCTGCATCTTTTTAACATAATTTATACATGTTTTACGCGTTTAACATTGCGTATATTTAACACTTGTAATTTTCTGTATGTTCTCACATAAATTATGTATTTAAATTTTTTTTTATTTTCACATGGTTAGGAATTTGAATAATTAGATGTAAGAATGGCAATATTCTTGTGTAAATGCATTTAGTTAGCTGGTTTTACATTTTGTTTATATTTTAAAGTTAATATTTTTGATTAATTGCATTTTCATGGTCTCAGTTGATTTTTAATGCTTCAGGGGATGTTTCAGTATTTTTATTACATTTTTACGAGACCTATAGTTCTATGGCTTAGGGATTTAGGCCGTTTTGGAGCGAGTAGGTTTAGTTTTGCCTAGTAAGCCTTCCGATTAGCTAGCAGGTTAAAACCCTGCATCCATATTGGCGGGAGAGTATAGTAAAGGGTAGGCCGGTCCATTTCGGTCGGTATCCCATCTTCCCAGGTATCAAGACGTAGAACAGGACGCCCGTCCAGAAGTTGGACGAGGCTTAGGATTTTTAAGTTAGTCGTTAGAGTGTTGAGTTCTCACAGATTGCTTTAAGAATTTTTCGTGTGTTAGCGTCGAGTAGAGTGCTTAAAACCTCCTCCGTTTATGTTGTCAGCAGCTGTTTAGGAGATAGTTAGCTAGACGTGGCAACGTGCGCGAGCCGTGAGCCACGTAAGAAAGAACCCCTACACTTCTCATTGTAAGAACTGAGCCTGCTAGAAATGATCCTGTCCTGTTCCTCACAATTTAGCGGTAGTTTCCACCGAGAGCAACTCTACAGTACCATAAGAAGTATAGTATTTAAATTTGCTACGAATCCTAGTACAGACATGATGGTGTTTGTTCTAGACGTTTTACCCGACGCCATGTTTCCCAGACAATCCAGCATTTTTTTTAAGTACAATAAGCCCTACTAAGAATTAAAGTTTTTTAAAGGCAGCGGCTAAGCCAGAGGCATAATTTTATTGGATTTTGAATTAAGATATTTTTATTTGAATGAGAGGATTTCTGCAGTGTACATGTGTTACGTCAGACTTGCATGAATACTAACGATCATTAAGCCCGGCAACTCTATAACCGCAGCAGAGGTTTTAAATATTCATTATTTAATATTGCTATTGCCATTCAGGGTTGTTTGGTTAGTTCATTTCCCATCACTGATAATTAAGTTTACACCTATCTGAATAATTTATTGTACAAAAGTAAAACAGCTGGAATTTCTATTGTGTCTGACGTCTTTTCAAACACTCAGTTCTACATTATTTTTTGGTTTGGATCTCCCCCTAATCTCAATAAACTAAATCTAAAAGAACGTAAAGTAGTTTAAAGAGTCTTTGCGTGGCAGAATTACTTTTCAGCTGATTGGTAAACTGTGATTTGTCGTGGTGTGCTATAAGGTGAGTAAGGGATGCAGAGAACGTCTGGGTTCGGAGCCCGAATGGCTACGAGCAGACGTGTTCCGGAGCTGCAGGAATAAACTCCAATATCACACGTCAAATTTATATAAATATCGCCAAAAAAATTATGAACGAGTACGATACAAGAGGGAGGAGCATGAGCTATATTCTTAACCCCATATGAACACAGGTAATATAGTTCATTTACCTACACGTAACGTTGTTTAATTATATACACGATTCAAATCACTTCTGTTATTATATTTTGCTTCATTTAAGCTGGCGCCCTGTTCGAGTCGCGCAACATGCTAGTATACCATGTCATTCACCCTCAACATCAGTATTCAGCAGAAATTCAGCCACTCTCTCTAAATAAAATAAAATAAATATATGAAATATAGTATTACACACATTGGAGGTGCCATCAATGTTATACCCAGCCGTTTTGTAGTGCAATTTCATTCCACTACCATACCGTTAGACCATATTCGGCCAAACTTGTTCTGCTGAAAGTATATTTTACAAGCACCAAATGTGCCAATTCATAGTCTCTTTTGTCTGCCATTTTTAAGATAGTGCCACTTGAATAAATCAAGTTTTGTAATATCATGTGAAATATTCAACCAATTCCTTCCTAATTTGGCCAACAAGTAGTGCGACAGTAAGCCATGTAAACCTACACGTTTTAAGTGGACCAAACAATTACCATTTTATTTTTTAACATTATAAATATATGATTTTAGTACTCTACATCTACGAAATCAAGTAACCAATTTCAACTATGCTTTGTATAATTGCAGTACCTTTAATAGATCAAGCGTGTCTATACCAAGCCTCTTTTGTCCGTCATTTTGAAATATAATATCGCATTACTAAATTAAGTTTTGTCTTATCTCGGTAAACAATCTAACGTTTCCTGCCAAATTTTGCAAACTAGTGGTACTATAGATGATATAAATTAAATTGTGTTAAGTGGGTGTGGCAATTATTTTTTAAATGGCGGCCATATCAATATTTTAGTTTTATACGCTATAAATACGAAGTAATGCAACCAATATCAACTTTACTTTTTATGGTGGATGTACGATTACAACAATAAAATGTGTCTACACAAGGCTTCTTTAGTCCACAAGTTTGTAAGCTAGTACCATATGAATAAATAAAATCTCGTCATCTCTCGGTAACCAGCCAACTGATTCCAAGATAAGTAGTTCAGTGGAACACCATTTAAACTGATAGGCTATGTTTTAAAAGAGGGCCGAACACTTATTTTCAAAATAATGGTCATATAAACATTTTAGCATTGTATGCTAAATCTACGAAACAATGTTACCAATTTCCACTTAACTGTGTATGCTGGCATTAGCTATGCAAGCATTAAATGAGCTAATACATAAACTCGATTGTCCGCCATTTTGAAACATAGCATCACATGTGCAATTAAGCTTCTGTGTCCTATTTCGGGAAACAGTTGAATGATAGCTACCAAATTCAGGCGACAAATTATACTTTTGTAGTTCATTTAAATTTATACGACTTAAAGGGCAGTTATATATTTTCAAAATAACAGTCATGTAATGATATTTAAGTTTAGTATGCCATATCATGGAAGCAATTTTAAGCAACTTTAATACGTAGCAGCATGTATGACTAACACAGAAAGTGTTAATACATAAACAATTTTACTCCAGTAATTCAGATATCAGCACTTGAGAAAATATGGAGCTTTTATGTCATATGTCCGGGACCAATCAAGTGATTCCAACGAAACTTTGCAAACAAGTAGTCTACAGTAAGCCAATTTTTAAAGTGATTTTGACTTTATTTACTGTCAGGCTTGTGCATAAATAATTTAGATAAGTTTGCCATATCTAATGAACAATTTAAGCACTTTCCATTAAATTTTGTATGCTCAAAGTATTAATTAGGCTCCTTTCACACGGGAGACCAAGTAGCCGGAAACCGGTCGCCCAGCGACCCGGGATACATTGAGTTTCTATAGCGTGATCATGCCTTAATTCGACGCCCTGCGTGAACACGCCTTCACACACGAGCGGTAATCAGGACAGCCAGTTACAGCAATCGGGACTTGCATTGCCCAAACCCCGGTAAGCAGGAATCCCTTCTACCAGCCAAGGAATCAGGCCATGTTGCGTTATGCCACACATATATGAGGGCAATGCAGGGCGGCAGCCTAAGTCTTTCTCCATGTGACACCAGCCGAGATGAAAGTCACAATAATCCCGCCGTAATTCGTCATACTTCGTTAGACTTCCGATACTTCTCAAGGTGGGGCAATTACAATATGCTAATATGGTTCTCAGTAAGGTGGTGGATGTAGTTAACTTATAATGTTCCCTCGACCTTATAGTAATTTTATGCACTCTCCAGATGTTTAATTATATAATAATATAGTAACATACAGCTCCTTATACCACACATGCTCTACCACCCAGCTTTAACAAGTAGCTACGGTTTGACCACAATTTAAACAAAGTATAACAATTGGCAGAAATGGGAGTGTTCAGACGGCCGAAAGTCGCCAGCAAATCGCAGGGCTTCTGGATGGCACTCGCCCTTCCCCTCCAGTCTTCCAGCGACTCGCAGACCAGCGGGCGTCCGCAGTTGCACGCATGTGCATGGAAGCTCTCAGATTTGAGACAGTCAAGTTTTTGATAAGGAAAAGTTTATTCAAGTGATCCGTATACGCCCGGAGTTGTGGGATGTAGCTACCGAGGAGCATTCGAACAGGTAAAAAAAAACAGGATGCGTGAGTAACAGTTTGCAAAGAAATGTATTCAGAATATGACACGTTTGAAGTGGAGAAACGAAATGAAATTGGTAAGTATGCTTATAAAACTGCTCCACGTTTCTAGTTAATGAGCGATACGAGTGCTGTAAAACATAAGTAAAAACATAAATGTTAGTACATTCATAAAAAAGGAGTCAGTCACTTAGTATCATTGTAAAACACGAGGTCAGTAATATTTATTTAAAAAAACTTGAACATATATATGCATCATATGCAGCATACCGCCAGCGATGATTATCAGCCCTGTAAATGTAGTGTTCAATTCCCATTATTTATGTGTGAGATACACGAGTTCAGCAAAAATGTGGTCGGGTATAAAATAGAATGAAGTCTTTTCATAAAGAGCATTGTAAAACACAATAATTCTGGATTATCATTTTAACGATCAGTATTTTGAAATCTTAAATATGGTCGTATTGGCATGGCAAATTACCAACCACTGTAAAAGATTAAGCAAAGTCATTAAAAACTCAATGTATCTTAAAAAGCGAAATCCATCCAGCTTGCGCCACAAAGATATGCAACATCACACACACTTTCACCATATCTTGGGCGAAATCCATCCCGCTTGCGCCACAAAGATATGCAACATCACACACACTTTCACCATATCTTGGGCGAAATCGATAGACACGTTCAGTGATCGATGAAATATTCTCCACCTGTTGATGAGGATACCCGAACGTGAATTTCACATACCGTGTAGCCCTATGCATCTGTATTTAAAAACACGCAATGTTAAAGATGAATTCTCGCGTTCATAAGATCTCGTAATATGTGTGGACAGCTCGAAGGCTTCATCGTCTACGAACACGTATGAGAGGATGTTGTTTACGTCCGCACCCAGTGAATAGGGTTCTGGTACGTTCTTTTCGCTTGCTTGTGGTTTATTTTCGAATGCACTGTCTACGAAAATATAAGTATCGAAATTATTTTCATATATGATGTCAAAAAATGTAAAATTATACCTTGCAGCACGTACTGCTAAAAGCTCAATAGAAAAATAATTTTTATAATTATAATATAGTGACCCACTTCCATTTGGTTTAACTATCTGAACGTGTTTACCATCGATGCAACCAATTCAATGTGGAAAATTGAAACAATGCTCGAACTCTTCGGCAATCCGTAATCAATCTTCTCTGAAGGTTATGGCCTACAGCTATCTTTCAATTCTTCCGAAATGGCTTTGCAAACGTCAGGAATAATCGCACTCAGTGATGTGACGGGTGACCCGTCACCGCACGTCTGCGAATAATTTTCAACTTGCAAAACAAAGTAAAAACTCTCTTCAAACTAGTGGTTTGCGACCACGTGGCACATGCCCTCGGAAAAGTACTTACTGTGTCTGCCTGGTAACCTGTTGAATTGTGCAGCGTACGGCCCGTTACGCACCAACTCTCTCACACGTTGTTTCGATGTTTAAAACTTCCCGATGTGGCTTGAAACACTAATAAAATAAAACTGTGATGTTCTTACCAGCTTCACGTCACTACAAAATACTTTTCAAATATCTGAGTTACCGGCAAAATATCTGTAAATGTCCGTGGCAATTTTTTACGTGCTGCAACAACAAGGCCTGGCAAAGAAGTGTGAAGCGGACTGATGTTTCAGAGATTCGTCGTGGGAGCGCAGCACAGTCTACAACAAGCTTCGTCACCAGCTTGGGACGGTGCTGAGCGTCGCCGAAAACGTGACGTTTCGTTGCGTTATTTCCGGCATCTTGATCAAGAGGACGGAAGTTGAGGGCATATTTGTAATCTGATTGGGTGTTTTAAATTTCATTGTGTTATACCCCTTAAGGGAAATTGTTGACCACTGCGTCGATCACCATAAATGGTAATGTTTTCTGCCATTGGCTGTGAATCGCTTGAACCCTCCCAGGATTAATTTAAAACCCCACGATTCCTTAGAAAAACGGCTTTTCGAGGGAAAAAATTAATATGATTAGTATTGCAAGAGGGCGGAGCGGTGTATTTAATGCCGGCACGCGCTGCTCTCGGGGTCAGTTCAGCTACTTCGAGGGGGCAAGCTTCTACCGTGAGATAAGTAGTACTTTATTTGAATCACCAATGTACGCTCCTAAAGCGCACAGGTCACTCACGTTACTTTGAAGTTAGACAGGAGCCGTGACGGCCGGAAAATAATTCAAGGTTTTTAAATTTTGCGAAATGTTTGCCTTTCAGCCAAAAATCCAATACTGTTACCTTTTGTAATTACATTTTAGTAACTATGTCGTCACCAAGACGTAAAGTGGTGGTAACCACTATAAACCATGGGTAAACTTTTGCAACCACTTGTAAACATTTTCAAACACTTATAAACTATTTCAAACCATGGTAAACATTTGTAGAATTTTGTAAACACTTACCAATAATCGTCGATTATTGTCTCAATCTTTTTTATTAAATAGTAGCTATGCGAAACGCCTTGTTTTTGATGGCATTATTAAGAGAGACTTTACGAAGTTAACAACTTGTTCAAAAATCAGATTTACTCGCTGGCATCATTGCTTAGCAGTTGCTCGCATCCACTTGGGATTGTGAGTAAATTAGAATATAACTTTTGTTTGATGACCAGTAATGTGTTACCAAGAGAAGTCTTTTCTGGTGTAGGAATTAAAAATGATGTAATAATGCCAATGATAAATGTAGGTGCGACAGAAATATAGCAGAAATTTGTAACTTTGGTAATTTGGGATCACGTGTTCAATATATTTTGTGATGGTCTTTTGCAGTTTAGATTTACATATTAATATGACCAGTAAGGAGCATGAATATAATCTGTATGGAAAATACACGAGTATTAGCTGAAGACTAGCGAAAGTATTGGTACCTGAATTTGGTTGCATTTTATTCTATAATTTTGGCAACCGGGGTTTTATGTAAATGTGTTTAAGTATGAAATTGTCATATATGGGAAAAGTAAATAATAATGTTACCCTTCAATATGAAATGTAAGAAAGCTAACCAAAGAAGTCTTCCATGTGTAATATTTGTGACATGTTAATGAAAAGAAAAATCAAAAGAAGTACTTAAAATAAAAAACACATGACCACACTTCTTTGTTTCTATTGCGCATTATTTCAAATATTTCACTACCCTTACGCTGTACAGAAAAAAATGTTCTTTTTGCATGTATTTTGCCACTATTAGTGTTCTGATCGGTTTTGCTAGGTCTTATGCAAATCCTGCCTTGCCACACCCTTGGTTTAGAACGCAGCAAGGTCAGAGTGTCTAAGATCCGATTCTGTACGTGCAATTTAGATCTGATAGTATGCAGTCAGAAGCTAGGTATCTGAAAAAATAAATTGTAGGTGTAATGTCGTTAGAAATAAACTAATGAAATAGGAATGTCTTAACTGCAGGAAATAATCCTTAATGGTGAAATGGGGGGATCTGAGGTCATGTTACACGAGGGAAATGAGAAACATGAAGTCTGTGTCGTCGGTATCGGGTTCAACGGATAGGAAAAAAATATGTTATTTTTTATGACTTTCATTTCTTCCTCCGAATGTGCACAGCAGGTGAGTTCACAGAAAACAGCCCAAAGATATATTCTGACATGCGAGTGCTAGTTATGTGTTCTTAGTGTCAATACTACACAATGAAATTAATGTGCAAAAGAAATGCCATTTAAGGCAACAGTGAACACCTATTATTTAATCAAGATAAGTTGTATCCCTTAAAATCATTTAACAAAAAGCGTAACATTCGCAATTTCAACCAACGGGTAGAAATGTTGTCAAGTGTATTGTTGTATTTTGGAAAGTAGCATTAACAATATGTAATACCGTACTCTTTGTATACACACTCACATTTTTTTTCACTCTGTCGTATTATTTCATCACTGTATCGAATTTAGATACTTCTGAGGAAATACTAATCTGAAGTAACTGTACCCATTGGAACTGTCGAGAGATGTAAACTAAAATGCAGAAGAAGGGAGGAGTGACATGACGTGACAGAACTGTTTGAAGTTCTAAAAAGAAGTTTAGGGCAACAGTGTGCTGCTCAAACTGATTCATAATGACAAAGACAAACTATTTTGGCGACCTAAAAGACATCCCTCCTGAGAGGAAATTGCAAGCAAAGCGCTACATTCTAGGTGTCATTGCAAAACATAAACCTGTATCACACACATATGCACATATAGTATTATACAATAATAGCATGCCCCACAGCAGTCACTTCAAGCCTCATTTCATTTACTGTCGCAAATCGTAGCGCCTTCCAGTCATTATTATCCAAATGCCACGTTGCAGAAACCATCACACTCCAACCCGCAAGTAACAGCATCACAAACACCACATCATATGACCACCATGACCTTCCACACCATCAGACACATCAAGTGTGTTTAACTTACGTTAAACATGTAGATTATTTCACATATTGTACCCAATCGCACATATGTGTGTTATGCAGTTTTAAATTAACATTTGAGCCTGCCTTAGTGTTGCTGCTAATCTTTCCTTCCCAGGTATGCACTCTCGCATATTCGTATCTTACCTCTGTAATGAACGAGGAGGTATCATCTTGTGCAACTCATCAAAGGAATTCAAAGACATTCTGAAATAATTGAAAACAATTATTGCTGTCCTTAAGGCTTCGAACACCGTCCAAAACATTATTTTATTTCGTCTATCTCATATCACTGAATGAATCCACGTCACCCTCCTTTTTTTCCTTCTGCGTAATTTATTAACTCTCGTCCCCACACAAAGTATTTATTCGGGTTCCGACATCACGCTTATATACTGCGTGTACAGGCGTGTCCCAGAAGAACGTGGATTATTTGTGACGTCAGATGTGGTCTAGTCTCCGCGACTAGTCTCTCATGCTCCTGGCCAGCCTCCAGTCGCCCGTTTGAAAGGAGCCTTAAAAGGACCAGATATTCTTATAGAGAACACCGCTTGCAGCCTTTTCGAAAGATAATGTCTTGTGATAAAACGCAACATTTAAATCATATCTCGGGAACCCATAACCTAATTACGATCAAGTTCTTCACCCAAGTTTTACTACAGAGTGTTATGTAAACACATAATTTATGTAGGTGAGACAGTTTTGTTAATGGTGCAATATAAATTATTCATATAACTCTATCGTATCTCTTAAATAATTCGACAAATTTCATCCATACTTTCTTTGCTGACAGTTTCCATTGGAAGTATCTGATGTGCCTTTGCATAGCCTGATTTTAGGCATTTTTGTACGGTAGCGTCAAATGAGAAACTAAAGATTTTATGCCATATTCCGAGTTCCAGTTAACGTATTTCTACCATAATTTTGCACACAAGAAGTGCTACAGGAGGCACTGTAAACTTAGATGGTTTACGCGACTCACACCCCTGTTTTCAAAACGATCTCCCTGTAAACACATGAAGTTGGTGCTCCGAATCCTTCCTCTGTAATGTAGTTGGTTGAATGGCAGCTTACTGTACGCGACGTTCTGTGTTCGAGTCCCAGGCAAGGCACGTGTGTATTTGTGATTGTCTTACTAGAATTAAATTCGTTTCTAATTACATCTTTATCAACGATACGTCAAGACCCACCTACCGTCTAACCTCTAAACAACTTCATCAAAATTATTTGCATCCATGTAGATGAAAGTAGGTTCATTAGTTATTATGATATTATTTAAATAATCGAATTTTAGACCAGCTCTCTCACAAAATTTGTTAGAATTTAACAGATGCTCCACAAGCTGACAATGTACATAATCCTAATTGTTATGCCATTCTATGACATTATCTGTCTTACATAATTTTTCCCCCTTTTCTGAAATTGCCTTTGTAACAATTTACCTTCTATCGCAAAGCCATTTATCGTCTTTCCGTATTTCTTTTGAAAAAACGATTTTTTTGCAAGTTAGTTTATTATGATTTTGTGTTATGTAAATGTAGAGTATTAATATTATATTGAGTTATTAGCGTGTTTCTGTAATGTCTGTAATGTTATTTGTAAACGCCGTAACACCATTAATACTATCATTTATTAATTTATTTTCTTGGTTCGTTACTCTGAGTCTTTTGATAAGGTCTGTACTGTATTTCTGTTTGTAGTTCATGTTTGCCCCGATAGATGTCATACAAGGCATCGTTATCATATAATTGCCGATTTTCCCCAGTGTAATATTCCATACTTAACTATTTTCATTTGTATGTTTACCTAATTAATTTAGTATTTTATTTAAATTATATGTAAAATTTCTAAGAAAGCGAAGTGTGAATTGATACATTTCGCCGTGACGTGGTCTTTCGATATTTATCGTTTGGTCATGTTGGGTGTGTAGGAAGTATCCAAAGTTTGTCCTTATGGCAGAAAAAAAGTGCTTACTCCACCTTCTTGATCCAAACATGCTCGTGAAGTTCTATTATTTTCTCGTTGCGAAGTTTTCATACTTCATGATGTTATAGCTTTTGTTTTACCGCCATCGGTGAGTAAATTCGACAGAGTTTTTGTCCGTGCCTTTCAATTAATGTTTGTGTGGATGTTTATCACCCCTTACTGCCTATTTCTTATATTGTGTGTACAGAGCAGTTGCCAAAGGACTGTCGTGCTTATGACAATGTGAGCCCATTTGTGTAGCTGCGTGGCTGTTCTGTGCCTGGGGCTTAGCTGAATCTTGAATCCCACTGTGTTGTAGTCCGAAAGCTACATTTAAATTTTGGTCAGCCCGGTTTTTTTTTATTATTTTGTTTTTAGTTGCCATGAACTGTATCTTTTGGTATCTTTGGACTTGAGTCTTTGCAGCATGGCGTCCTGCTGGCTTAACGCCAAATTTCGATACTTCTTGGACACTTCCAAATGCTCTTAAGGAAATGTTTATCCTCCCAATACCTTTTTCATTTATTAAGAAAAAGTGAAATACAAACATAAAAGTCTATTTATAATTCAAACAAAAAAAGTTTCCTGGTTTAGTATAAAATATTAAAATTTAAAAATATATTAATAAAAATCACTAAGGTATGCATTGTTTAGCAAGTGCTTCCAGCGTTTTATTGATTGTTTTAAATACTCCAGAATACTCAGGGTTTTTTATGGAGATGATGAGCTCTTTTGTTATTTATTTGTTATATTTGTGCCTTCTTTTGAGGTTTTGAGGTCTTCTGACCATACCTGAAAAAAAAATTAAATTAAAAAAGATAACTATTGGTGTCACTCTATATTATATATACATAATTAAAGTAAAAAAATAACTATTGGTGTCACCTTATTTAATATATATAAAATTCTTCACAATTCACTAAGATTGTGTTTGTTGCATAAATACTTCTTTCTAACCTTAATTCTTACGTACTACACACCATAAGGAAGCATGATTTATAAAATGGTGAATTTCTGAAATAGAAATATTGTATAACACATTGGATGTGTCGTTGATGCATGGCAATTCATAAAATTTAGTAGCCACAGGTACAAAATAAGTTTATGTCTCTTCGTGTAGCTAATGCATAGGTAAAGCCTGAAGAATCACGCTTGTAGCGGTTAGCGTTCCTAGTTCTCCTCTGGGGCACATTGGTACTTACATTGGAGACCTTCAGGTGCGCAATCTCCCTTCTGGGGATTTCTCTGCCTTTACCTTTTTTGGGGTTTTCCAGTCCTGAGTGTCAAGAGTAACTCACTGTTACTTACTGCTGGGAAAATATTAGCAGCAAGTGCTAATATGCCATTTGTCGCATGCCAACTAAGTATGGAAAGATGCCACCCGATGTCAAGAACATTAAGTTGTGGTATGACAATTTCAAGAACACAGGCTCTGTTGCTAACTTACCGAGAAGTGGCCGACCATCAACCTCAGCTGAAAGTGTGCGCGAAGTCCCAAGAAATCAGTGTGTAGAGCCTCAGATAAATTACAGGTGCCAAACAGTTCTCTTCCTGTAATCTTATACAAACTTTTATTGTTTCGTTCATACAAAGTGCAAATTGTTCAGGTTTTGTTGCCGAATGATGCCACGCGGCGGTATGACTTTGGAGTTGAAATGTTATTGCGTATTGAGAGCGATAATAGCTATATCAAACATTTTTATTTTACTGGCGAGGTGACCAATTTTGTCAGTAGTGTAGTGAACCGGCATCACACGCGTATTTAGAGCCTAGAGCCCTCTAATGAGGCGCCAAAGTGAACCAGAGACAGCCCAAAGGTGAATGTTTGGTGCGCGTTTTTGAATGTCAAAATTGTTGGTCCATTATATTTTTTACTGAGTGCACCATCAACATGTTGCAACAGTTTGCTGTTCCTCAGTTGCTTGAGTATCAACCAGATGTAATTTTTCAACAAGATGGTGTACCACCTCAATGGGGTTTTGGGGGTTCGTGCTTATCTTGATACAACTTTACCTGGACAATGGATCGATCATGATGGTACTACAGTTTCGCCTCCAAGCTCCTGCGATGTTTACTAATGTATGGACAGAAATTTAATATCAACTAGATGTGCTACGCTCTACCAAGGGTGCTCACGTGAAGACTTCTTACTAATGTGTTTTCCTGCTGTGACAAAAAAACTTTGTTAGTTTGCCTAAATTTTACTACGAGTTTCACATCTCTATCATACAAATAGCGGATAAAAATCACGGAAATACTTTTCTGGCATCCTATAGAATTGTCACTGTCGCACTATGCGTGTGTGTGTGACAACTAACTTACTTGTGATTGATTTCACATACACCTGCACATGACTGCATAACCTAACACGTAGGCAACATGGCTATTATTGTTTTGGATACTTCAGGTGTCTGAGTGAAATGTAATCGTTTGTGTATCTTCAAGAAAATCAAGTTTGTGTTGGAAAAAGCATGAAGCAATCCCTTTGCAGGTTCATCAGAAGTAACATCGTAGACCGTGAAATTAAGAGTCCACAAATTTCCTTCTGCAAACCAAATCTGGGGTAGTCTGCTAAGGAGTTAGCAGTGGCCATTGCAAATAAAATGCAAACATACGATCAGCAATATTCCGTTTGGCCAGAGCCTTGTCTCTTTTATTGTTATTGTATGCATTTTCTTCGCATAGGTGATATTTGCCTCGTTCACTGATAATAGACTGTTTGTTATAAACATACGGTCTTATGAGTTTATCATTAAGCAAATCATATTTGTTGCAAGCGGGCCTATTATACTGCTTTGGTTTCTTGAAAGTTAAATTCAGTTGGTGGAAACAGTTAGAGTGCAGTGTTAAACATGTGTGTTCATTTGTAGGTTACTGGCACAGTCTGTATATATTATAGATATATCTGAGGATAATTATTTCTTTCCCATCCTCTTTAGACAGTAGTGAATTTTATTGTTCGGGAAGGACGAAATGTGTTGACGTGCTTCATTAATTTGTTTATCTGACTTTTTACTCGATTGAAGCGCTATTTTGATCAAAATAATATCCAAAGGATCTTCATCACTGTTCTCATAATCAGATGAATCTAAATAATTGTTAGCCGTGCTGTCATCAAGTCCAATTCTTCTAAAAAAAAATGTTTGACGATAAGACAACATAGTCATTTTCCAATACATTAATTGATCTCAAATTAATATTTAGCAAATTTTCTTAAATAACATTAAAGGATGAAATTTTGGCATAATGATGTGTTATAATATTAACCAGATTCATTGTAGAGAACTTCACTGGAAACAATGTTGACACTTGAAGCTGTATGTAATTCAAGTTTATTTTCTATAGATTTTACCAATTCAATTATATGATTTTCAGGGCTAAACGTTTTCAATTATGTATCCGTGCAAATATTATATACAGAACGAATAAATACCATATACACTGGCCATAAACGAACACTATCTCCATAGTTATGAGATGAATTGTACTCATACGTAACTAAACAGTTATTTTTGCAGACACAGGCCATTACAATGGTGAGATGAACGTGTAGGGAAACCAAAATAGTGGTAATTTTCAATAGCCATGTTTGTATGGGCAAATAGATAAATATAATTGATGGTTTTGATAATACCTTTAAGTAACAGCATGTATAGATCGGATACATAAGCTGAGATACCTGTATATTCAAAATTCATTCAGCACTCATGAGCTTTGATAATAATTAAGTAACCTCAGATACCTGAACTTACACAAACGATAATGTTTGGTGGCAAAACAAGTAAATAGACATACAGAATTTTTCCAAGATATCCTCACACGTACAGCATATACCATCTTGAATGTTCAGTTTTCTTAATTATACACGAATTACAAGCAACGAAACTTAATTTTTTATTCGAAGTATTTTATTTTACACAAAAACTTGACTTACTTGGTTACTCACGAATAGTATAAATTTTGTGGTGTTTTAGAAAACCTCTATCATATTTTAGTTCATTCTATAAAACTTTATTACATATGTTTTGCTCAAGTATTTATATCAGAAATAAATTAAACGTTTTGGTTGAAATTTTATTTATACACCAGCAAATTTGCAATTGTCAATGTAATAAAAAACTTTAAGTAGGTCTACGTCCACGCACAAAAATATATTCTAACACTATCTAAATCCTTTCTCAGATAAATGGAAGTCAACACCCTACATATAATTATTCTTCGTGTGTAAGAACAGGTTACACAAGATCATTAAAATTTTTTCAACATTTGAAATGCAGTATATTATGTTATTATTATGCTTAAATTGCCTATTTTAAATTTTATACATAAAATATTACACATTAAATGGGATAAAATGTTACAATTTGAAAAAAAATTTAAATATTTAGTATTAAATTATTTACACCCAATTGCCAAAATAAAAATTGCCATAAAATATTACATTTATTTTAGCAATTCCCATGCAAAGATAAACAGAATTCCGTCGTGTTGAAGAATTCATTTTTTCTGTCCAAATATCTCTTGACTTGGTGGTTGGTGTTAAAAGTTGCATTACTAAATTTCAGTTAGTAACACTAGCGAAAAATTAAAATAGAATTCAGTCATATTGACGAATCCATCTTTTGCGTCCAAATGCGTTGTCTTAGTGGTTGGTGCTGAGGTTCAGTAGACACTGTATCACCTCGGAAAGGATCTCTCGGGTCCGTGGCTGAACTGCGGGCTTCTACGAGTAGGTAACGATTTTTGCGAAGAACGGACAGCAATCTCGAGTGCGGTGAAGTGACTCCAACCCTCAGGTTGGAGCGTCTCAAGCACCTCACTGGTCGCCCCCGCTCCCCGCCAACAAGGGAAGAAGCGACGACACGGGGGTAGCTGCCCCTGGTTGTCACGAGGGGATTGGATCGGGATTGGAAGGGTGGGTGGGGCCACCCGTTCTCGCGGGCTTTGAGGTCTAGAGAGACAGTCCTGCGCGGCCGTGCGTGCGAGTAGCGCAGGAGAGACCAGCAGCTAGCAGCGGTCGGGCGTACGTCATCAGCCTGCCACCCCCGCAACCCGCTTCAAAGTATTTCCTCCCAGCTCCTTCCTCATCTTCGACAAATCCGTGGCGCCAGGGGCGACGAACCTCATATCCTGGAGAGACTTTGTAGTGGCAGACAGACAGGACGGCAGGCCAGCCTCCTAACCCCCCCCCCCCCACCACAGAGGGAACTGCGCGAGGAAATTGCCCGTCACGGGCAGCGGTGCACGTTCATTCGCCGAGGTACACCCGCCCTACACTCTGCTCTCTTCGCGCAGCCACGAGGAAATGACACCCCGACTTCGCCTTTGGAACGTGTTTCAGCAACATGCAATTGTGCTGCTCCGCTCCTTCAGTACATTTTTCCGTTGCTGCTCGGAAATATGAACACAAATCTGTGAAGACATCCGCTCCCAGCATAACGATTTAATACATTTTAATTAAAACACTTTATGGAACTATAAAAAATTATTCTTTAAGATACACTACCGTTTATTTTCACTATGCCACTATTCCCAGTTAATGCGGAGTTAAAAAATCTTTTTAACGGATATTTTAATAACTTTATCCTATTATAATACTTTCGAATGTAAGTAAAGTGTTTCAGCTTGCACTAAAATTTTGTCGCGTTAAACGTTTATAAGACAGCAACAAATTTGGGAACTAACGCTTGTGGCATGTCAGTATATATGAAAGTTAATGCATGCTGCTTGTCCCAGGCTTGCACAATAGTATAGTACACTTTTATTAATTAACCTTTTTTTAATGTGTTCTCATTGCACCCTTGGTGAGGAAGAATTTTGAAAAGTAGACCAGAATAACCATTTAATTTTCCAAGTAACATTAAATATTTGACTACGGTTAGTTTTGAGGCTCCAGGCAGAAAGTTACATTTGTTGAAATTATGTAGGCTTTAAAATGAACTGAACATTATTATTAAAACTGAAAGAGTTTCGAAAATAATTCTTTATTCAATAGTATAGTTAAGAAACAATTTCTCGTATTATCCTAAATGATTTTATTAATAAATATTGAATGGCGATTAAAATCCCTTGCATTTGGTGCAAGTGCAACATCTAATTGAACATTTTCTTGTCTATGATTGTCTTCAACAAGTTCACACTATATTTATTTATATAGGCACGGTTATCACTATATGTACGTTCGTTCCAGGTAAAACTACTTACAAACAAACATAACCGTGGCAGCTGTATAAACTACTTGTACGGAATAGAATTATATTAAATATTCATTGCTACCACAGCAGCTTTTTATGAAATTCCAAATTGAAATATAAATATTCGTATTCGTAAACTCAATAAGGTGCGATCTTTCATTTCCGAACAATTTGCAACTATTTGACACCCGAAGATGTTTGTATAGTGACGTTAGACAGAATGTTCCAAGAACCTGCCAAACTTCCTCGACATTTTCAACTTTCAGTTCCCCGGCTGCCGTTCCGTCGGTGCATGATTGATGTCCCAGAGGAATGTCCTCCGACTGTGCTGAGAATTAAGCTCGAAAAAAAAAAAAAAGACCATGACTAGCGGATCAAAAACGACGTAGTACGATAATCCGCTTATGCAGCACGGGAAAAAAGGGCACCCACGGGTGGATTTCCGTTTAAAACACGTGGCCTGACGAATCGCAGAATTTCATTTCCACTCCTACAGTACATCTCGACGCTGCTCTTGTATGCCTTTGCCTTTTGCCGACTGTACAGTCATATAGTGCATTTATGGATTTTGCTGACTTTGCTGAAGCCCTGATAAAATTTTACTTCCAGGCAGGCTATTCCTCCACCGCGAGCAAACAAAGCTTAACTAAGTATAGAAAATTATTACAGCACAGGGATATCGCACCGCATTCGTGCGCACTAGACATAAAAATATTTGGCGTGAGAACTATTTCTTGCTAGGCATTACTAACGTTCATATTTCCATTCTGTTGTTATTCATATTAAATGTAGATTAAATATAATAATTTATAAATAAAATATAAGTAAAATGTTAATTTTAAAAAAATGTTTTTTTTTTTAACAGAAGTATAAAACGTTTGTGATACAAGGACTCGGTATAAGGCATATTTAGGAAATAACAGAACACGACCCCACATGGGATGATTTTTCAAAGGCTTGATTTTTTAAAAATTCAAAAATACCGTCAATAGACTTTACACTGTCTCAGAAAAATTATGGTGAGATTTCAAATGACTATACTTACTACAAGGAATGTTGTATTAATACTCAGTGATCATAAATTAAAATCTAAGTTTATTTTCCGTTTGATGATTGAAGTTAATATGAGCTCAGTAGGTGACTCTGCAGATATATAAGTGGCAATAAACTTATTGCCCCTACCCCCCCCCCCCCCCAAATCCGACTTTCGGAACGAAGTGTAAAATCGCCATCGCAAAATATGACAGCTTTGAATTAAGAAGCATTCTGGGGCAAAGAAATACCACAATGATGTCGTAATGAGTTCATTTCATAATCTTGGCAGATGAGGGTTTCTTTTTAATTGAATAAACACATCATCGTCACCTTTCGGTTCATTTGACTTGAGTTACAGTGAAACTTAATTGACATTACTCAGTCAATAGCTCGATACCAAAGATCTAAAGGCTAAAAGTCTGTTTCGGGTAACGTTTTTATTATTTTTTGGGTTCGTTTACTTAATTTACTACACAACGTTACAAATAAATGTCATTAACATAAATATATATCTACCTCACCAACAGGAAGCATAATATTTGGTCATGCGCAGTGAAAGAATAAAGGCGATAGCTGTGCGTATTATAAAGTGTTCCTTTTAAACATAATTAGTACATTAGTATCTACACAACCTGATAAATGTATTTCAGCAAACAGGTATTCTCGACAAACGAAAACAATCTTACAGTTATTAACTTTGTATCTGTGACAGGCTGTAGTCAAGGTTGTTCCAAAGCAATTAAAATGGCCCATTGTCAATGACACGATGAACATCACTGAAAAGTGTATTCTTACGTAAGTAAGATGCAACGCCATTTATCTGTAAAAGCGATCTTTCATACATTTCCCTATGATTAGACAAGTCTTATTTTTCGTCGCAGGTTCCTTACAGAGAAGTGCAATTAAGTCAGCGGTGCAGGACGGGTGTGGGTGGATGTGTGTGTGTGAGGGAGTGGGAGTTAGAAAGAGTGATAATAGTGAAGGTAATAATAAAAGAACTCGATGTCGCCAAAACTACTTTCTGAAACAGTGCAATAAAAATGTTATTTCATCACGAGATCATATTTACTTCTTCCGGTGAAATCTCGAAAGCAAGCTTTCTGTTGCAGCTATCGACATCTAGTTTCTATTCGTGCTCTTTTAACTTTAACTTGCTGTGTAATCTGAAATTTTAGTAACTTAAAAAAAAAAAGAGGGATTGTACTATTGACAAAGTTCATGCTTACTAAGTGTGACAACTATGTGTGTTACTGAGATGTTCTTGTACACCTTCCCTAGACAACAGTTTTGAGCGACAGTGGTCTTTGGCTGAATGCCATTTATGGATAAACAAATTAATAGTTACGTGCACGCGAAACTCATTGGTCGTCCAGTATTTATATATTTTACATCGGCACTTACTTTGCTGAAATCTTAGAAGATGCAAATCTTCGGGTATTTTTAAACTACAGCAATCCTTTTCTTTCGCGATGTTTGACGACAGCTATAATAAAACTGACCAAGCATATGACGATAAATACTGTTTCGGTAACAGATAAACCAGTTTCAATGCGGTGCATCAAGGTGATGTGGAAATTGACTCCGATCCCGCAGCTCAATTTTGTTTTGCCAGAAATACTTGTCTCTCTATTCATGTGTATGTCTTGTGTTTTCGTGGTACAGTACCTAACCAAGTGTGCCTTACTAAGACGATTAGAAAAAACTGTTAACCGTTTTAATAAATATCATAACCGTGTCCGCAAATTGTTGTTTTTAAGATAGCATAAGAAAATACCACTATGATCTATTACAATTGTATAATTCTTTTTGATCGCTACAGCCATTGCAGGTACAATGGTTTCGCAAGTAATGCCGCAAGCATAACAGGTATTTCCAAAGAATAAAATGAATACTTTGTATGTCAGCATGCAAAGACAATAAAGAAGATTACACTGAGAGAAATGTTTGTTCCAGCCAACAAATTATTTGTCTGTATAGAGCCAAAATATATTTAGTTGCCACGACTAAATATTTTGTTTAGTAAACAAAACTTGAAAAGTAACAAAATAAATTTTGTGGGTCTTAAAATATTCATACTTGAATAAATATAATTTCTATGTTGTTAGGCCAACATAAAATACACTATAAACAATATGTTTGGTTGAATTAACTGCATATATTTGTTTGGCTACTGATTTGGTCCCTATTGTATTCGCTTAGTAATACAACCCAAGTGTTTGAATTTTTTTTTACAATTTGAATAGTGACAGCGTTTGCTAGTGGAAATATTCATGCCAAATAATACCATAAAATCCTGATATAACTAGCTCAATAGGAAATTACAAATTAAAGGTGTAGAACTTGAAATATTTATTTGCGCACCTTGTCCAGTATTTAAAATGCATGTACGCGAAACATCGCAAAATTATCAGTAGCCCCTTTAGCTTAGGTTACTAGGGCGCAGGTGATCTAGATTCGAATTTCGGCCTGGCTTCCCGCTTAATTTGTATTAACAAAAACTGTTGAATGCGCATAGATTCTAACAGATATTCGGTTGCAGCAATCAAATCTTTGAAAAGATGAAGATTTTTGGACATTCGCCATTGCGGTGCATGACATATGCACCGCAATGGAGAATGTCATGGAAAAAAAACAGGACTGAGCACGAAAAATACTTAAAAGACTCTACTTTCCCAAATAAAACAAACACAACTATGAAACTCGCACAAGAACAAACAGTAGTTTTCCCACCAATGATAGAATGCGACGTTCCGGTAACTGCAATCTGTTCCGTCTTCAGGTATTTTTTAAGTATTTTTTCGTGCTCAGTCCTGGTCTTTCCATGACAGGCATCTGCATCGCAATGGCGAATGTCCAAAAATTTCCATCTTGTCATTCACCCTCATTGTACTATTCATTCAAAGATCAGATCAAATATTTGTCTGTGGTAATCATGTAAGAAGAGCTAAATAATTTCGTTAAAAATATTAATTGTCCCTTTATAAACAATTAATTTTTTTGAGCCAAATAAAAATGGTTTGATTCAAACCGAACTTTTTCTCATCTTAATCTCGTGTACTTTGAAGGATGTTATTTTCTGGCTGAGACGTAACCTCAGTTTTATAGCAGAAGTGGCTAAGAAAATTCAGAAAATGAACAATACCATTTGATAGTCTTGTTAAGTTTAACTAGTAAGTAGTAAGTTTCATTTTGCAACAAATATGTCTGGAAGGTTTGAAAAAAAAAATTACAGCACAGATAAGACTTCTAAGCAATTAAATCTATGCTTATTACCTAGTAGTTGCTTACATTGCACTAGACAACTTTTTCTGCAGACACAGAGTGGAAGATTGAAATAATATTTCAAATGATTAATAATATTACAGAGGCTGGGAAAAAGTTAGAGAAATTGCACTTCAACGTCTAAACTTTACGTACTCAACGTTCCCATACCATGTCGACTATTTGGAAACGTACTGGCCTTCAGTCTTTCCTCATCACTGTACATTGTAATTATGGTAATACATAAATACGTCCATACCTATCAGTAGTTCATCATTTTAAATTTTTTCAGATATTGAAATCTTACATTTTAAGACGGAAAAGTTTTACTGAATAAAAAATATCTGTTATATAAACGAAGTGAATTAATTCTGTTTTATTTACGAACGAAAATAAATGATACCGTTATGGTTCAGAATATATTATTAATATATTGTTTTCCTTCTCTTGGTGATCTATTGGTTATTTACACTATACAAATACATTGGCAACAAGGGTTTGTGGTTAGTATACAGGCAATTGAATATGTTTCGTTGAAAAAAAATTACTTATTTTGCTGTCCCGATTTGGTAAGATTTAGTTGATGTAACATTATAATTTGTATAACAGTAGGTACATACTTTTCTCGGTATTCGTAAAAAAAATAAGAAAGAAACTGAAAGCATGGGCAAAACTCGAACATGGAAAATTGTCATCCAATACTGCACCATACCGACCCCGAACACGGTTAATATATTTACGTAAAAAATTTGCAAGTTACATAGCGTTATTCGTTTCTTTTCCGTTGAAATGTTTGAAATGCGACTGCACGTAAGATTTTTAAGTATTAATAATCACACTCAAAAACACTGTAACTACCCTTATTGTAACAGAAACTGAAAACGAAGTATTGGGCTGTAAATTCGAGCAAAGGTTATCAGGTGACCCGACTCACCCTGCAACCGATCAATTAAATGCCCGTTATAGACGAAGCTAACTTTGTTGGAGCCACAAATTCTATTATTTTAATACTAGGCACACAAAATTGTACCAGCTTACCAAATTCTTGTTCACTACAAATTAAATATCCATTTCACTCTACAAAGACACCTATAATGTTTATGGCAACTGAACCGGTATGTTCAACGTACTTGTAAAATGCATATTCACTGGATTTTTTTTTTTCGTTTGACGGAATGAGGGAAAATTCATCGAGATTCAAATAAATCTGGGTAATGTGACAGTAAATGCCGAGCTGTAGAAACCGTTTCAAGTACGAAGATGCACCGACCTAATAACTATGCGAGACTAAGAAAATGCTTGGAACAAGAAATTATCTTTAGTTAAGAAGTTTGGGTTTATTTAGTAACTATATTTAATAACGATGAAGCGTTTATCTAGTAACAATATTTGACCAAGCATTTGTGCTGCTTTAGTAAAGATATTTCACTTCTAAGATACGCTTAATAAATAACCATATTTACTACGAAAAAAGCATGAAACTAAAAACCGTATTTAACTAAGAAGCGGTGCGTACTTAGAGTAATAAACTTTAGGAAAGAAGTAACATAGATTTACATCAACAACAAAAAATTGGATTATTATAGTAATAATATTTTACTTTAAAATTGCAGGTTATCTTTCCTTTTGGCTTTCCACATATGCAGCATTTATGTATGTCTCTAGAATTCTCGAATCCTGAAGTTATTAACATTGTTTTATGATGTTTATAATTTGCGATATTTTTTTTACACCCGAAGAAATTAAATGTACGAGCACATTACAATTTAGGGATCCTTAAATCACACGTAATTTCAACAAAGGCAATTACAAGTAATTTATTACTGACTAAAAAAAAATTTATTTTCAAATTTACAAAAAGTAACATGTATTATTAATAAATTGCTTTGTTTTCTGTATACTTACCGTGTGTTTGTTTTGAAAATCCTTCAAGAGGGGCGTTTTGGTTTTAAACAAGAGAAACAAAGAGAAGTTGAATTAAATGAATTACTATTTTGTTATTTAATAATGTATCAATTCTTAACAGTTCTCTGATTACCTGGTTTCGGAATGTTTTTAGGTTATAGTCTATTCACGGTAAAGTGAGCACTTTTTAAGGCCTTGATAATTTTTTTAAATCCAATTTCCATCTTCCTGCTGCTTTTTAATATAAACGTTGCGATGTGACCTATAAACATAGTGTATCCATTTCACCACCATAAAAATGTAATGCCTTACGATGCAATATGATATATTTATTAGTGGTCAATGCCTGTCGGGAGGGTCTTAAAAAGTGCTCACTTTATCGTGAACAGCCTATAGTTGAGTTTAAGTAAGTCGCGTACACTTTCTTACAATGCTGCAGATTAATCAAGTTAGTATGTTGTTCTCGTGCAAATGTTTCGAAGTTGGGTGAAGTCTGATGTTCAGAAATACCAAGTTTCAGGAGATCTCAGTGATGTTTGATGCCCAGCCTTGGACTGATGAAGTGCGATCCGAATGTTGACGCTTGCGTAATCTCTGAGCAATTTACCTACTGCAGGAGAGTTGGTTCTTGATATCGTAATAACAGGCGTTATAACGGAGAGACTACTAACCAATATAAAATTTAAAATAAATGATTCTTTTTTCTTTCTTGTCAAATTTTTTGGCGACCAAGAAAAATGAAAGGTTATTTATTTAAATTCAAGGGTTTTCATTATTAGGAAAGAGTCGACGACTGGAGTACCTACATACACACAGTAACACCAGGGTCCTCATGGGAAACGTCTGTCGAGGGGAATGAGATGTGGGTGGAGCAGCAGTAGGATGAAAACGGAGGAATAAACGGGAACACCCCGAGTAAACCTCCATACCTTGTCACACTCCCCATATGAGAGTCGCCGGCCAAAAATTTCCCTCCCGCCAGGAACTGTGATACAACCGAGGACAAGCATTGGGAGGCGAGATGCTTAACAACTGGAACAGTCTCAGGTCCTAGAAAAACGAACGTTCTCGCTCAGTAACATACTAAATATGTAGAAGTAATTCAGTGGCAAATTTTTTTACGGAATTTATTTGTTTTTATTTTATTTTTCCTTCTAAAAATTAGAGCCTATGCTATTTTTTTGCAAATGGGCATAAGCGGTATGTATATTGGAATATGTAGATTTATTTTAAAGTGGCACAAGCAATACGTAATTATTAAAAGGCGTTTAAGTTTGTTAAAATGAATAAGTTACTTTATTTTTGGGCGCTTAATTTAACAGAACTGCAAGTTAAAAATCAATGGAATAAATAAAAAATAATAATGTAAATAACATTTTAAAATATCATCTGGCACCTTTAAAATATACTTTCTTGTCTCTTACAAGGCACATTATAAATTTAACGTGATGAGTTTTGAAGCGATTATTATTAATTGATATATTCATTACTAGCCTCAGAAATATTTGACAACTTGTTACTACTAACTGCAAATTCTAACTTTACGTCACAGTGAATTTACGGTTTAATTACTCGAGCGCCTTTGCATGACTATGTATCCCTAATAGGTGTGGCGATCATTTAAGGCGAAATGTGAAGGTGTTGTTTGGACCCGCAGACTAATACTTCTCGTAGTATTAGCAGGCAACTCTTTAATCACCCTTGAGGGTTTGCCGTAAAGATCGAGAAGGCCTGAGGTATACGTATCCTGTAGGTGTCATAATAAAATATCTGAACAGATGACTGGCTGTAGGCATTAAACTGAAAGTGTACAACTCCTAAATAGACTAATGTTCAGTTTAATGTAATACCTAACATCCAAATGTCACTCAAAAAATTCAGCAATTTATTTCGCCATAGAAATTTCATCCATGTTATTAAATTTTCACTAACTGTATTTTGTGTTCGGAATTTATATTAATATGATATAGCTTTAAAGCAAAAAAAAAAAAACATTCGAATTTCTCGAAATGCCCATATAATTCTTCTTGGACACGCATAAATGAAAAAAATCTTCAATAAGGTATCTGACGTAGAGTAAAATGAAATGTCACTTAATTAACTGTTAAAAGTCTACATCATCATCGGTCTATATACTCCTGTATAAATTATATATGAAAATTCTTATAAAATATTTACTGTTTTTAACATTCTTTAGCCTTGCCTTCATAAGGCTTCTAAACAAAAATATTTAATTTAATTTGCTAGAAATACTGTAAAAGATTGACAAATATTATGCCACAAAATAACTGTGATAAAAGTCACTTATTCCATGCTGTAAATATATGCACGTACTGTAATGCAAAATCTTTGCAGACAATGAAGTGAACATTCAAGGCGTCAGTGATAAGGTCTTCTTCAGTGGTGCCTGAATATCGATAAAGCTTATTCCCCTGCCAATCTTTGATTTTCCGTAGGTTTTGGGCATTGCAGCTAGGTCGCTCGCCTCCCACCAAGGCGAACTGGGTTCGATTCCGGCCAACTTCGCTCCCGAATTTTTTTGCAGGTGGGAATCGAGCCGGACGATGCAATTGGTCGGCGGGTTTTCTCGACGATCTCCCGTTTCCCCCGCCCTTCCATTACGGCGCTGCACAATATTCAACTCGTTTCACCCTCATCGGCTGTCAGGACCCCGTTGTTAAGAGCTGCTCAAATCTCTACTCCACTCCCAATTTCAGAGTGATGTTCACTTTGTGTTATAGCTGCGAGTAATTTGTCACAATTTCTTGCTCAGCAATTTTCAAGATAGCGTAATTGCTAGCTAAGTTTTCGACCTTCGCACTAAGATAAAACCGAACAAAATATTTGTGTCTATAGAGCCAAATATATGTTTAGTTGCCCTAACAAAATATGTTGTTGAGTACGCAAAATTTGAAAAGAAACAAAATTATTTTTGTTCGTCTAACTAAATATGTTTGAATGAAGAAAATATCTGCGTTGTGCCAAAAAAAAATGAGACTGTCATCTAAATATTTTGTTAAATCAACTGTATATTATTGTTTGGTCTCTCATTTGAGTGCCTTCGTTCGAAAATACAGCTGGAGAGTTTGTTTGTATTTTTGATGATTAACAATCGTATAAACACGTTAATAAATCAATGCAACAATAAGAAACTGACAGCTGTAAAACTTGAAATATTTATTTGTACACGTAGCCCAATATTTGCAATATATATTTTGTAAGACTTTCCGGAGTCATCATTTGTCACATTAGTTGAGATTAATAAGTTGTAGCACTCGGACGCAGGTGACTTAGGTTCGAATCTCAGTGAAAATGGTAAAAAAAATGTTATATCGGCTCAAACTGTTTAATATAGGTACGTGCAGCCAGACAAATCTTTAGTTACACCAACCAAATCTTACACTTTGGGGCAACCAAATGAGAATAACCAAATAATTTGGTTTCAGCAACAATATATTTTATTGCCCTTATACAAACAGACAATTTTGTTGCACCAAACAAATCTTGTTTGATTCAACAAAACCTTTTTCTCCCTGCGGGTGAGAAATTAGTAATGGAATGTTTCATGTGCCGGACAGCGCTACAAGAATTACAACATTTAACTTTCAGCTGGTCATCTGCTGCTCAAAAAATACTTCTTACACTCCGCCTCAGAGAATTGTGTAATATACACGAGCACTTTTTGAGTTAACAGAAATATTATTGTCATTTGGTGCAGCAAGATGACAATTTGTTTAATATGTGAGTGGAACGTTTCTTTCTGTATCTTTCTTATCAATATCTTGTGGACTTTTCATGCCAGGTACTTTTTATTACTATAACAAAAGTTTCACTTTGGTGCTTTTAGTTTAACGGTCAGCTAGCCTATTTATTTACAGCATGTATTTTAAAGAACGTTTTTCACATAATTTTATTTATTTCACTTATAAATTAACGATAACTAACATGGAGACTTTTATTATGACTGTGATATCTTTGATTATATATATCTGTATTTGCAATTATAAATTTTGCGATTCAATTTTTTATTCTACGTGATTCATAACTTTGGAAGGCTATTGTAAATGTTTAGTCTATTCTTGACGGTTAAATTTGTTAATTAGTATGAAAAGGTTAATAAAACACAAATGTGAAAGTTTCTATATTACCACTTTGAAAACTACGGAGGAATGGTTTTTGTTACACATTTTATTTCTAGATAAACAGCTTTTATTCTTAAAATATTTTGCATTCTTTCTCAGGCCACATTTCTGATTTCCTGCCAGTCAATACTGAAACTGTAGTATAGTCTTTTCGCGGTTTCGCCACTCTTTATGAATCAAACATTTGAAAAATCGCCCCATATATGACGTGTTTGGTTGTTTCATAAATATGCCTCGTATCACAACCGTTTAATGTTTCTGTTGTACATAATTATCTTATTTATTGTCAAACTGAACTTTTACAAACATTCGTTCTTTAAATTATTATATATAATTTATAATACATATGTATAACACAGAGAGAAAATAGGTGAGTTGGTAAAGTCTATTAAATAATAGTTCTTATGTATAATTTCATTACACTGAGTGCGCACGAATGTAGTTGGTTGTCCCGTTGGTGAAATTCTCTATACTTGGTCGGGTTTTGTTTGCGTGGGGTCGAGGAATGTTCTTGAAGAAGGACTTTAGCAGGGCTTCAGAAAACTCGGAAGTTACCGTGAATGGACTATAGTCGCAAACATTTCGAGTTAGTAAACAACACCCGTTTATTTGTGTCGCCTAAAGACGCACGCGGAAACGCCGTTCGAAATAACGACTTTTTGTAAAGTTCCATGTTCTTATCATTTGACATGTACACAGCGCTAAGCGTACTTTTTCCACTCGGATCTGAGTGCAGCGCCGGCTCACGGCTGCAGATGTTTGTCGAAATCTGCCCATTCCTTAAAAGAGGGGGGGAGGGGTTGGTATTCCCTGTTCTCTCTAGCCACGTTCGCAGCCTTCCCCAACCCCCCACAAACAGTAACCCCCCCCCCCCCCCCGAGATAAAGAGAAATGTCCCTGGTACTCACTCCTCGTTCCAACTAGGTCAATTACGAGAGTAGTCTGAAACTTGGCGAAGTTCATTAATTTCTTTTCCGCAGCCGAACTGGCGAGGCAACTGCTTCTTTCTATACTCCTCTCTCTATCTCTCTCTTTCTCTTCTCAAGAAACCCCTGCTTAAAAATCAACAGACGTGCAACCCAACCTTGCTTTCTCCATGCAAATAACTAGTTTCCCTTTATTAACTTCCCTTCCCGCGAAGTACAGTGGCGGCAGGGTCGTCTGCTGAATATCTCACTCGCCTTTTTTTACGCGACTGAAAACAATTGTCTTAGTACACAAATTAAATTACTTTAACCCTTATTTGTTCTGGATTATTCCAACAATTTGCAAAGTTTACATGCACAGCAATAAGTTACCATTATAACTAATGGGACTCCTTTCATCTACATTGAAGCAAATGTTCCACTATGTTACTTAAAAGCGAAGTTTGTAGGATGCCTTCGCGTCTTGTTGACACAGATATCACTAGGTATGGAACCAGAAACATATGCAATACTAGTGAGAAAATTACGTATACGCATGTGCCTTACCCAGGATTCGGAACCAGAACCCCGCGTACTGCAAGATGACATGCTACCAACGAACATTACAGATGTACGATTAGTGTTTCGTGCATTAACTTCGATTTTAACCAGTCCAGCATTTAGGAAGGCAGGATTTACCAACCTAAAATATTTAGGGACCAGAATTTTTTAGTCAAGTATGTGAGTCACTTAAATAATCTATGTTTATTTACATCAACTTCTTAGCACTACGAGCATGCAAAATTTAGCGAGAATCGATTGAATGATCCCGAGATATGGCTTAAGATACTCATTTTCTCATGTACCGCTATCTTCATAAATTGTGACAAATAATATCGATATTTGGCATAGATACTGCTAACTTATCAAGTTTGTAGAAAATTATTTGGAACTTACATCATACTTATACTGGATAACATGTGACTACTCCTTTAAGTCAGAAAAATTTAGTTGGACTACAAAAGATTCACTTGCCTCATGTAATTGGTTGGTATCGGTTGATTGTTTCCCAAGATATTACATATAAGTTTAACTTTATATTTTTATGTGGCAATATTTTACAAAATGGTGGAGTATAGAGGATCTGTATCGATACATATAATTTCGTAATATATAATGCCAGTATTAAGTTGAAATATTTTACATTGTTTCGTAGATGGAGTATTCTAAGCTAAAATGTTTATGTGGCTGCAATTTTGTAAATAAGTGCTTCACACCACATTAAACATAAATTCACATGACGTACGGTAGCAATACTATGTTGGCAAATTTAGAAGGATTCGGTCAATTATTTACCGAAATATGTTTTTATCTCCGTATAAAAGGACAGACAAAAGAAGATATGTGTAGACATATATTATTGTTGTAATAGATACTAATAGCATACAAAGTTAATTCGAAATTTGTTGCATGGTTTCGTTAATATTGCATGCTAAGCTAAAATATTTATATATTCGACATTTTGGAAATAAACGACTAATTAAAAATGCCAATTTTTAAAACCTACCGAGCTAGCTGGCGCAGTGGTTCCCCACTGGACTCGCATTCGAAAGGACTCGGGTTCGAGTCTCGGTTCTTCCACGCTTGTTTTGGTTTAACAAGGTCTACCATGTAACCAACTGCTTACCAAATTTGGTAGGAATACTTAAATTGTATCTCAAAATATGACAAAAAAATGTATTTTCTTTTTATGCAATTTTACAATACAGTGGAAAAAATATACCTCTTAGGCATATTTCATGGTTCTAATAGCTACTATCAGCATGAAAAATTAAGTTTAAATCCACTGTTACATGGCTTAATTGATATACCACACTATGCTATAATTTTTGTACATTTGCCATTTAGAAATTAAATGTCTGATGCCCTTATAATACTAATTTGAAAGCCCTTAGATCGCACTACTCCGTTGCTAAAGTTGGTAGTAATCGGTATGTTGTTTCCTAAGACATGACTTAAAAGGTTTTTTAATGTACCACTATATTTCATAATGTCTGAAAATAAATTGTTTTTATACACATTTAATTGTAATAATAAATGCCACCAGCATAAAAACGTAGGTTTTAATTGGTTTTATAACTTCGTATGTGAAGTATACTAGACTAAAAGTTTTTACTGCCGCCATTTAAAAATATGAGCCTGACTTACTTAAAATACACCGTTTTAAATCACCTGCCATAATACCACATGTCAGAAAAAATTGGTAGTAATTGGTTGATATGTTCCTAAAATTCAACAAAAAACTTTAAATTTTTAATGCGGCAGTACCTTACAAAATGGCAGATAAAAGGAGGCTATTTATTTGTTCATTTCATGCTTGGTAACAATATTTGTAGCATTACAATTTTGGTTAAAATTGGTGAAACGATTTGGTAGGTATAGCAAATTAATCAAATATTTATATGACCGCCATTTCCAAAATGTCTCATATATTCAAATCCCAAACGTTTACATAGCCTATAGTAGTTTTATTTACATTCGTAATTTTGTGGTAACTGGTTGAGTAGTTTCCGAGATGTAACGTAAAATAGCAGACGAATATAAATACTCCTCTCCAATTTCAATGCTTATGTGATGAACTGTCAACGTACCAGGTGTGGTTTGAGTCGGTTAAATAATTGCCGAGATATGACAAAGTTTTGATGGCCAACATTTTGAAAATAAGCATCTAGCGTCGTCAAAAACTACAGAATTGGAATTTCTGTACTAAGTGCCACGTGTGCGCCAAGCTTGGTATAATTTGTTTCCAGGATCTAAGTGTTTGAGGGGACAGGCAAAAACGCACATGCACACACACACACATATTAAGGTATAATTTAATAAGTATACGTGTTCTTCGAAAGATACGTCAAAATGGCATAAAGAATTAAGAGATTCACTATTGATCATGTAAATATAGTATTTTATGGAATAATGACCATTGTTGCGCTAGTAATCACCAGAAGAAAAAATATCTGCGAGTAAATGAAGTTCATTTATACAAGGTATTATATTAGTACCCTCAATTTTATCCCATAAAAATGTATTAATGAATAAAGATGGAAAGATTACCACACCATTAAGATTTCGCGCAGAAATGCACAGAATGTCCATTGTTTGTCTCTAGTGTACAACTAAACTTGGGTATAATGATGGATAACTTGTATATTTTGTAATTAACGCGATATGCAACTGCTTATAAACGTGAAATATTGTTACTAACAGTGTGAGCAATACAATTGCGTAACAATCACAACTGGGGTAAGTCATTATAAACACATGTTGGTAATTACCACACTTTACATTTCCTGTAGTCGTAAATGTACTTTGTGGAGCGATAAGGTGGGTTGGTCATAAAGTTGAAGCCACAATACGTTGACGAAGCCGACATGACAACCCCGACACAACGAAATATAGGTAGCAGCCAATGAAAAGCAAGGTCACTGCGACGTCAGTCCGACAAAATCGCATCCCCGACAACCCGACAAAAGTAGATTCTATTTTTACTTTATCATCGTTTCGAACTCGTCGTGACGCACAAAAAATGTAAATACGACATTAGAAAACAAGATTTCCTGAGTATTTCCCTACTGTAGTAAATAATAAACTAACTTGCCGCCAAAATATCGTTCCGGTTTGTTTTTAAATAGTTTTTATCTATTATATAAATTCAAATATTGTTAAAAGCAAGTCTTTCACTTTATCGAGAGTTTAGAAAGTAAACATTGGATATTATAAGGATAACTTGCCGCTTTAGAATTTTCTGACAGCAAACCAACATGCTTGTCGCGCAGATTTCGTTGGGGTATTGTGATCACTGAATAGAATTTAATACGATATTCCGCCGAGTTTTGATGTCATGTCTGTCTGTCGTGTCGTGTTCGTCGGGCTATTGTGACTCCAGCTCAAGCGCAGAAAGGGCTGTGGGGGAAGGGGAGTTGCGCCCGCAGCTTTACACCTCTCATACGAATGCCGGGCCGTGCTGCATTCGATTGCGCAACGTCGGCCTGGCACATGTACCGATGCCTACACCACGGATTGATACATTTACACGCAGAAGCTTGCACCCACAGAGTTTGATAAATATAGAAGAAGTGTGCTGATAAAAGGTTACGTCGTGAGTGAGTGAAGAGATTTGGGCCGTTGTTAACAGCGAGGTATTGAGAGCTGATGAGCGTGATTTAAATGAGTATGGAGCAACACCAGAATGAAAGGGTGGAGTAAACGGGAGATCCCCTAGGCAACCCGCCCACCAGCGGCATCGTTCGGCACGATTCCCAAATGCGATAATGCAAGAGTGACCCGGCCGAGGCGTGAACCCGGTTCGCCTTGGTGGGAGGCGAGCAGGCTAACCGCTCAACCACTGAGGCCCCGGTTGCGTCGTGATGGACGTTATTGGTGACATATTTCTGCACAATTTTATTTAAACCTGTTCAGGGTTTCATAAGTTGTAAGGGGAGACATACATCCAGACAGACATCCATGTGGTTTAATAAGATTACCTTCCCAAAAGTCAATTAAAAATAATTCAACTAGAAATGTTTCGACGTCCTCCTTGAATGTGAAATTCTGAATAAAAAGTAATTACTCTTAAAGTTTGGAAGTCAACATTCCACAAGAAAACTTAAAAGTCAACAGTATGTATGACACTCTCCCCTCTCATTGTGATCAAAACTAGTTTTAGACCACTATTAATAGACATAAAATCAACGCCCGCCTATTAAATTCTTTACTGGAAACTTTCAAAGTATGAGTTTTTACCAATTCGCATTGATTCGAAAAGCAGTATGTCAGTTTTATTTAAGTTATGTGGATAGCTAGCTCGTCGCACAGCCTATCCTCTCCCTGCGCCGAATACAAGTAGGATTAGCAATTAATCTGCTGGTATGGATACTACACTTTATACAAATATATGCCTTGGCTTTCCCCCTGTTTTATTCGTTACAACCGAAGTTGCGCTGGCCATGGATCGACGAGATGTGGGAGGCTGTGGGATTTTCTGGGATACCTATTGCATGATGTAACAAAAACAAAAACGTTTATTATCAGGCTGAAGCGGGCTTCCAGCGTTTGAAATCTGTGCTCCCAGTGAAGACTTGAAAATAGTTCCGGCCCGCATTTGCGAAGGATGAAAATACTCCAAACTCGCCATAATAACCCTCCACCACTGGAAGACCGCCGCAATTACCCAGGTAGTTGGCGGTTTCCAAACACTCCAGGAGTGTCTATTAACTCTCCGACAGCTCTGCTATATAGGTCAGTTTACCAGATCTGTGCTGTCGCTATGTCAACATACTTCCGGCAAGCTACAGCAAAATGAGTTTCAGCCACTGCCGTCACGAGTTCGTCCCAGCATTCATCACGTCATAAATCCCTTCATGACACTGACACTTGCTTCATTGTGACATAACTGCTTCAAGGCCGCTGTTGTTTAGATATTTGACCATGAACACACTCGTGCAGTTTAAGTGGTTACAATGGGCAACAACTATCTGCACTGGAAATCAGTCAGTTGGGGTGTCGTGACTGGAAAATCAATAACGCCTATAAACATAAGAATTTGCCGTAGGTCAGTATCGATCAGTAGAAATTCTTGAAATCGATTAAAGGCTGTTCACGATAAATTGAGCACTTTTAAATCAACCTTAGAAAAAAAGTCGCAGCCTTTTTAACGAGTGCACTGAGTGATATGCGCACAGTAAAGTTGGTAATGATGGATGGAAAGTAGTTCGATATTTTAACGCCGAATAAAAAGTGTTAGTTAATCATTTTAAGTAACTTAAATTATTTCGTTAACTTTCTGTTTGTTTTTTAATCCATCGAAGTACAAAAATCAGCATATTAGTAAAATAATTATTTTTTCAGTAATTTCACAGATTCACTTTACCGACGCGTGAATAAAGTGATGATGCTCATGGCAAGTTTAATTTTACATACGGCGGAAGAATACCCAACGTGCATACAAGTATATCTTAAGCAGGGCTTGCAAAAGTACCCATTTTACCGTGAACAGCCTATACTTAAGTCTAATATTGGGTTTGCAGTAATTACAGTTTAATAAATTTCACATACACGCAGTTAAATTTCTCTGATTTTGAATAATTTCCACCAGTCCGGTTTGAAGCGTAGGACATGGGAATAAATAAATATGAACTGTAATAATTTTCTCTATACGTGTTAAGCGATGCTACAGCCAATCAGAATGAAGCAGCGAATTGTCACCACCGTCGGAGTCGAACGCGTTGCATGAAATCTTGGTGTTGAGTTCGTCGGCGTCGGGCGACGGTGGAAAAGAAGAAGAACCGTTTATTTACAATATTTGAAGGAATATGTGGTTTGTGTTTTCATTGAACGAAATTGTTAGCGTTTCAAATGTCTAGCGAAAAGTATCTCGAAGAAAGGCGAGAAGCTGAGATAAAGAACTGAAAACATACATAAACGGTTTGCAGATTACTGATTGGAGTCCAAATTTATATTAATTTTACCTACCTTAAGGAAAACAAAAGTATGTTATCCGATGCCTGAAGTCGTTCATGTTATACAACATCATTTCGAATTTTTATAATACTTTTATTAAAGGAAAGCGTACATCGCTGAAAAAATAATTTTACTAACTAATGGGCAAGAAAATTCACTGCATTTCGTTCGTTTTTAGCATTTCATTGCAAGTTTCCTTGCATGATGCCAGATGGCAGCACGGCCTGTGTCGCCGGCGGTCGGCGTCAGAACATCGCTCTATTGTGAAGTAGCTAATAACGCTCGTCGCTGGCGGCAAGCGTCGGACGCGACGCGACGCGCCACGACGCGCCGCTCTATTGTGAAAACCACTTTAGAATATAGGGCAACCAAATGCTGTTTCCTAAAGTGGTTAACTTTCTTCACTGCTGCAGCAGTAAGCTGCTTCACAACTCCTTTTGTTACAGTTCAACGTATTTCCTTCAGTAGATATTCATTGACACTATGTTAAAAGCGACAGTGATTCACTCGTAAAAACTTACTGAATACAGCTAATAATAAAACGACGGATCACTTTTACGTTTATCCAATTTTGAGACATAGCTAGTAACGATGAAAATATACACGTTTCCATCGAATATATCTTTGGCGAAATGACCTTTTATTCGAACAACACTATAGAACAACGCATTAAACATTCATAACTAATAAAACATCTCCTGCAATGCCAAATAATACACACTTTTTGTAACATTTCTTCATCCGAAATGAACGACGCAGAGGCTAACGTCACTGGCAGAACCGTTACAAATGCATATTTAATGTCCACAGACTAAATCACACGTTTTATTCAAATATGAACATTTGAAAAAGAGTATGCATGTGTTTGGTACAGGCGAAACTCTTCACGGACAAAATTTTAATGCATAATTGTTCTGAATTATGCAAAGTATTTTTAAAAGTATTTCGGTATTCTCTACTGAACTTCACTCGAAGTACATATTTAAATATAGAATAAACTACCAGTACAGAACTTCTCGAATGTAATTTTTAGCAGATAGCTTTTTCGGGTCAGTTGCAAGCATATAACAAATTTTCATGTAATGTTCAATTTTAAAATGTTGGCATTACTGGGACAGAAGTTATAAGTCATAAGGTGCATCATTGAGACAGTTCAAATTTATTCGCGATCAATGATTAGTTCGATCATATAAACAGTTAACACTAACGTTTTAAAACAAAAAATAAATTTTATTTTCATTTTATTAATTCCCACGATTTCTTTCAAAATTTCCCCAGTATCCAATAATTTCCCTAAATTACAACATTTCACACTAGCTCATTCTATTTTGAACAACCACTAAATCGTATACTTGCCAATAAACAAAATCCCCATAACCGTGTAACGAAGCTAGGCAGATTGAGGTGGGTTAATTATTCTCGTATTTTAAAATATATAAGCGACCTTCACTAAATATATAGTTATTTTATCATTTTAATAATATTTGTTATTGATTTCCAATTTCTAAAATATGAATTGTACCCATGCGAGGTATCAAATATTTTAAGTGCAGCACACAGAATGAAATAAACTTATCACTTCTTCAATATTGCCTATCCAAAACCTTTATTCGCATATGCATGGAGGCGTTTTAACTATGTTGCGTTCCCTAGTGCAAGGGGTAAATATTAAAAATACGGGATGTTTAATTTGGCCACTCTAATCCCGCCTTCAAATCACCTATCCCAGAAGGTTTGTATTTTGTTCCTTAATTCTTGACCTATACCATCGTGCATTGCCGAGACCTTTTTATCATATTGTTGCGTAAAATGATGTTACGTCGATAAGATTTATTTCAGGAAAACTTTATTTAACTGTGATTATGATAGAGTTACTGAAGACTTCTGACACTCTATCACGTGATTACTCAAATTCTTCAGCTCACCACGTAAGATTTGTGTACTGTAGTATATATTTATGAGTGTTGTAGAATACTTTGCATAGTCTTTTCGCGGTATATTTACACTTTTTAAATCAATCCTTTGGAAAAATCATCTCATATATGGCGTGTTCGGTTGTTTCTTAAATATGTCATGCGTGACAAGCGTTGCATACTTCAATTAAAGGCTGTTCAAGATAAAGTGAGCAGTTTTGAAATCAACCTTAGAAAAAAATCACTGCCCCAGCCTGCATATTTTTTAAGGTATGCGCTGAGTGACATGCGCTCAGAAGATTTGGTAATGATAGATGTAAAGTAGTTCCATATCTTAACGGCGCATATAAAGTGTTAGGAAACAATTCATGATTTCTTTTAATTATTTATTTAAATTCATGCTTTCTGATGTATCGAATTGTAAACATGACCAGATTTGAAACAAGTTTTCTTTTATAATAATTCCATAGTTTCACCTGACCGATGAATGAATAAGGTTATGAGGCCCATGGCAATGTTAATTTTACATAAGGCTGAATAATACTCAACGTGCATACAAGTAGATCTTAAGCAGGGCTTTTAATAGTGCTAATTTTACCGTGAACAACCTATAACAAAAAGTATCTTATTTTTGGTTTAATGGAATTTTAATTTATTTTTATTATTAAAGCATTAAATTTAATGTTTATTTAATACAAATAAAACCAGAGAGAAAACAGTTATGTTGGTATTATTTAGTACAAAATAGTTCTTACGCGAAATATTATTAAACTAGTGGGCACGAATGCAGTTCGTCTGTCCTTTGGTGTAATTTTCTAGAACTAGCTAAGCTTTGTTAGCATGAGACGGAGGAATATCCTGAAAATATAAATTAAGCAGGGCTTCAGAAAAGTTGGAAGTAGACACGAATGCACTATACTGCATTCGCTTGATTCGAACCTGTGCCCTCTATACAAAGGACACTTATGTAAACAACAAATTTTATACCACTTTTAATTTAAATTGGTCGAATTTCCTAATTTAACAGATTCTAACGCACAAAACAGGAATTGGATGATTTATTAGACTGGGCGACTAAGATATAACTGAAGGCCTAAATTTACACCCATCTCTTACATGGAGGTCAGCTAGGAAAGATACCACTAGGCCAACTTGATATTTTGAATATAGCAAGCCGGCATAAATAATAAGCCAACATCAATTGCCAGAAATTTGTATAAACTGTTATATAATTAACTTATTACATGCGATATTCTCCCCTATCGCACAGCTGTCACTCTTTAAAAAATTACAACTGAACTCATGGTGCGTAATATCTGATCGTTCGTGGTAGTGTAGATATCAGAATGGCGAGATTCAAACAACGTCGAATATTACACATTTCAGTTCGAGTCCCCCTGCCGACATCAATTAACTACGTTTATTACTTATTTTATATGATATGGCACAAAGTTTAAATTCACACTTTTTTTCCCTTCTGTTTATATATTCACACTTTTCAAGGTTTTGTTATATGTGCTACGAAATACAGGATATTCAGTGATCACTAGTACAATCTTTGGTAACCTCATGAGCAGCGCACAGATCTAGATTGCTTAGGGTAATTATTCAAGTTCCTACCGATAATTCAAAACGTTTAGTCTGAACTCTGTTCATGGCGTAACTTAAAATATTTCGCGTTAGTAACCATTTCAGGGATCCGCAGCTCTCTGTGACTCTATGGAGACATTGTAAAGTACAAACACATTCCATCACACAACAGAGCTAGCATCTCAGTACTACAGCGTTCTGGCTCTCGCCGGAGGAACGTGTACTATAAACTTCACCGGATACTTACATTTCAAACTGCAGACGTGCGTTCCCTAGACATACCGTAGCTCAGCAATTTGTTACTCTACATCATAAAAAAAGCCTACATCACGACACATACTACAGCCAACTGCCTTCAAACATTTGTACGACGTCCTCGCCCTATTCCCTCAAGTCCTCCGAGGACAGTCGGGAGAAGGTTTAGGATACACACATCAATATTTACTGTGCCCACGCCTGCAGACATTTATTTAAAAATCCCTGTTGCAAAGAAAATTATGGTAGTTATTATAATATCTTATTTCTGCATCAACATTGATAACTTCATCACTTACAATGTACAAACTCGGCGCGTTATTATAATATTTTAAAGATTTTACTGTCCATGTGCTATTATTCTTTATTTATACGAACTTCCGACAGACTTAGAATTAATTATGAATAATAGCCTCCATTTAACACAAACCCTGAAAAATCTACGTTGCAGAGCACGCAGATTTGATAATTATAATTTTCCCTAACTTACACCTACTGCACTGAGAGAAAAATTATTTCCAAACGCGCGTGGCGTTTGTTTCAGCGAAACGATTTTTTTGTTTACTCAATCAAGCCTCCGTTCCAATAATGAAATTTGTTCACAAAGCAAAATAATTTATTTTAAACTCTATTGTTTGTGCTAATCAAATATTTTGTTGCTTCAGTATTTTAAACAATTATTTAATTTAATGATACATTATGGTTAAAATTTGTGAACAAAATTATATCACTAGTTACGTGCGATGTATTTTGAAGAAAGAATTTGTTTGCGGCGGCCAAAGATTTTGGGGTTGACACTAATCCGTTTGGTTGATTTTTGCCTTCTTCGTTAGCTGCGCTTTCAAATTATTCGTCCATTTTTAAATTAGACGTCGGTGAACTAGGTTGTTTTGAGTATGTTTGATGAAATAACCAATTAAAATACTGGACGACGGGGAATTTCACTGAGAGAACAGTCAACAAAATATTTGTTTCTACTGAGTGAAAATTATATTCAGCTGCCCCAAAAAAAAAATTTTTGAGTAGACAAAACTTGAAAAGCAACGAAATTAATTTTGTTTGTCTAACCGAATACATGCTTGAATAAATTAAACATATGTGTTGGGCCAAAATAAATTAGGCTCTCAACAAAATATTTTGTTGTATGAAATTAATTTATTTGTTTGGGCACTCATTTGATTGCCTTCGTCGAAAATACAGTTCAAATGTTTGTTTGAATTTTTTGTGACAGTTAGAATAGAACGAGTGTTAGACTAGTGCATTTGAAACAATGTTTGTGAAAACTTACCAAATTCATCTGTAGTCAAATTTGTTGGTTTGCTAAGGCTTAGTGCTTGGGGTCCGGTGATCTATGTGTGATTCTCGGGCAGGCTTCCGACTTTTTGGTTTGCTAAGGCTTAGTGCTTGGGGTCCGGTGATCTATGTGTGATTCTCGGGCAGGCTTCCGACTTTTTGGTTTGCTAAGGCTTAGTGCTTGGGGTCCGGTGATCTATGTGTGATTCTCGGGCAGGCTTCCGACTTTTTGGTTTGCTAAGGCTTAGTGCTTGGGGTCCGGTGATCTATGTGTGATTCTCGGGCAGGCTTCCGACTTTTTGGTTTGCTAAGGCTTAGTGCTTGGGGTCCGGTGATCTATGTGTGATTCTCGGGCAGGCTTCCGACTTTTTGGTTTGCTAAGGCTTAGTGCTTGGGGTCCGGTGATCTATGTGTGATTCTCGGGCAGGCTTCCGACTTTTTGGTTTGCTAAGGCTTAGTGCTTGGGGTCCGGTGATCTATGTGTGATTCTCGGGCAGGCTTCCGACTTTTTGGTTTGCTAAGGCTTAGTGCTTGGGGTCCGGTGATCTATGTGTGATTCTCGGGCAGGCTTCCGACTTTTTGGTTTGCTAAGGCTTAGTGCTTGGGGTCCGGTGATCTATGTGTGATTCTCGGGCAGGCTTCCGACTTTTTGGTTTGCTAAGGCTTAGTGCTTGGGGTCCGGTGATCTATGTGTGATTCTCGGGCAGGCTTCCGACTTTTTGGTTTGCTAAGGCTTAGTGCTTGGGGTCCGGTGATCTATGTGTGATTCTCGGGCAGGCTTCCGACTTTTTGGTTTGCTAAGGCTTAGTGCTTGGGGTCCGGTGATCTATGTGTGATTCTCGGGCAGGCTTCCGACTTTTTGGTTTGCTAAGGCTTAGTGCTTGGGGTCCGGTGATCTATGTGTGATTCTCGGGCAGGCTTCCGACTTTTTTATACTAACGGAAACTGTTTAATTCACGTAGAGCCTAACAAAGCTTTAGTGGCGTCTATCAAATCTTTGAGGTAACGAAATAAGAACAATAAAATATTTAATTGCCACTGTACTAACAAACCATTTTCTCAGTTTACAGCTAGATTAGATATGTTATTATGGCAGATATTGCCATTCTATGATGAAAATATTACAAAAGACAGCCAAAATACCTATAAAAAACCGTATATGGGCACTAACTCAGTCATAAGAGTGGCATCTCCTCAAACAGCTTAATTATTATTTAAGTAGTTCAGAAAATTGTACGATTATACCTGCTCATGTCACTAAAATTTTTAATGTGGTTAAATACAGAACTGGGAAAAAATCAATAAACCATTCGGGAATCGTTCATGCCACTCTGAGCTTTCGTAGGCCATTTTATATTTTCTACAACTTAAAAAAAAGTGCCTCAAACATTTTTCTATTGAAATTCATAAATATCACATTTGTGATAAGTGATACATTTAGATTTCACGCCACACTGCATTATTGATGTTAGAGTTATTTTTCGGTTAATTTAAATATAAAGATATCGTTTGATAATTAAAATGAGAAGTTGTTTAACCTTGACCAAGCTTTAATAACAGAACCGTTTTTTATATGTAAAAGAGGGAAACAGATGTCAAACCAGTTAATCGCTACCGATAACCTTTCTCAACTTATATGTTTTCAATTTTGTTTAACCCATACAAGCGAACTATAAAAAAATGATCTTCAATTTGGATCACACACACACTGACACACAAACCCACACACCCAAACACACACTTTCTTTTTAAAAGGTTTACTGAAAATATCCTGCACTTTTAAGTACAAACTGTACGTGTGTCATATATCATGTCCACCAAAATGATAATATAAAATCATTTGTCCGCTTCATTTCTAATGAGGAAATTAAATTTTCTGACTTAGATATTACACGACAAACAGTTTTTACACGAAACCAGATGCATGCGAATCATGTATAATAAGCCGATCTTGCATAAACACAACAGTATATCAATACGAGACATAGCATTAAACCACACATTCAAGCTATGTGAAAATAATAGAAACCTTTGCAATAATTATCATATAAATAACGAATATTATTAACAAAAGAATGAATTGAATTTACAGCTGTAAGAGTTTAATAAAACCACCCCGTTAGAATCTCGTAGGGCCACCTCTTGCGGCTATAACAGCAGCCACCATGTCTGGCATGCTCTCAACGAGTGTTTGCAGGACATCAACGGGGATTCGTCGCCATTCCTCTTGCAACCATTACATGAGTTGAGAAATGGATTTTGGCCGCGCCTGACGAGCCCTCACCCGGCGATCCGATTAGTCCCAAAGATGTTATATATAGGGTTGAGGTCGGGGTTCTGGGTGGGCCAGTCCAATCGACGAACATTGTTGTCGGCATACCACTGCATAGTAGCCCTTGAAACATGCGACCTGGCATTGTCATCCTGAAAGTAACACGGGTTCATTCCGTAAAAACGCCACAATGTTGGGAGCATTTCACTATCGAGAATATTACATAAGGCTTCTATGTTCATACTACCGCGGACAAACACCAGCGGTTCTACGCCACAGGCCATGAAACAGCCCCACACCATCACTCCACCACCACCTTTCCTAGTTAGCACTATACACTTCGGCATACGCCGTTCCCCGGGTAGACGCCACACTCTTATAAGTCCATAGGACCGGAATAATGTAAACCTCGAGCCACCACTCCACAGAACCGATTGCCACTGCTCTAGTGTCCAGTTGCGACCTGAGTCGCTGAGCTTTATTGCTTGTCGTGATATGGAGCTTATGTGCAGCTGCTCTTCCGAAATATCCAAGTCGGTGGGCCTCTGTACGCAATGTTCCAATGGAAATGGATACTCCTGTTGCTGCATGAAACTCCTGTCGGATGGTAGCCATGGGTTGTGCCCTATTTTTGATAATTTCACGTTTCAGGGTTCTGCTATTTCTTTTGGTCAAGATTGGAGGTCGTCCAGGACGTGCAGTATTGGCACAATGCTCATCAACCTTCCACTTACGCAGGACGAATGCGACCGTTGATTTGAACCTGTTTACCTTCCGGGCAATCGCCCGGCTAGAAAGCCCACTGAGATAGCAGCCTTCAATCACGCCCTTATCGAAGTCCAATAGCTCTGTAACTCGTGCCATCTCCTTGTCAACTGGTTCTACACTGGCCTGCAGCGTACGGAGGCCACACATGTCAACCGGCGTACTGAATTACCTGTCTGCCCGGGTGCCCAATTTCTTTTTGGTCGATAGTGTATATCAGACAATTGAAACACTAATAAATGTTTACTAGTGCAATAAACTATTCAATTGCTAGGATAAATTTGGAACAAGTTATATAAGTCATTGGAAAAAATGTGTGTAAAATAACTTCGTTTTGAATTGCTTGATATTTTTCATGAAAATTGCATGAGAGATCTCGAACGAAACCGCTTTATTGCGCGTCGTGTAAATGTAGCGGACATTCTGCCTTTATAATACTTATTTAATAAAAATATGTCTGCATAACTGATGTTATTTAAAAGTAAACCTAGATAATTTAAAATGTCATTCAAATTTTTATTATTGATTATAATTGTGTCCGATTAATTTGCACCAATTTTTTTCTCTAATAATATCTTAAATATGACAAATTCTTCTATTTTTATAATATTTTCGTGTATATCTGGTTATATAACAATATTTTGTGTGCCATTTTTGTATCATTTTTTCTTGTATTTGCCAGAGTTATACTACGTCGATAATTTAATAGAATAGTACAGATATTACAATGTACAAATTGAATGAAGCCTAACACTGAAGAAATAATTTTCATGAAAACATCCACAGTCACAATGTACTATATTTTGGCTCTTGTCAATCCATTGTTTTGTGTACACCTTTAATATTAAACCATTTATCGTAGCATCACGTACGCTACAAACCAATAATCTTCCTTAAAAAACGTTACAATTTGTTTAACGAGTAGAGATAAACTATTTCAACGATGTGCTCAGCTGAAAAACCATCATATTTATAGTAAGGTATTTTGTATTAGAAGCAAAAAAATTAGAACTCACTTAAAACAGATTAACGGGAAAAAATCATCTAAATTGCCTTTGCATTTACAGATTGTCGTTATTATACACACACATGTAATTTCAGCTCACGTTTCAAAAATCTTAGCCAAATGACCATCTGGACCATCGGTGGACCTAAAAATAAATAAATTTAATGTGGAAAAATGTAGGATTGTAGTGAAATTAAATACATCATATCACAACCGTGGTATGTATCCGACACGAGTTTACAAACTCTGTCTGCGTATGTAGCAATACAGATTTTTAACACGATCAGAGGTAGATTACTTACAGCGCTGCAACAGGCGCATCAGATCTGAGTTGTAGAGCGTGTGGATATGGCATGCGGTCGGTGTGCATTCTACCGCAACGAGCTCAAAGAACGCATACTGGCCATGTACGCGAGGACTAAGCACTGGGCAACTGAAGGCAGGGAGAAACTTAGGCGATGGCGAACAAAAGTTTCAACATCCCACACAGCATCATTTTCAGGGTCGAGCTATGCTTGCCATTGACTAAAGAGGAGGTAAGCCGATTTGTCGCCTTTTGAACATACACCCATCATTGACCTATCTCAAGCCACTACGGATATTAAGTTACATGGTCAACAGTGATGAACGTGTTTGTTCATAACTTCATTAAAAAAACATTTTAATAAGAATAATATATATTTAATGAAACTATATTAAGAATTGGTTAGGCGAAGTATATAATCCATCTGAAAGCTTCTATTTAATTAAAAATGTTATTGCCTTAAATCATATCCTCGTTTATTTTGATAGTCGTATTGGAAGAAAAGAAGTTCAATGTTAGGACACGGAGAACGGTTGATGTACCTAGCATGCTCATTCGATCCTGTATTCACTCTACGGTCGATCCTACAGAAGAAACATTCGATGTGTAAGTACAACTTCTTGAGAAGATGATTGTTTGACCCTTTCAGACAAAAAGTTGAAGCACAGCATACGGCCTTTCTAGGGAGCTGAGAACAACCTTAAGGACGATCATTTCCAACTATACTGAATACTGAAGTTTGCGGAAAGTGGGACTATATCCACTCAGACTTGCGTAATGCGAGTCGTTGACATCTGCCCGCAAAACTATGGGATTAGCGTGTTCGTTAAACATCAAGAGAGTATGAAAGAAAACTGAGTTTATCTTGTGTAATGTATTTTCAGTGTAATAATATTTTGAATAAGAACTATTTCATACTAGGCATTACAACACACACTAAATTTCACACTTTTTTATTCACTATAAATATAAACGAATTATTATAAATTATGGTTTAAAGTATAAGTAAAATTTCCATTTAACATAAATTAAGGTACTTTTAAGTTACGTGTATAAAATGCTTATAATATATGGCATATTTAGGAAAAAACCAAACAAGTAGTACATGAAGTTTGATTCAAAAAGTATGAAGAAACCACGAATAGAATATAACCACTTGTCCTACATATATATTTTTTTTTACCATATTACCGCATGTCCATCCATGTGTTACCTGTTGTGTACTTTCGAGTGCAGGATGGTCGAAAATACGTATTGGTCTCAGAACTTCCTGCAATGCACGGTAAGGTAACGATATCAGAAAATAACAGTAAAGGCTTTTGATGTCACCCGGCACCATCAGAACCAAGTTCATTATGCATGTAATCGTCCATTCATGTTTGTTTACATCTTTTCTGAAGCCATGCCAAAGTACTAATTTAAGATTATTTCTACTCCTTATGCAAATAAAGCTCAACTAATTCTATAAATTTACCCGAAACGGATAGCGCACCGCATTTGTGCGATATCAGTTTAGTAATATTTGGCATGAGAACTATTCCTGACTAAGCATTACCACTAAGCCTATTTCATCTTTGTTTTATTCATATTAATTTTTAAATGAAACACTATAAATTATATATAACACGTAAGTAAATTTTCAATACAACAAAAACTAAGATACCGTTCTCTTAAAATAAGTATAAAACATTTGCAACAGGTAACATATTTAAGAAATACGGTTTTGATTCAGAATATGTGAGGATACCACAAAAAGACTATTAACCCTACACTGGCCAACGCACTATGTTGTCTTGTTGACTTTTTCGAATATGGCAATTTGTCTTCGTTGAGATTTCTTTAAAAAACGTTAACCATATATTTTTGATGTTTGAGTCTTTTCTGTAAGGTCGTGCATTTCACCATGGATATCGATATTCAATCGAAGGTCACCACAATCGATGATAAAATCAGAGGCAATGTAGACCTGTCCTAGAGACAAAGCCAGTTATCAGAAATTACACCAGTCAAAATCATTAACTATCGCACGAAGTAATATTCAGTTTCTATTGGCCACACGGATTTACGGCTACGTAAGGGTTGGGGATTGGCTAGATCTCTTACGTTTCCACGTCCTTGAACGTGTCTGCGTACGTTCCACTGTAGACATAACGTGTAGTTTTTTTTTAGTACCCATCCGTGAAACGTATATGTTTGCGTGTTCATGCAGAACGGGGCTATGGATATTAATGGGCGTGTTATGTACTAAAATAATAGGCCTACACTTGTAGCTCCTATGTCAGCGAAAATGCACTAACTTTGATTATTTGACAATTTTGCACATCATTGCAAATAACGACTGCAGTAATAAATTGTTTTCTGTTAAGTCTTAAATTGTTCATCGCTCATAAAGGTATATTTGAAAAAGGCCGACATTTGGGCATGTGTTTTTCAGTTTCCGCTATGCCGTATTCTTCTGTAGGCAGTTCAAATATTACGCCGTGATATTCAATTTTCTTTGCTTGTTTATTATTTTTTAAGATGCTTGAAGTTTATAGGACAGTTAGTTGTTCTTCTCATATGAACGTTCTCTAACCTATTACTCTTTGATTTTGCAGGTACCTTAGATCGGCGTTTAAAGTAATTTCTTTCGCGATATCGAATATTCTGTTTCTAGCAAAGCAAAGTAGCTTGATGTATCCTAATAATTTGCAGCATTTCTTATTCTTAGGTTTACTTGTGAAGGGATTTTATTTTAAGTGGTGTTTCCAACTTTTTGTTGTTGTAAGTGTATGGTATAGGTTCACATAATGACTCATTTTCTAGCATGTGTTTACGTACTTAAAATATATATGTCATTGAGTTATTTAAACAATAATATTGTATATATTAAAATATGCGTATTTCATCCTGATTTCTGATTCGGATGGTTCACATGAAATGCAAAATTGCTTAATTCTAGTTCTTTTTTTATCATGCCTACAGCTACAGACGAATTTCTGTATATAGTCACGCCCAAATCTTGGCATGAGTCAACGTTTTCTAAGCAATACGTAGGCTTTTGTATGGTCTGGAGCCCACGACAATTAGGAGACGCCATCTTTGCCGAGCTTCTGTGCTTAGGCACGTGATATATATATCTCATTTTTTAGTAACAGCGTTTTTTTCGTGCTTCTCATTTATACTGTAAAAATTCGTCCGTAAGTTGATTGTAGGAATAATAAATTAATAAATAGTTGACTAGTGTTAATATGTTTCAACTCTCGAGGGGCAATGAGAATGAGATAAGCGTGTCATGCAGCGATGGGTGAAACTTTTTTAGCAATAACAACAGAAGGCCGCTCACATGGAAGAAATTACAAACAGCTATGGTTTGGTCCTCTCTACAAGCCATATCTAGGGTCACGTATTGCTACCTTCCAATGCTATTATTTGTGAACTGGGGTTCATATTTTTTATATTCGTCTGTTATAGGATGACCACAGAGTTATTTTAATTTGCGTAAAATCCCGAGTCAATTTGCCGATGCAAATAACTAATTATATAGACTTCATCTCCACATCGATAGTCGTAATTGAAAAGCTACAGTTATTGAAATTTATTTATGAAACATAACCACAGAAAATATGTGAACAGGCTGCAAATTATTCTGAATTTCACAAAGAAATATATCCCACGAAATATTTACATTTTCTTTCACATCCCAAAACATTTTATTTTGTGACAAGTTTCGTTTGTCGCATAGAAATTTGCGTTTATTTCCATTAAATAATGTACAGCTTAACAAATTGTAAAATTAATTACTCTATTTTGCGAGAAAATTCAATAAATACTATAAAAGTGGAAAACCTTAATAATTACAAATCCTTACGTTCAGTAAACTACAGATGGAACTGTTAATAACATTTCATCGAGCGAACAACGATCAACTTCTAATGCAAAGGGAAAATGCAGTTATGATATGTAGTGTTATGGCGGGACTCCAACTTCAGATGTCAACATTTGACTTCACTTGCCCTGATTTCGTTTAAGTATACTATGCTGTAGAATTATAGAATTTATTCAAGTCGTATAATGTTTCAATAATAATACTTTCAAAAGATAACGCTTAAAATTAGAATTGAAATATCTGATGAATTAAAGAACAAACTATTATGAAAAGTCAAACTGTTTGTCTTTCAATCATTCTTGTCCGAGTTTATCACCATATATAACTGTATGTATATTCCAAAGTCGGAGTATTAACATTTCGGCAAGTGGGCATCTTAATTAAAGGAACGTTTCCTACTGAAATTCCGTGAACAGATCTCAACTTAACGAGTAGGTTGTAATAAATAACAACATAAAATTAGTATCTAATATTTTTAACTCAGTAAACTTTTTCATTTGCAGCTTGCCTAAAACGCGGAAAGCATGAAAATGTGGAAAGTTTCCTCGCAAAAAGGAAGCAGATCGTTTGAAATCCCACCTTGTTTACGCCGATCGCAGGCGCCCAGGCAGGCGATGTTATCTCGGTAGAGTTTGTTTCCAGTCCGTATTTGGAAACTGCCAAAACAACTAAATTACTTCTCAGCGAAGATCCCTTTCGGTATCTCATGAAATCGTATCTTGAAATTTATTGATAGACCACGATCCAAAATAACGAAAACAAGCGTATGCAAGCCAGCATCACAAGAAGATGATGCTCCAAGTTTGCAATTTCCAGAAAACCTACGTAAGTTGTAAATAAAGCGAGGCAACACATCAACGATATTAAAATCCTTCCAGTAAGTACGTTCACAAAAATTGTATGCCACGTGCACTCAGTTTTGACATATTTGGCAAGAGCTGATATGTATATTTGATTATATATATATATATATATATATATATATATATATATATATATATACACACACACGCATAAACAGTCCTATCTACGTGAGCGACTGAAATTACTAAACCCTCAAATATACCCATTTTCCTACGCAAAGTTTTTGTCCGCTAGATGTGTGGAAATTTTATTAAAGGAAGGAATGCAGTGAGATCTAAACTGCTTTGCAGAACAATGTGAATGAATTCTTTGTTCCACAAAAAGATAAACTTTGTATTGACATATGGAAGGAGAATGTATAATAAACTAATAAATATTGCCAATTACGCTGTTAAACTTGCGCCACCAGTGAAAACAGGCGCATCGGCACATAAGAGAAAATAACCTCTGCTATGTGCTCACACGACCGCTCACGGACCATGGGCTACGTGGATCATAATTTCGGTTGCCAGGTTAAGATACAAACAAAAACAAAAGTCCTTACAGCCACCCACAATACCTTCATTCATCAAACACCTATCGAAAACCAGTCAATAAAATTATTAATATGAGAAAGAATTTCCCATGTTTCTTGTTTAATCATTTTTAAACAAGAAATGACAAACTAAAGTTTAATTTTCATACTTCAAAAATAAGTATCTTTATTTTAAACATGGTAACAGTGACAATAATATTTTGCCAGTGTAATTATTTATGTTGACAAATAATATACACGACAGGCAAATTAAAAAAAATCTATTAATTTGATGTCTAAAACCTCTGCGCACCCTGGCTGAAAAAAAAAAATAGTTTTACATACTAACACATTACATGTAGAAAAGATTTCTTAAAATAATTTGTCGTATTAGCTTTTGTTTTAAGATGTTGCGTATTTTATTATTAACAAATTTCAACAAGTTTCAATTTTGATCGGGTCCACAAGGTGACCGAAATACAGTAACTACCGTTTCGTACTTCATAATGAGTAGAACATTTTTCTTGCCGAACTGAGGGAGTGTTCCATTCGCATGCAATGGAAAACGAGCAAATTCTTATCTGTGCATGAAAATGTTGGCTTTGGACGCCACAACATCAATCGCCGAAAAGGCAGGCATAACGCTTCTGCCGCTAACTGTACAATTTATAGTGAGCAGCTCATTCAAAACATGAACTAATTAGGGAAAACACGACCGGGAAAATATAACGTTAAAAGCTATTCACATAGTGGCGTTAAGATAATTCTATCCCATGATTGCAGTAGATTTAAAAGTTAACCCAAAAATTTAGCATTTCAAGCAATGTTGAAAATTATCGAAGAATGAGGAAGTAGGCGCATTCTAAAACAACGCGATGGAACACTCGCTCTAGACTGCCATAACAATAGTATCGATATGCCAAACAGTATTTACCCCGTACATAGTTACGAGTCACACACAAATTAATTATTAAAATAAACTGATAAGAATACTCGTAACAGAAATGACAAATAAAGCACAATACTTTTAAATACACTATCAAAAGTAAACATTAATTAAATTTACCATTTACATAGTAAGTGCCAACAACACTGTCCAAAATAAATACAAACATTAAGTTGGCAAAGTAATTTCCCTACTGCCCCAAAAATTATTTAAATGAATGAAGGAATAAATTGGGGGAAAACCGAGATTTGTCGCTATAAACAGCAGATGTTCTGAAACTGGTTATTTACCTTGCCGCAGTCAAAATTGTGGAAATACCACCATCGCAGAAGATGTGCCTAATGGAAGAAAATATATACCAGTCAAGGAAATCATTATCGAGACATATTGTAATGAAACCTTCCCATCTCTTTAATTGCTCCAACAATCAACGCAGTGTACTTTCTCGTTTTTCTATTTCCAGGAACGTTCTACAGTACTTGCTGAAAACCACAGTATATGTATATGTACACCCTCTGTATAAAACTGCTCGTACATTTACAACTATAACTTTCTATGCATAAATATAAGTTTCTCTCTGAAAAATTTGGCATTGTGTATGATTACGTCTCCTTTGAAGCTTCACCCACAATTAAAGATAATGATTTAAATAGCTAGTTCTCTATAAAAGTGTCACAGTATTGATCATTGCTGGCATTCATATTTTGAGTAAAGTTTCAGTTTTTTCATGCCAATTATTGCGTCAAACGGACGCATTGCTACTATTTCCGAAAACTGTCTCTTGTAACACGAAACAAAGGCTTCAATTCAGGGACCGTGACGTCGCTGGGTTGTTCCGGTTTATGGGTGGTATGTAATAGGATGGGCAGATTGAGAACTCAGATCAACGTTACTCAACCCCATAGAAGTGGGAATATCAGCCACACTACCCAAAGTGAAAATACACAATACTAAGTTTTCCAGTCTGAGATCGAACCGACAACGTACAACTGACCTGCTCCGCTTCAGATTTCAGTTTTTGTAAGCAAGCTCTATTATCGAGGTCACCGAGGCATCTCTTTCGGAGAGAAGGGGTTCGGATCCAGGTTACACCGTGGATACGCTGCGTTTCAAGACACAGGTGTTGTTTCCGCATAAAGGCCGCCAATAATATGTTGGTCGGCTGCAGCATAAATGTTAAGATGCTCGCAGCAACGCTGGTTAGTGGGGCTCACAGAAGTGTTTTGTAAGTTACGTGAGACGACAAGTAAGTTATGGTTCACCGTCTCATCGATAGTTGGGAATCGGCCAAGGTTTTAATTCAAATCACCTTGACGTATTCCAGACAACCGTTTAATACCAATATCAGAATGTGGTGACTAGGAAACGAACTCGGGTCTTTCTTATGCTAATGCAGTGTCTTACCACTCCGCCACCTCGATCGATGTTACAGGTTTCCACTTGAGTATGCACCTATAAAACATTCAACGAATGGCACACACGTCAATGACTGAACATTTCACCTCGTAGAAATGTTCATTTCCTGGAAGCAGTTACGTGTAATATTTAATTATTTGGAATCAGAAAATCTTGTTTTGTGGCCTCAATTCATTAAAAATTCGTTTGTAACCTGATGCAAACAGTATAACGCGGACAAATAGGCTGGTGCGGCCACACCAGAAGTTGACAACTTCGAATTTTTTCGTGCATGCGCTGAATATAACGAAAGTAATTTTGAAGTAGCAACATAATGTTTTACGCTGTGGCAGCAAATAAATATATTTTCAATAAACAAATATGTTGGTGAGCGCTAAATGACTTCAACACTTGACAATCACTGTGGTATAGTGGACGATATATTTTTCGCCAGGAAAAAATTTCTTCCTGGGAAAGCATTAGCGAAATAATTTTGTAACCACCAACCAAAATTATATAATATAATATATATAAACACTATATATATATATTCCTTTTATATGTAGATGTTAATTCAGTAACTTTAATTATATCATCAAAATGCAATGTTTTCGGAAAACGTGATCAGCACTAATTACTCTCATATGGCTAACGCAAAAGTGGTTTAACGATCAAAGCATAAATTCTCATGATTTTCCCAAATAATATACCATTTTTCGTCATGATAGGGATGCTATTTTAACGCAACTCAGTAGAGGAGGTGGCGTATTGACTGCTATTAACCAAACAAGTTTTTCACATTTTGAACAAACATTAGAACTTGATTATAATAATACCGAATCTATTTGGTCCGAAATCACCTGTAATAATATCAATAAATTACTAATTTAAAATATGTATCTTCCTCCACAGATATCAGTGGAGGTTTCTCAAAAAATATTTTTCGTTTTTAGAATCAAACTTATCAAACTATGCACATCAAATAACAATTTTAGGAGATATTAATACTCCCGGAATTGATTGTAATACTTTACACACCCAAAATATTATGCATTATTATATCAAACTTAAAGGACAGTCATTATTACAATCTATTAACTCTCTTAATCTTGAGCAATTTAATAAAACGAAACTATCTGCCGAATTATAAGATTTAACAATGGCAAAGTTGAGAAATCTACTGATCCACTGGTGGAGGAAGATAAATATCACGCGGCCTTATGCTGTCAGATTTCGTTTACTTCTGAAAAATCTAAATTTAAGTACCATGAACACTATAGAAATTATCAGAAAGGCGATTATATATCTTTATCTGTTGCTATTGATAGTTTTGACTGGGCTCCGATTTACCAGATGCAAGATGTTAATTCTATGGAGGAATTTTTAACTACCAATCTTCAGTTAATAATTAATACTTTTATACCTATAGCCAAAGCCAGAAAACCAAAATACCCAGTTTGGCTTACAAGAGACTTAATTAACTTAATAAAAAAGAAAGAACAATGTCACAAACTTTACAAAAAAACTAAATCCGAAATCAACTATGCACGTTTTGCTGAAGTAAAATTTTTAAAGAGCAAATAAAACTATCCAAAATAACCTGGCAAACAAAAATAAGTAATAACTTAAAAGCTGACCCAAATAGATTCTGGAACTATGTTAAAATGATGAAAAATGGCTATAAAGAACCCATTACTATTACCGTTGATAATAATATGATTCAATATCCTGCTCTACTAGCTAACGTCTTCGCTAAAAATTGTGCTAAAGGTTATGAACAAACAACTATTAATTCCTCGGTACATAATAAATTCATAAACCATCTAAATATTGACACACCTTCAATCTCTCAAGGACTAGTTTACTGGGCTATCAAAAGTCTAAAAAGTATCACGGCAAATGGTTTAGATGATATCCCGAGGTTCATAATTAAGGGCTGTGCAAACACCCTTACTGCAATTCTCTCTAATATTTTTAATTACAGTCTAATAAGTGGCAAGTATCCCAATGCCTGGAAACGTGGGGTGGTAGTCCCTATATTCAAAAATGGAAGTAAGTTCGATATAAATGACTACAGACCCATTACTTTATTAAGTAGCCTATCTAAGGTCTTCGAAAAAATTATATTTAAGCACTTATCGTTTGTAAAAAAAACTAATTTTCGGATTTTCAACGTGGTTTTCTAATGGGCAAAATAACTGCTACTAATATGGCGAATTTTGTCAACGAACTTTGTACTGAAATCACAACAAGAAAATTAATGGATGTAGTATATTTCGATCTTAAAAAAGTTTTTGACACATGTCAACATCAAATTATTATTCAGAAATTTCAACAGTTTGGTTTAAATAACTCATATACTAATTGGTTTACAAATTAATTTCTTAGTCGGTCCTTCGTAGTAAAAAATAAAAAATCTGTATCAAGTTATCATTCTGTATCATCTGGCGTTCCTCAAGGAAGTAAGCTGGCGCTGCTACTTTTTAATATATATATATAAACTATATGGTCGGCGTAATAAGGCACTCTAGTGCACTTCTTTACGCAGACGATGTAAAGACTTATAAATGTATTAAGGATAGCGATGACTGCGTAATGCTACAAAAAGATATCTTGGCTATACATATGTGGTCTGAAGAAAATGCTATGTAGCTTAGTATCAGGAAGACTCTTTGCATTTCGTTCTCAAGGAAAACTAATTCCATATGCTACAAGTACCACATGGATAAGGAGTTAATCAAAATAACTGACTATGTGAGAGACCTAGGGATATTATTAGACGCAAACCTTTATTTTCACATATATATATAATATATATATATATATATATATATATATTCAACTTAATAAATAAAATTAGTCGTACTCTAGGCCTTATAAAATTCATCACATTTTCAGCCACCTCTCCTGATTCTCTATTATGTCTTTATAATGCTTTAATTGGATCTAGATTAGAATATTGTACTATGATCTGGAATTATGTAACAGAAACGGATTCGTTTAGATTAGAATACATACAAAGGAATGTATTTAAATTAATATTTAATTGATTCTCATTGGATGTAGATTTTGATTATAATACAGAACTAGTTGGATTCAAAACTTTATCTTTAAAAACTAGACGTGTAATTCAAGGTGCTCTATTTTTAATTAATTGATTTCTAAATTATACATATTGTATTAGTAAATAAAATTATGTTTAAAAGTGTCTTCTTACACGCATAGAACACTTCATACTTTTTTCAGTATTAAAATGTCAGAAAAATCTAGTCAATCGATGTGTTAATAATTATGACAAATATTATTCTAACTTTGAACCTTTTATAGGGAAAAATTTCTTATTTAGTGACTTGTTCAAACATTACAGTAGATTATAATATTAAATATTAAATATATCTTTGCAATAGTTAAATTTTTTTCCCCAAACTTCGTAAATTCAATTTTGTTTTTGTTGTAGTTAGTAATTTTCATGTTGTGTGCTCTGTACATGTTTTTATTATTTCTTTTAATCATTTCTGTGTATATATATTACTTTTATTTATGGCGTGTGTCATGTGCTGTATGTCCACGTGCCTCCCTGTCATTGGCCTTGTACTGTTGGGTGGCTCGTTAAGCTTTGCAATAGATAAATATATATTATAAATATTATATATATACATATTGCAAAGGTAACTTCAGGAGTCATAAAAGGTAGTCTGCAACTGGGCAACCTTTTCACGTAAATCACTTCTGTACTCAATTTTCTTTGAAAATTAGCTGAGGTAATAGGATAATATCTTCCTAATATTTAATCAAAAGTCCCAACAGGACTTACAACTGTTAAAAAAAAAGTCAACACAATTGTATGATACCAATATATAATCTTCTCACACCTTTAATCAAAAACCAATATCACTATGGGGAATTCAACATACTGTCTTTACACAATAAATTGTATGTTATTTTTTTTTAACAATAAACCGATTTTAATAACATTTTTATGGATGCTTACACATAGAGTTTTTCAAAACAGAAAATAATTAGAGGGAGGATAATTAGACTAAAAATATAAATTATCTTTAAGTTGAAACTTAATAACTATCTCTTCTTTTTTTCATTTTAGGTATATATATAAATTTAAGTGAGAGCGGTGTAATTCAAAGGCTTTAACTTCTAGTTATTCACAAACATATGATAATTTAACTAAATCGATGACGGAATTTCATACTCAAATTTAACTTAACAATAACCGCCCGAACTTGAATTAAATTTAAACATTTAACGAAATGTCTGTACTGCATACAGCTGACATTTCACATACTCCTAGAAAAGTACACTGGATTAACTAGGCAAGGACATAAAACAAACTGGAATGAATCATCGCCATGATGTTCTCTGTGCCTACGTCACGCGCGATTGGGTGGGTGTCCTCGCCAGGACGTGGAGACTTCGCTCTCCCTGGAGTCCTCGATCTGCCTTCTCTTGATGAGACTACTACGCAACTCCCCGACTGACCTAGAAAATATTAGTATTGCAACGGCCCGGGCACACGCCTATGGCATCGATGGAATGTGTGTTTATAAACTCCCAGCGCGTTCGTCGCTGGAATCCGAAACATTTCCGCGCAAACGGGATGCGGAGTAGCAGCGCGTAAACTGGTCAGTTATCACAACACCAAGCCCGAGTTCATCCCGCTCGTACTTCCAGTGTTTGCGAAAACAGACACGTTTCCCGGTCCCACTTGGTAGCCAGAAAAAATGTCGTACAATACACGCCCGATACTAATACAGAAATAGTAAAGAGCCACAATACACGCACGCACGCGCGCACACAGACAGACACGCGCACAGTCAGACACATACACGCAGACAGACACACATTCACACACATACTATATATATATATATATATATATATATATATATATATATATATATATATATATATATATATATATATATATATATATATATATATATTCAAGCCTGGGTGGAAAACGGGCGAAGTAGCTGCTGAATTCAGATGGATATCAATGTTCACTTCACACCGTCCTAGTCTCCAGGTGTCTAGGAATTTTAAACCGAATATTTAAAATATGGATAATTTAGATTAAAATTAAGGGTGTTTTACAATTTCCTGTTCAATCCGTTTGGCAATGAGAGGTGTAATACACACTGAGCCAAGGAGTACGCGAGAAATAGTTACAGCAAACTTGTTAGAGCTAACCATTTATGGAAATGAAAGGAGAAATATTTGGAAGTACTTAGTTTACTATTTATTGCATTTAAATCAGAAGACTACATCACATATAAAATTAGGTAATTAACTAATTAACATTCATAAAATGCAATTTCTCATTGTAATTTCATTTAATATTCACTTCCGTTCGGTGGCACCCCGCACTCGAGTTATAATTTCAAAACTTTTTTATAATTTAATGGCAGGCGAAACGTTTTATCTAATTTAGGTTTACCCGTCACTACGGATATAAACACAAACTACTAACACATATTTATGCATCAGTTAACTCAATACAATACTTTATATATTAGGCCTAATTAATTCTCACCTTTTAATGACAACCACGAAACACCTATTAAAAATCAGGTACAAAGATTTCCACAGAACAATGAATTGTAATATTAATAATATAATAAATGCGGAAGTTTGTATGTTTGTTTGTTACTCGATCACATCATGACTGCTCGACGGATTTGGATGAAATTTCGTACAGGGGTATATTATATTCTGGATTAGCACATAGGGTACTTTTCATTTCCGGAAAAACGAACAGTTTCTTAGGGAATATATAAAATATTCCACGAACCATTTGAGTATGCGCTGGTTTGTGGTCTGTTTTTTATATTTTGTTTGCGGGTGGAGCCGCGGTTAACAGCCAGTGCTTCTGCAGGGTGATTCTCAACTAGACCGACAAACTTCGGGAGGTGATTCTCCGTTAAAAAGTAACAGGAAAACATATGTGACACTTTATACCTAAATCGAATATTAAGAGAGGTATGAGCCCTTAAAATACGAGATTAAAACCCATATTTGTGCAAATGATCGGCTCTTACATTGAAGGTCCCGATAAATTACAATAACGTTCCGAGAGTTATCATTGTATTTTATGTCGTGTGTGAGTGTAAGTATGTGTGTGAGTGTGGATGTGTTGATGTGTGTGAGTGTGTGTATGAAGCCGAAGTTTATTTAAACGTGCACGTAGTAAATAGCCAGGTTTATCCTAACAATTAATAAAAATTTAATTGTTTTAATCAATCTCAACCGCAAAAAAATCTTTAGGTCATGTTTCCATGTATTTGCCTTTACAGTGATACCGAGTTCACAAATAAGTGGTATAATTGAAATATCAAAGACAGGAAAGTCGAACATGTGCGCCTTTTGCTTTACAATTATGTGAACTGGGGTCAGTCTTACACAGGGGAAATATTCATGACCACCCTATTCTACGCACGTTATTTTCCTTCTCGTCATTCCACGCTCCGCCCATGGGAGCCTGTCGCCATGCAACATGCACGCCTCACGGAGTTGTGCTTCCTTTTACTCTGAATTATAGTCAGTAGAAAACCACAGATTCGCAGTGAAATTCAGCTACTCGAGCCAGTAAACATGGCTCCACTTAGAATAAGTAGAAAAGCACTGGTTGTTTCAGTAAAACAATTTCACTGATTAAGTAAGTGACGGTGCATTGCGTGGAGCCAATTAATTTTTTTTTATTATAGCCAAAAAATACGAGAAATAAACATGTATCTGATAATTGCTATTCTTACTGCGCAATTTCGCGTTATTTGAAAAAGTAAAAAAAATAAATAAATAAATTTATCATGTTCGGGAATAAACCTACGTCATTCCCAACCCAATTTAATAATAAACCGTTACTTTACCATTAAAGGTAAGAAGTCAACGTTGATAGCAAAGGGGAAAATACATTTTATACCTATTTATGAAAAATAGGTTGTCTTAAATTCTTTTGATTTTTGTATAATTGGTAACATCAGGATTGTTAAAACAAATAATATATATGAGTGCACTCACTTCACCCCATTAAATGCAATTGAAAGCTTCAAACCGAGCACCGTGATCATTACGTGAAATTGAAATGAAAGACGTAACAGCAGGACGAAAGACTCGATGTTCATGTTACTTTGCAAAATGGTGTTAAGACAAACGAAACTAACGTAGAAAATAATTTTTTTTAGTTTTATCAGTTTATTCATTGTTATTTAATTTGATACATGTTCTTTAACGGCCATTTTCTAAAGGTTGTTTAACTGGTACTTCTATCAAAAAAACAAATCATTGAAAAACATTGAAAAAATGATTGACTAATCAGTGCAAAATGTCACTGAATCAATAATTGAAGGAAAGCAATTATTTTTTTCTACCAATTCTGCAGTTAAAATCACTGAAGATACCGTTGATTCAGTTACGTACTGTTGACTGATTGAAACAGTGAAATTCTCACTGATTCAGATTTACAGTGTACCGTATTGATAATCTCTCTTGCTTCTAGCGGCCATAGATCGTTTATTAGGTGCACATTAATTGTGATATAGCGTATTAAATATATATTCCACCATTGTTACTCCAAATTACGATGTTTCGATACGAAAAATATATCACGTACACTGTAATTATTTGTTGTTTTCGTACTAGCAATGCATTGGATAGTAGTTGAGAAAGATATTTCTGTAACACTACAGACAAATTAAAGTGAATTTTTCAAAATTTTAGTGTGGGTATTTTAAAACTAATGTTGAATTTTAAAAAGCAAGTGTTGTAGGTCTCTAGTTTATTATATACGTTGAACTGTGATGGAGTGAGCTCCATTACGTCTCTGAAAATGTAAGTAGTCTGTTTGTGTATATTTTCGGCCTCTCGCCGCATTGTGGCCGCTCGATCCCGGAATGTGCTTCTACCAGTTGTGCAGGTATGCACTGCGGGTAGCATTATGGAGTGGTTAGGGGTTCTGAAGCACGCTTTCTATTAATTGACGAGGTCGAGGTCGAGGCCGAGTCCTGTCATTTCTGTCTATTTAACCGTTATACTTTGGCATACAAACAGTAATGGCAGTTCTCTATCAGATTACACCATAGCCTCATTTTCTGTAAAAATGGACAATCGTCCTTTTTTCGCAGTACCCTTCATATATATATATATATATATATATATATATATATATATATATATATATATATATATATATACAAAAGAGGGGTTTAGTGTGAGAAATACAAACAAATTGCAGGAGACGAACCATGAGAGAGTAAGTAGCAAAAAAGGCAACGTGGACAAATGTCCAGAAATACATGGTTTCTATGCTAGAGAACATTTATTCATTCATTATTCTTGTACAGTACAATGCAGTGCACGACATACTGTCATGAGGTCACTGTTAAATGAGGTTTTGGACGTGGCCCCCATGGGCCTCTTGGCATGCGCGTCCACGCCGCAGCAGCGACTGTCGCACATGGCGTCATAGGCATCATAAATGTATTGTTGTAGTGTCTGCAAGTCCGGGATGGGCTTCGCATACACGACACCTTTCAGGTGCTGCCACAGGTATAAAACTAAAAAGTTGAGGTCTGGCGATTGGGTGGGCCATGCAGTTTGGCAACTTCGTCTGATCCATCGACCGGGAAAGACGTCGAGATTCCTCCGCAAGGCAATGTGACAAAGGGCTGGAGTACTATTGTGTAGCAGCCCCGTTACCATTCATACCACCAAAGGACCATCTTACAGCAGAGTAACGCAGGGTCACCCGCAGAAAGTGCAGATATTCCTCGCCTGTGAGGCGTTGAGGAAGGACCACATGTATCACGAGGCGGTCGCTAATAATTCACGCTCACACGTTGTGGCTGAACCGGTGCTGATGGTTCGCTGCCACCATATCACGGGGATTCTGCGTAGCCCACAGATGGGTGTAGTGGAGGTTGAAGATTCCACCCCTCGTAAAGGTGGCCTCGTCTGTGAATAGGGTGGATGACAATAATCCCAGTATCGTGGTGGTCTGTGCAACACTCTAGTTCCAAAACAGTTCCCGCGGAGGAAAGTCCGCTGGTAATCCATGCACACGTTGCAAGTGATACGAGTAGTGGAAGTTGTCATGGAGAATGTTGTACAGGTTCGTCTGCCTTACCTCATACAGGCGGGACACTTGCCTGATGCTGATACAGGGGTCATCTTCCACAGTGTTAATGGCATGTTCCTTCAAGGCCAGTATACGTACCTGGAGTACCCGCCCTTCATGGTTACCGATTATTGTAAACGAGCCTGCCTCGTACAATCGGCGAAACACGGTTGCAAACATTTTATAATGTGTAGGTTGCTGTCGGCGGGGATACTTTCCCGATACAGTTATTCTGCCTCCCCCCAGTGATATTGGCCTCTCCGTATGTAAAGACATATCGGCCTGTTCCCGATTGGAATACACTACACATGTCCACTCCAATGAAAGTCGGCAGCAGCAGTGAAGCGGACGCCTCTTGTTATCGATACGTGAGTGCACCGCCATCATGGGAAACAGCAAGGCCCTCTAACGAGGAACCGATATGCATTTCCAGACGTATGCACATCACGCCTCTTTTATCCTTATCCTCTCATTGATCGTGTCCTGCAGTTTGTCCAAATTTCTCAAAATCATCCTGTATAATTATATACTATCATAAAATGCCAGATTCAAATTTCCTACCTTTCCAAAGAATTTCAGCTACTCTGTGAAACTTAAGTATTTGTTCAATAACATCTTAATAAAGAGTACATTTCATTCCAAAAAAAAAATCTTAATTTTTGATATTTCGGATAAAAAACGGATTCGGAATTCGACAATTTAGGCGATGGCCTATAGCGAAGTTGAATTCGTTTAGCACTTGTACAACTTCTTGTGTTGCTTGCACTTCTCCCATCTCAGGACACAGGAATAATCTATGCCATTAAAAGACGATAAAGTTTTTTTCCGATATGATATATATTCATGTTTTTCAGTACTGTCAAATACAGATCTACAAAGAAATCTATTCATTGGATACTTAAATTTAATAATTTCAGCGTGCGAGACTTTCTTTAATTCGACAGAAGGTCAACAACAAACCGTATTGTCGTACTGGTGTGTTAAAATGTACTACTTTGATCAATTTCATTTGTACAAATGGGTAAAGAAATTTAGTTAAAGACACCGACGTTGCTGAACTGAAAGAACAAAATATGAATATTCCTAAATTTTAATTATGTCAATTGGCGTAGGGTGGGGATTTTCCGTCTACATGTTTAATATACTCACTTTACGACTTGTACGCCATCAGTTCAACCTGCTTCGTGCAAACCGTGTTGTTGGGGGTGCTTATCTTAACACGTCATTGGAAAAGTTCGTGCGAGGAATAGCTTCACAAGTGATTGGAACTACCCCGCAAATCTTACAATTTGTTACAGGTGCCTGGACGCAGCCTAAGATGGAGCCAGCCAGAGGGGACGTGTGTGCGTGTTTTGAGAGGGCGAGTAAACAGCCTTCGCAACAAGATGCGAGGACAGGCGTCTCACATAAGAGGACCGGACCAGAACGGGGCAGGGCAGGGTCGATCTATGTCACCGTCGCCTGCCGAGCCGCTGGGATGTCCACGAGCTTTCCGACCGCTATAGGCTGTTCACGTTACAGTGAGCACTTTCGAAAGCCCTTCTTAAGGTCTACTTGTATGCACGTTGTGTATTCTTCCGCTCCATGTAAAATTTGCGTTGTTATCAGACCCGCCACTTTATTCATGCGTCGGTCTTTAAAAACAGTGTAATTATTAGTAAAGTAAATAATTTACAAATCTGCTAATTTTTACTCTCATATGCATAAAAAAACAAGAAAGTGAAGGAAATAATTAAAGTTATTACAAATGGTTACCTAACACTTTTTATTGGACACAATGATATGAAACTATTTTCCCTCCATCGTTACCAACTTTACTGGGCGCATGTCACTCAGTGCCCCCGATAAAATATATGCAGGTAGGAGCAGTGACTTCTTTCTAAGGTTAATTTCAAAAGTGCTCATTTTATCGTGAACAGGCTTTAGACGCCTTGCCGAGACATAAGAAATAAGCGGTAGGTTAAGTGTAATTCCGTCTGGGTGTTAGCTGGGGTTAGAAAAGAGTTTAGACTTATTATTTGATAAGTCGAACTTCCATATTAAGTATCTAGCGTTGTTCAGATATTTACAATGAATCATTAAGGAGTTTATATAAATATAATAAATAAATTGAACTAACTGAGTAGCTGAGAAATAACGTAGAAAGGGTTTATTTATTAAAGACTAACGACTGATTTTATAAATTTTTCAAGCTTTTAATTTCTAGCCGGTCCTATCTTAGTAGAGTAGAATTTGGTACATGCATGCAAAGGTAAAAATATATTAACAATTTGTCCTTTCTATTGTAACAGCTTATTTCCAAGGAAGTTTTTGTTGAGTAGAGGGATTTGGGCGGCTCTTAACAACGTCCTCTTGAGAGTCTTTGAGGGGGAGGGGAATGAGGTGAGAAAGGAGCAGCGCTGGAATGTATGGGTGGGGTAAACAGGGCACCACCTAGAAATCCCGCTGACCAGCGGCATTGTCAGGCACGATTTCCACTTGCGAAAATACGGGACGGACTTGGGCTATGATTGAACCCGATTTGCCATGGTTGAAGGTGAGCAGTCTAGCCCCGAGCTTTTTTTTGTTTCACTACCTGTAAGGATGGTTTTGTATAGGTTAATTAATACTGTTTCCATCTCTATAGGTACATTCAATTCCCAAATTTTTAAATATATATTTAAATTCGTTTAATTGAAAATGAGTGTAATAGCTTCACCCTACCTATATATATATATATGTGTGTGTGTGTGTGTGTGTGTGTGTGTGTGTGGTCCTAGTATATATAGGCTTAATATTTGGCATAAATCTGTATAAAGTCTTCCTGTATTTTGATGTAATATTTACTGATTTCCTGTTGCAGTATGTAATGTTTATGGATTTATAATACAGTTATAAATATTATTAACTCAAGGATAACGTAGAGTTATTCATCTCAACGAAACGGAAAGAACGCGCAGTATAACTTGCTCACTGAAGAATTTACAGTAGAAGACCAGATTATTGCAGATGAGGTCAAAGACGTAAGTTATTCACTCAACACGATGCTACGGAAATAAACTGAAAGTTGTCTTACTTAAAATCAATACAAATTGGTCTTTTGAAGTAAAAATTATGTACTTGCGCATGGAAGAATAAAGTGTTGAGGTTGAGAGAATGAAAAGGTTTAATCAGAGGCAGTCCTAAGTTATGCGGTTTGTTATTAGCAGTTTCATAGGCACAGCTATAACAATAGCGAAGCTCACGAACTCCTTACTGTTTCAAAAAAAGAAAATCGCCGGGGAAAGACATATAATGACAATCCAAAATATACAGTCTATGCAATGAAATAAAATGGCAAATGTTCCTTCAACAGACCCAGTAGATTTATTATGCATTTAGAATGTGTGTGTTGGCATCTGTGTGTTATGCATATTATATATGTTATATATATATTGTGTACATGCTATGAATATGCCTGTATTCATATTATTATTAATTTTATTAACGTGTATTCACAACCATATTCATATACATGTACAAGCTCTATTATGAAGAGATTTACGAATTTTTATTGTTGCGGTACTAACTTTTAATTATTGCATATAAACGTTATATCAGTGATTAATTACAACTACGCCTATATTTTTCATAATGTGGTATTTTTGGCATTCGAGAATGCGTTCTGAGAGAATAATTAATAGCCAAGATATTAATAGCTTGTAACAATATTATTAGGGAGTTTGGGTATGGCCGAACTATTACAAATTTAACTACAGTACTCCAATAAAATACACTATTAATCCACTACCTTAAATGTTGTATAGTGGTTCGAAACTTTGTACTTTTCTCCTATTTTACAGGTAGTTGCTAGGTCTTTTGTGATTTACCTTCAGTTTGATACATTGAAAACATACTAATAAAATTTTCTCTCTAAATTTTAACATTCTCAAATATGAATTTAATTTTTACAGTTAGAATAATCATTTTCACAAATAGTCTCACTGGCTAAAGTTTTAAAATACGTGGACTACATAGAGAAAGAATTAATTAACATAAATTTTGTGCTTACAGGAAGCAACTTAGCTAGAATAGGAGTGTTCATGTAATTCCATAAAGGAGTTAGTAGTTAGTGGATCCAAGGCGTTTCACTGTAATTAGCTTAGGGTATTCAGTTTTTATTCTCGTTCTACGGAGGAATATAAGACAGCCCACCAAAATGCTTTTCCCTAATTACTTCCTTGAGACAAACTAGTATCACTTAACGTTAAACAAGCAGTGACAGCTACTTAATGTTGCGTTGTATTTTGTGCATTAAAAATTATTTAGCTATTTACTGCAAATATAGAGGCCAAATTTAATATTACAGAAGTTACCGACATAACCAATGAGCCTAATTTCCTCCTGTACGTGGTTAATATAATTTTGATGATCTTAAAAGCTTAGATGGTAGGCAGGCCTTGACATCTCATTGACAGCGGTTTAAAAAGTGACTGAAAGAGAAATATACGAAACCCTGGTCAGAACATTACAAATACATATGTATCTTATCCGGGACTCTAACACAAAAACCACCTTACCGCAAGGTGGCGTGCCACCAAATGCATTACGGAGGTAGGATTCGCAGTTTCAGTGTTTCCATAGGTTGGGCATACTCCTCAAATATTTTCAGGCCCATTATATTTTCTCATTTGGCGTCAGCTTACAAAAATAGCTAGAAAAGAGTTTCTGTGTTGGCATGTATGATGCTTCTAGCAGATGCTGTCAGCTTTCAAAGATTCGTTGAATTCAAATAAATATTTTAATGTATATTAACAATTTATCTTAATTATTTATATTGCCTTCGGTGGTGGTATAACCGTATGAGGACTGTTTAGGTAGGATCAAATGTGTCTCGTAGTACACACGACGTTAAACTTACCTGCGAACTATACATGGACCTATAGGCTGTTCACGGTCAAATGAGCACTATTGAAAACCCTGCTGTAGATCTACTTGCACGTTGTGTATTCTGTCACAATATGTAAAATTAACATTGCCATGGACCCCATTATTTTTATTCATACGTCGTTCAAATGAAACTGTGGAATTATCAAGAAAGTAAATACTTTACAAATTTGCTCAATTTTATGCTTCGATTCATAATAACAAAGAAAGCTAATTATATAATTTTAATTTACCACAAATGGTTACCTAACAATTTTTATTTCACGTTGAGGTATGTAAGTAATTTCCATCCATCGTTACCAACTTCGCTGCGTAAATTTCACTAAGTGCGCCCATTAAAATATATACATGCAGGGACAGTGACTTTTTTCTAAAGTTCACTTCTAAAGTGCTCACTTTACCATAAACTGCCTATACTAGTAGATCGTGTGCACCCATTTATGCGCCTACAGCACCCTGCAGGCGACATGTATCTGTAGCAAGACAATGAACTGGCCTCCAAAAGGGAACGCTCCACGGATTTAAGGATGCTTGCCTGTCTCCCGAAATCACCCGACCTCATTCTTACCTAACACATCTGGGATACTGTCTATAGTAATGTGTGCGCCGTGGATCCTTCCCCGGCCCATATCCGTGAATGGTGGTAGGTTGTACGTTAGTCACGGATAAGTAAAGCTCCGATTACTTCTGGTATATTGTGGAGTCCACCGAGTGAGGTGGCGAAGTGGTAACTCACTGGACTCTCATTCGGGAGGACCCGGGTTCTATTATCACTCCAGGCGAATGCTGGGATGGGTCCCAAATCAAGGTCAAGGCCGATTCCTTCCCAATCCTTCCCCAATCCCTCTTCCCAGTGCAACTTGCACCGTCTCTAATGACCTAGCTGTCGACGAGGCGTTAAGCCCCACTTACCTTACCCTGTGGAGTCTATGTTCCCTGACAACCAACATCAGGGAGAAGATGTGTGCTAATTCTATTGTTTGCAATGTGAAGATACAATCTGACCGATTAAGTGGCTAATGTAATAACTGATCCCTATGAATATGTCAGCTCATTTACCTATAAGCAATAGGTAAAACAAGTAACTTGTGGGTGATGCCGTAGAGAGCAGGATCAGCTGCATCTTGAGAGATCATTATGTAACTGACAGAAAATTTCTACTTGCATTACAGTTGTATCCTGCTTTATTTTTATGCAGCTCATCAAAGTACGTTACTAGTCAATCACTGTTAAAAAATGTGCTCTTTGAACTTGAGCAGTGGTTTAATCAATTCACTTTCAGTGGTGCATAAACTTGATATTTACTCATATATGCGCACCTCATCATACCATTTTACGATGTCTTCAATATCGAAGTTGGGTTTCAGGAAAGCCAGGATGTTTTAACTACACATTAAATTGTTCCTCTCTATATCATCTCCAACTATGAGTGGAGACATTGTTTCAAATAAGAATCCAGAGTTTGCATGTTTAATGCAAAGAAATATCACGACTCGACTCATCCGTCCAGGAGACCTTTTTTCATGCGTCGAGTGTCCAGTGGCGGTGTTCCCATGCTGACGCCAATCGCTAAGTCTTGTGATTTGCGGTGAGCAGAGGTACCTTAGTGTGGCGGCGGCTTACTTATCCAATAGCGAGGAGATGGTTCCGGTTGGTATGCCTGCTCACAGGTCTTTTTTTACAACATCTTATTTGCGAGTGATCTGCTGCACTGTGGCCTGCCTATTGTTATAGACTATTCACGGTAAAATGAGCACTTTTGAAAACCCTGTTTAAAATCTACTTGTATGCACGTCGTGTATCATTACGCTTTACGTAATATTAACATTGTCATGGGCTTCATAACTTAATAATGCGTCGGTCAAATGAAACTGTGAAATTATTTTAAAAGTAAATATCTAACAAACCTACTAATTTTTATACTTCGATGCATTAAATAATAAACAGAAAGCTAAAGAATTGATTTAAGTTGTCAGAAATGACTACCTAAAACTTATTATATGACATTAAGAAACGGGACTACTTTCCATCCATCGTTACCAACTTTGCTAGACATATATCACTCAAGGCGCCCTTTCAAATATATGCAGGTCACTGCCCCAGTGACTTTTCCCTCAGGTTGGTATCAAAAGTGCTCACTTTATCGTGAACAGCCTTTACCAAGCGTGACAACTCCTCTCATCATATCGCACGGCACGTCAGTTGTCCTTGGAGGCGGTGGCTTTACTCGTATCTGTTAACTCACGGCGCACTCTTTAACACGGCGATTCCAGTGCCTGCTCGACGTCGGAGATGGCGTTCCCCAACATGCCTGGAGCCAACAATTTAGCCGCGATGAAATGCAATGAGATCTTGTTTCTCCCCATTCTGTGCTCGACTGTTAAATGATGAGTATATGGAGTGACGAACTTCCAGTCGTGCGTGGCTCAGCACTGTTACATTTGTGACGAGAAAGCGCAGTACCGTTTCGCTAATACGGGTAGCTGTCTCTAATTCAACTGCTTATGAGTGTACATGTGGCAAGATTTGGGCAACAATTTCTATAGGTATTTCAAATCTATAACGATCCAGCCAGACTGGTTTTAATAACAGGATTTGACATGCATTAAGGTGAGATGTGAGGGATGTTTACACTTAATTTCCTCATGCACATTATATTTAACGAATTTTTTACAGCTATGTATTTTCAAATGAGTAGTTTGTGTGAATTTAGTTACTTCGCTATTTATTATTTAAAACATAATTTAAATTCAGTTAGGGGTAGCATTAACAGTCAGTAAAAGTTTATATATCAATGAAGTAAGCAAACAAAACGTGAATATAATAAGAAATATGAAGAACTGAAGTGATCGAAAATATCAAAACAATGACAAAACAATCACATTTTTTCTAGTGCCTATTTTTATTGGAGTATTCTGTTAGAATATATCTAAATAAAAATGGCCACGAAACCAATTAATAATAAGCATTACATCAGAATTATCTCTGACAGTATTTTTTGACCATCTATCTACATTCTCACTTAAATCCTCACGAAGGCAGAAATGATAGATGGTGTACGTGTGATACGCTAATGTAACAACTACGAAATACGCACGAGTGTAAGTAAGTGGTTTCTACAGTGTACAAAATTTCATAATATTTTGTAGTTACATGAATGCGGAAAGAAGTATTTTTATGCACACCTTCATCTTTACTGAACTTTGAATATAGTTATTTAATTTGGAATATTTCTCTTAGTTTTTGTGATAAAATTTATAAAATTTGGAAGCCGATATTTAGTAGTTTGTTCCTAGCTATCGTAAAGTATAACACATTATGCTGTATTTTTAAAGTATAATAAAGAAGATATTTTAACTAAAAATCAATTTATTATGTAATTTATTTTTATAGGATATGTTACGTGAAAAACATTCCAATAGAGCTAAATGAAATACACTTTTTATAACATCATGTTTCACATTTTATTTTTAGAAATATATTTTTACTAGCAAAGATGAATATTAATATTTTTTTTCCCACCGCTTTGCTGTGTACTTTCTCCACAATAATATTTCTGTAATTTATAAACATTACCAAGTGTTTGTCAAGTAGATAACATGAAACTCCAGCCTTCATAGAGCTAATTGGTCGGTTAGTACTTGGTCAGCTGTAATAATTTCCAAAATATTTTTAACGCACGAGTTCCGTGGCTTTTTAATATGCATTGTTACTCTCTGTTAATAAAAGCAATTGTTAATATTGAAATTCGGAAATAATTTATTTACAGTTGGTAAATAATAATTTGGTATAAGCATTTTATTTAACACATATCTATGTTACTTAAGCCTTTCTTTTTTGCCTAGTTGACGTTGACTTGCACAAAGAATAGATTCGCAAAAGTATTTACCCGCAGATTATCCGACCTCTGGTACAGCTGCCCTGTCTTAAAAGCAAGCGCGTCTAACCGTACCAAAATGTGTAAGTTACTACACAACAAAAAACAGGATTTCGCCCTTAAAGGTGCTGCTGCGGAAGGAAGGTGAAGGTGCCAGATTATGGCCTTGGGGGATGTGTGAAATGGGAGAGGAAGGGAGGCAAAGTTATGGCCCTTATCTCATGTTCTTCCGCAGAATCCTCGACAGAAAGCCTTGCGTCATTTCCAGCAGCTTCCGCAAGATCTCAGGGAGAATACGAGGCTTGTAGAGGAGGGGAGGGGGAACGAGACAGGCATTAACCCACATCCACAACGCTAACAACGCGCGTTTAAATACGCGACGAGAAAAGGCGACAAGCTGCGGAGTTGCCCTCGGGCATGTCCACAAATCACGTTCGAGATGGTCGCGGACAACATTGCTCAAGTGGAGACCTCCCCTGCGACACAGATAGGCGGCTTCGTCGCCTGTTGAGAGTACAGACTGCTGAGGAGAGAGTGGATGCCTAACCCAATTACAGCGAGAGACTTCATAAACAGATTACCGCAAGACGGCAAGCGAGACTGCAGAGTTTCACCAGGTCGCGGCCACACAGATAACTACCTTTATTGCCCAGGTCAAACCTGTACAACTCAAGAAACACGAATATCATACTACTTAATATTCGAAATGTGAAGATAGTTTCCCTCTGTTGCGTATCTTTCAATTAAGTAATTCGTTAGGTTTTAACGACATATTTTCACAGACGACTCTGAATATCTTTGACGAACATCCGGTAGTCATTTCACTTCAGCGACAGTAGCGTCATAATACTGATTCTGGATCACTCCAATTTTCATTGAAAAACCCAGCAAATTTAATCCAAAAATAGAGTAAGTTTATCGTTTTGAAGCAACTTTTTCATGTTTCTAGAGAGTAATTTTATCGTTTTCAAGCAATTTTTCCATGTTTACCAAGCATTTTAAATTCAAAATTTAAGCAATTTTAGCGTTATTCAAGCAACTTTTTCAAGTTTCGAGAAACCCCATTTGACTCTAATTTTCGATTCTCAAAACATGCATATTTAAACTAAAAACAAGTAGAATAAATTAAAAATCAAAACAATTTAACTATAATTCTAGTAATTTTATCGTTTTCCAGCTACTTTTTCAAGTTTATAGAAACCCCATTTACCAATGTGGTTATCAAAAACAAGCAAATTTAATCTAAATCAAGCAAAATCAATCGGAAATCCAGCAAATTTTCAAATTTTTCCAAAATATGCATTTAGGATTTTTCATACTTAAAAATTCAATGAAAATTGCTTCAAATTGAGCCTGTTGACATATCCAAAAATATGTTTTTTTTATAAAATTTTTATTTGATAGAAATAATATTAAAGAAGTTAAAAATCAGTTATTCTATTCAAATTCATATTAATAAGACGAATTTCGTTTCTTCCAACATGGTTATGAAAAATAGTTGCATAATAAAGAATATTACTATAATTATTATAAATACGCACAACCGGCCGAGGCTGTAAATAAAGTTAAACAAAATGCTTTTAATTGTTTAAATTCAATTATATATATGTACAATATTCCAATTAAATATATGTGCATAAATGAAGTTAATCACAACACTACAAATGATCTAAATTCAATTAAATTCAAGCATACGGATACATATCATAAACGTTTGTTAAATCATTTAGAATATCACTGGGGGAATATAGAAGAAATTTTTACAATCACATTAAAATTAAAATTAATATTATGAATAATATTCATGATTGTATATGAGATGAAAGAATATTATAAGATCAATTATTTGAACTATATTTACGCTCATTTAATAAATCATATAAATCAAATTATTTAGACTGTTAAGAACATATAAATGTTATTGATATTTAAGACTTGTGTGATATATGTCTAGCTCATTGTTCTTAAATGAAATGATTTAGAAATTCAGATACAGATAATATTCTAAGCTCTGCTAATTTTTTAAAAACTTCTTCTATATGCTGTAGATTTTCACCTTTTTTCGAAGGTCATAGTTATCGTCAATGTTTTCTAAACGTATTTATTGTAAGTCTTGTAAATTTGAATGAAATCTTCAAACAAATTCTCTTATTTTGTCAGATGCATTATCATCTAATGTAAAGGAAGGCGGCTCACAACGGCTACCTCCCTTAAAAATGTTAGTCATACTGCATGGAAACAAAGGCATTTTAATTTTATTTATAAAGAAAGAAATTTATTAAGGCAATAAAACTGTACATCTAAAATTTGTAACATTAAAAAAAATTAACAAAACGTCTTAAAATTTCTAAAAGTTCTGAAAGATGTAACCATATAACCATTCATCTTAAACTTTGTTTTAAATTATCAAAACATTTTGTTGATTTCTCAGTTTATTAATTTAAATCATTTATATATCTTCAGTAATAATTCCTTTCAAATAATCAGAAGTCAAATTCTTTTGACTAATTAAAACAGCAATATAAATTGTACCAGTTTAAACAGCGTTATTACAATCGACACCAATTTTTATATTTGTTTTATCTTTAACTACATATGTTTTTCTATATAAATAATCAATAACATATAATGGTCTTCGACCCCAAAATGAATAGCAATTAATAGCACCATCAAAGTTTACAGTAGGTTTATAATAAAGTTCATTATTTCTACATAGATGTAGTTTTGTTATAGAATTTTTAAAATCAGTATAAGCAAGAAACTGTTTAAGGCAAACGCCGTTTTTAATAACTAGATTCCAATTTTTTTAAATTTTAATTTTTACCATTTCTAACATAAATATTTCTTACTATGATGAAACATAGAAGTTTGTTTATGCTGTTCAGCACGATTTCTTTTGTTAAGTTGAAAACCTAACAATTACAAAATTTGGCATATCAAATTGTAAATTATTAAACTCATATTTTATATCAAAGTTAAAAACATTGATCCACCAGGAACTGCTTTTTCAAAAATTTGCGAATAATTAAAACTGATAGGTATTTTTTTTTTAATTTTTATATATTTCTTCTTTAATTGCAATGGCTGTGTTAGTTTCATATTCAACAATAGGCCACAAAATTCCAAATTTCTGAATAACAATTTTACCGTAATCAGGACGATGTTCCTGAACTTTAGCTTCTTTATCTAAAGTTTCATAAAGAAATAAACAGTTTTTATCAGATGAATTACGGGAAAAAAGAGTAATTTTACGACCGCCTTTCCAATAAATTTCCTTGTTATTGCGAATAAAACCAAACAAATATCTCAGCGGATACATTATTTAATTTGTTTTATCACTAGAAACAGTTTTAGCTTCATTTTTCACATTAGTAGAAACAGTTTATCTCGATATAGATTATCAACACTAGTAAATTCTAAATAATTTTGTTTACTTGGTGACTTAATGAGGCATTCATCTAAGTTGATGTTATACCCGGATTATCAACAGCTTCAATAATATGTCTATGTTTTCAGATTTCTACTCTAGAAAATCAGAAAGGAAAAAAGTTAGAACAAACATCAATATTTTATTATATATCATATTTTGCCTCATCCTCGACCTTATCTCTCTTTAATAAACTAATTTGTTCATAAACATAAGCATCACTTGGAAAAGAAAAGACAGCTCATATAAGAATATCAAATTCAATTATATTATAGTAAACATTTAAATTCCCCCTAGTTTTATCAGTTGGGGTAAAGTTTGTCTATCAAAACCCTGAATACTTTTAAACTCATTTAAAAGAAAAAATTATCAATTAATGATTCAAAGGATATTTCTCGAGTTAGATCACTCAGCAAAAGATTCAGAAACTATAAAAAGAATCATGAGGCAGAGTACGCAAATAGTAAGAAAAAAGAGGAGTATTTAACTAATGAATCATGCAATATTGGTAAAAAGGTAGAATATATAAGTGAATAAAATAAAAATTAAATAAATACATTAGTACCAGTAGCAGCAAAAATTTCAGATTGTCCACCAACACCACAAGAAGCATCATTTGAAATAAAATTATTCTCAATAGCGCATAATTTAGAAGAGCAATCGGGAATTGTACCAATAAAAAATTTGAGGCATGACGCATCTGATTATACTGTAAATATCAGGAAAGAAATTGCAAAAAGTATCAATGTTATTAAAAAACAATATGGTTAACAAGAAGATGAGCATAGTTTTATATTGGGTACAGAAAAGTAATGATTCATGGTGATAAACTATTTGTTAAGGATGAAGAAATTAAAAAATTTATAGAATATGGATCAACAGAAGGTCTTTCTAATTTGTTAACAAAAAATACAGAATTAGATCTTGAAGGTGAATACACAGATACTGACTAAAAAAATTACAGAGATATTTTTTATTAACCAATGCTGCATTCCAAGAATATATTCCAAAAATGAATATAAACACTTATAAAAGTTGGAAGTACAAAAATTTAATTAAACCAATTGATGAAAATTATATAAGAGAATCAAGATCAGAACCAAACACACCCAAAAGAACGACTTCTCTAAAAACCCCTAGAACTGGAGAAGGCATTAAAAAATACAACAGTTTACAAAATAATATATTTGGATGGACGATTTTAGAAAATTGATGGACAGATTGTTAATTATTCATGGCGAAGAAAATACTGGTATACCAGTTTTTAGAACGAAGAAGTAAATATAATGAATATGTTGAACAATACTTCCAAATTATTTTTGGAATTCAGAACATTATGGTAAAGGTTTAAATAAATTGGGCATTAAACAACTTAAATTTACCTGAAATGCATTTGCCCATTTACACAATTAATTAGAAAGAGGAGACACTGGAATAAATAAACACCATTACATTGCTTATAGAGACCACAAATATATAGAATCTAGACATGAAACTGACAATATTTAAAAAAGAAGCAAACGAAATTATGTTAGATAAAAATACTCCTATTGGTAAAAAAATTTCTTCTGCGGCTGTTGCTTCAATTTAGCAATGGAAAATAAATCAAGAAGTGATTAAGTTGCACAAAAAATAGGACAACCAAAAACAATTTGAATATACCGCCATAATCTAATATCAATATTGAAAAATATGTAAAAATACTAAATATGAAAATTGCAAAAATATTTATGTTATTGATGAATTACCAAATAGAAAGCTCAAAAATGAATGTGCTGTGGTTAATTTTGACATTTCATCAAATTAAGGTACACATTGGGTTTGCTATTTTAAAGAAAATAATGATGTTTACTATTTCGATTCATTCGGATGCAATATTCCTAATAGTTTAACTAATTACTGAAAAAATAGGATAGTTTATTACAATGATGATAGAATTCAGATTTTTTATTTAGTTATATGTGGGCATTTATGTTTAATTGTATTACTAATTTTTTCGAATGGCTTTAAGATTAATGATGTCATTTCTTTATTAGTAAATGACAGATATATTTGGAAAAACCATTAATCAAATCTTTAAATAAATTTTTTGATAATTATGCTTATGCTTTAAAAACATAATGTAAATTCACAATGCAATTCGGGTGTTTCTGCTTTACAAAGTAAACTAAGCCCCTGTCGTGATTGTACAAAATATTATGTTTCTATTTTAGGGCATAGAGTTGTAATATAGATGATCCTAGAGATGATAAAGATGCAGTCAATAAAATATTATTTAATAAACAAAGAGCTGATTATGTTTTAAAAGAAGCTATACAATTACAATTAAGTAACACTATTGCTGATTATATAAAACGGATAAATAATGCAAAAAAGGCATTAAAATAAGATGTAGATTCAAAATAAAATATTATTGTTTCTGGTTATGCATTAAAACATATGTAGATTCAAAATACAACATTATTGCTTCTGCTTTACGAGATAAACTTGGTAAAGTTTTTTGTTTATACAATAGATTATATTTCTATTCAAAATCGTAAAATTAATAATATCGCTGATCCTATAGATGGAATAGTTGCGGTTAATAAAATATATATCGATAAAGAAAAAGGTAATAAATTATAAAATTTAAACCAATCAGTTTTTTATTATTGTGATACACTTGTTAACTCCAAAGTTGAAAAATGTAAGGAAGGAAAGTCTCATATATTTTATTTACCAGCAAAGCGGAATTTAAAAAATTATGTTTTTCACTTCGATAATAGTCTAATTTTTTAGTATTTTTGATGGATTGTAATGTTTATGAAATAATTACTGCTAATCCTAATTTATCTGATGATAGTGTAACTGTTATTAAAGGATGTACAAAAATAGATTATAGTAAGCCTTTTCATGTTAAGGGAGGCCATATTTTAACTGTTAAAATAAAAATAAAATATCTGAATATGATAATGGATTAATGACTGCATTGAGAATATTCCTAAAATATACAGATTAAAAATTTTTTACTATTAAATGGATAATAATAGGTGCTTGAACTGTCAGAAAGGTAATAGAAATAATAATATAAAATGTGAAACTATGACAAATGGATGATTAGTTCAGAAAAGTAAATGTTCCATGTGTAATTCTAATAAATCAACATTTTTAGAAAAAAAATTTTGTCTAATGCTAGAGAAGGAATAATCAATGAATTATATAAACCAGCAAGAATAAATTTTCCCAGAAGAAAAGTAATTTTATATGGTAAAAATGATTTGTGGCAAATTGATTTCGTTATGACGGATACTGGAAATTTAAAAGGTATGTTACATATATACAATGGTTACAAGTATATTATGAAAATTATCGATTTTTTTTTTCAAAAATGCATTTTCTATACTAATTAAAGATTAAACCGCCGAAAATGTAACAAATGCTTTAGAATGTACATCGTTGAAAAGAAAACAACACAATATAAGAATGACAAAGGTTTCGAACTTTATAATAAAATATGTGATGAAATTATGCAAAAATATAACATCAAGCATTATTCTACATTCAGTGAACTTAAATCCAGTGTTGTAGAAAGATATAATAGTACAACGAAGAATAAAATGTGGAAGGAATTTTCTTTGGGTGGCAATTATAAATGGGTAAATATATTAGATGATTTAGTAAAAGAACACAACAAAACATAACCTAGAACTATTGGTATGAAACCAACTGAAGTTAATAAGAAAAATGAAAAAAAAAAAAAAAACTATTTCAAACATATATTATTACTGAACCGAAATATAAAGTTGGCGATATTGTCCTCGTTAGCAAAAATACATGATTTTTTGAAAAAGTTTGTACGGCTAATTGGAAAACAGAAATACTTAATATTTTTAAAGTTTTAAATTATAATGTACCAACTTACAAATTAAAACATATTAATGGAGACGAAATAACAGGTAATTTTTATGAATATCTACCCAAATTAATATTTAGTTCAAAAAGTCTTAAAAACCTAAGGTGATAAAAATGTATGTTAAGTGGTTGGGTTTTGATCATTCTCATAACTCTTTGATTAATAAAATATATGTTTTGTGAATTTGAAAATATGTTTTTATAATTATCTAATTCAAAGACAAAACCCAACACCCTAAGTTTGAATGTTCGTTTAAACGTTCGTTTTAACATAAATTTGTTTTCAATTTTGTTTGATTTGTTTGATTTTGTTTCTTTCCTTTCCTTTCCATCTATCATTATTCTATTCAAATCTAAAGTGATAAAATGGTATGCTTGATTCCAACAGTTTGCACAAATCTCTTTAACTTTCTCATTAGTCATGTCCCCACCGACAAGTTCCTTATAAATGTGTTTCAAGTGTGTGTCACCTTGTCTAAAAATACACAGAAAAGTCGTATTATCTCTTACCAATTGTTTAGGCACTCTCGAATATGTTTGTGCCAAATAAAACACATCAATATTATTATGCTGTACTCTAGTGAAATATTTACGAATTATATCTTGGTTTACCAAAATGACATCATCAAATATAACAAGAGAATAATTCTCACATTGATCTAAGGTAATCATTTCATCATTGCTATTATAAAAATATGCCATCTTTTCATTAATTTTTTTTAATAAGACATCAAAATCATTTTGTAACTGAATATATTTGGGTTGATTTAAACTTTTTGATCAAACATACAATTTATTAAAATTTAACCAATCATTCTTATAAATAAAATATATCATCAAATATGTTTTGCCGCCATTAATTCGACCTACAATAATGACCCCCATTTTTTCAGGCAAAAGTTCGCCATTCTTTTTATTTTTAGCATTTTGTTCGGAAATTAAAGGATCGACATACCAGTCAACTTTCTTCATTTAATAAGATAGTTTTTATAATATATGGAGAATAGAGTATTTAAGTTAACAAATGCTAATGCTGTACTAAAGAAGAAACTTCACTATGATATCACCCATCAAGGTAAATCTATTGCATTGATTAGTTTTCATGCAAAATTTGTATCACCTGACATAGAAAACAATTCTACAACAATTGAAAAATCGAGTGCTGTTGTTGATAAAAATGAAGTTATAATTATTCCTAGAGGCCAATATGATATTGAATCACTCAAAGAAACTATAAATTTAATTGAACCATTTTCAACTAATAACACTGAATTAACAGCAGACAATGTGAAAAACAGAATATCAATTAAATCTAACTTTAGTATTAAATTTGATAATTGACTATCCGATATGCTCGGTTATGAAAGAAATATTACTATTGAATAAGACAAAATTGTTGTAGGTACTAAATTCCCTTATTTTAATCAATTTAAAACAACAAATGTTCATTGTAACTTATCACATGTTATGTTTATAAATAATGACGAACCTAATAATTTAGAAACATAAATAATTGCTAGTTTCCACCAAAAACTAATGTTTGGTGTTAGCGACTATAGTATTTATGACCCTTCTTGCCCAATTTGTTATAAAATTAATAATGAATATTTTGATTTAGATATTAGGGATGAAAATGGAAAACTAATTAACTTTGATGGTGCTGATATTGATATTGTTTTAGAAACAAAAGAAGTTTAAAATATCACAGATTTTGTGAATCTGTAAAATGTATATAAAATGTGATTAAAGAATATTATAATATATAGAAAATGAACTAAGATTAAATGTGTTGATATCCATATGGTAATGGATCTATTTTATTTTCTAGTTTAGTTCTCTTGTTATCGAAAGGACTTAGTGTAATTTATTAACTTCGACTGTACATATTTTATGTTTTTCACTCCTTATTAAATTCGTTGATCTATATTGTATTTTGTCACTAAACAAACAATTCTTGTAATCGTCAAATGATATTATATTTGTAATTACGCATTTATTTATACATTTTGCTGTTTTATTTTCTTTATCATCAACTATATATGCATACATTTTTGCTCTTAAACCAACAAATTCTTTCATTATTTTCCCATTACATTTATCTTTCATCTTACCTATAACTTTTTTATTTATTTGTAGCATGTTATAGATATTATCATTTGAATAATCAGTTGTATCAAATTTTTCTATTGTTGTTCATAAAAATCTTCCAATTTTTATGTTATAAATGTATGAATCAGTATCTTGGTAGTACAATTCTATTTTATCACAATATTTTGGTTTCATTACTTTATAATGAAAAACATACATCAATTCTTTAGATAGATCTAAAATTGTCATAATAACATAAATAGCCTTATTAAGTGTTACACTTGTTTTATTCATATGTATAGCCACAAGATTCTCATTAAATATAGTACTTTTCACAAACATTTCCATTTGATATCAGTCTTTTATCTACTCTATTCCTAATATTTTATATAGTTTTACCAAACACAGAATTATTCATCAATTTAAAAAATCTTTTTCGAGATCATTTTTGCATTAGTTCTCATCTCCATATTAAATCTATGTGCTTTTTCAGTCAATCAGACTGATTAAACATTAATATTGTATGTATTTTGTAACTTTTAATTTGTTTTTTTTTTTAGACACTTTTAAATTACGATAGTGTATTACATACTTTTGTTTACTATGTAAAGTTGTTAATAATTTAGACTGATTTGTTACTGTAACTATCTTCTTTTCTGGACAAAATGGAATATCTTAATGTAATTTATCTAATTATAGTGGATATTCTAAATCAATGTCTAATTTGTATCCATGTGGTGAATCATCATTCAAATTTAATATAGTTTTAGTCATATAATTTATATTATATGCTGAATAATTATCCCATTCAAAACCACCATATGGTAAATATCGTGACATTGTCGAACTATATAAATTATTTGCATCGAGATGTGCTAAATAATTAGACTCTTGATTTCGATTAAAAATCGTCAGTAGATATAAAATACCGATACGAGGACAACCCCGAGAACAACCCCTGTTAATCGTTAAATATCACCATAAAATAAATCTAAATTTAATGGTATACCTACACCTTAAAATACTCCCCAATTTATTCTCAGCGCCTTTTCTGTTAATGGTTAAATATCACCATAAAATAAAACTAAATTTAATGGTATACCTACACCTTAAAATACTCCCCAATTTATTCTCAGCGCCTTTTCTGTTAATGGTTAAATATCACCATAAAATAAATCTAAATTTAATGGTCAACAGACACCATTCTAGTAGTTATTAATTACACCTCTGTTAATGGTTTAAAATCATCCATAACACACGCAGCACTTATTTGAACTCTGTATGCTTACCTTCAACCATTAGCATTTAAATTTATATTTTTGGTTTAAAGAAATGAAAATGTCATATAAAGAGATATGAGGATAGATAAAAATCAACTGATCTATAATTATACGATGACGACCCCAGCAATGAAAAAGTCTAATGCAAATGGAAATGTTTGGAAAGAATATAAGTTCAAGCTTGATGTGTTTGTGAAAGGAAGGAAGAAGAAACCTCAACAACCATTTGTCAAGTGTGAGACTTGCAAACACTATTACAAACCATCTCTAATTAAAAGTCATTTGAGAAGCAAAATACATAAGAAATCACATGATTCTATAAATGCTTGGGAAATTTTTAAGATGCCACAACATCTAATACCAAAACAAAAGTCTCCCCGAGAAAAACAATTGCAGTGTGTGGCCTGTGGCCACTATTACAAACCATCTCTAATTAAAAGCCATTTGAGAAGCAAATTGCACAAGTATACACTAAGATTCGGTGTAGAAGAAATTGAAACAGCATTTGAAAATAGGATCAAGACTTATGCTGTAAAGAATCTGAATGCGTACAAGGACCCTAGTCATTTCTTAAATGACATAAAGCAGACTGTTATAAAAAAAATTATGGAAGAAGTCAAGCGAATGGACCTTAAAGTAAATTTAAAGTTCTTCACTGAGTACAAACGAGGAACTGGTGAGAATATTGAATATGTAGAACGTTCCTTTAAAACAAAGAATGAAATTGAACTGAAATCAACTGACTTGGAAGAATTTTATACGAACAGCATATTGAAAATCATAGTTGAGATGGGGGCATTTGAGGCGAAGGGCTCTCAGTGGGTGCTCAATAGGGTATTCAACCTAGAAGTACGAATAAACAAATATGTTCCTTTTAAGGGTAGCTCATATGCTAAACTTCCATAAATGATACGAGCAAAACAAGCAGTTATTAATGTACAAAACACGGATGAAAAATGATTTTTGTGGTCTATTTTGTCTGCTCTCCACCCAGTGAAAATTCATCCAGAAAGAGTGAATAATATACAGCATACGAACACGAATTTGACGAAGCACTTAAGGGTTTGGAATTTCCTATGAAACAGGATAGCATACCAACCTTTGAGTAAAGAAGTGGATTATCGATTAATGTATACGCATATGAAGAAAAAGAACATGAAGAAAATGAACATGAAGAAAAAGAATACGAAGGAAAAGAATTTGATAAAAACGAAAAATATGACGATAAGAAGGATATAATTAGCCTATTTAAAAGAACTAAAAAAAATAAGTATATAATCTATTCATTAAAAATAACAAAAAATAAGACAGATAAACATATAAACCTACTTTACACGAAAGACGAAAAGAACGACCACTACTGCTGGATAAAGAGTCTTTGAGGCTTGTTGGGACACAGGTTACAAAGAATGGTCACAAAATATATGTATGTGATAGATGTCTGCAATACTTTTACTCTGAAAGCAAGCTAAATGCTCACGAACAAGACTGTCGAGATCATGATGGAGTTAGAGTTGTACTACCATATAAAGGAGAAAATGACATACTAAGATTTAAGAACATAAATCATTCTTTGAGTGCCTTTTGTGATATATGCTGATTTTGAATGTTTGTTGTCGAAGATAGATACTTGTGAACCAAATCCTGACGAATCCTACACGAAATTGTATCAAAAACATGAACCTATTAGCCTCTGTTACTATGTAAAATATGAACATGGAGACTATAAAATACCTGTAACCTATGAAGGTCCTGATGCATCAGCAGTATTTGTAAAAATATTAATGGAGGAAGCAAAGGCAATCAGCAGTGTTTACAAAAATAAAAAAACCAATGCTCCCCTTAACCAAGAAAGAACACATTGATTATGATACAGCCACTCATTGCCGTATATGTGAAAAGTCTTTGGATGGAGACTCTGTAAGGGACCATGACCACCTTACAGGTAAATTTAGAGGAGCCACACACAATGATTGTAACTTATCCTATAGAAATCTATGTTTTGTTCCTGTGTTTATTCACAACCTATCTGGATATGACACACATTTATTTGTAAGGGAGCTTGGCATCGATGAAAATAAAATTGACCTAATTCCCAACAATGAGGAAAAATATATTTCTTTTACGAAACATGTATGCTACGGTGTAAATTTAAGATTTATTGACTCCTTTAAATTTCTGGCATCCAGTATCGATAAGCTCTCTAGCAACATTTCCAGAAGCCAATTCCGGGAAACGAGTAAGCATTTCTCTGCAGACCTTCTAGACTTGGTTATAAAGAAAGGTGTTTATCCATATGACTACATGGAGAGTGCTGAAAAATTTTGTGAAACATCACTGCCTCCTAAGGAGGCATTTTACAACAAACTCAATAAATGTGATATTAAAGATGAGGAATACGAATTTGCACAAAAGGTGTGGGAAAAATTCAACATAAAATCCCTAAGAGAGTATACGCAGTTGTATAACAAAACAGATGTTCTTATTTTGGCCGATATTATAGAAAACTTTAGAGATATATGTCACAAAACATATAAGCTAGATCCTGCATGGTACTTTACAGCACCTGGATTGGCTTGGGATGCTATGCTCAAGCATACAAAAACAGAACTAGAACTACTGACGGATTACAACATGATTTTGATGATTGAAAAAGGTATTCGTGGTGGAATATCACAATGTTGCAAGAGGTATGCCAAAGCAAATAATAAATACATGAATGACTATGATGCTAAAGTTGAAGACTCTTATCTGACATACCTGGATGCTAATAACTTATATGGGTGGGTTATGAGTCAGTATTTGCCTTATGGGGGATTCAAATGGAGAAATACAAATATAGATGTAAGAAAAATACGAGACGATGCCCGAAAAGGTTATATATTGGAAGTTGATTTGGAGTACCCACGTGAACTACACGACCTCCACAAAGACGTACCACTGGCTCCAGAGAATAGAATACCTGAAGGTTCGAAAATGCCTAAATTATTAACTACGCTATATGACAAAGAAAGGTATGTACTGCACTATGTAAATCTTAAGCAATATCTATCCCTTGGAATGAAGTTGAAGAAGATCCATAGAGTTCTGAAGTTTGACCAATCAGACTGGCTCAAGTCCTATATAGATCTAAACACAAATATGCGAACAAAGGCATCTAATGATTTTGAAAAGGACTTCTATAAACTAATGAACAACTCTGTATTCGGTAAAACAATGGAGAACATTAGAAACAGAGTGGATATACGGTTGTGCACAAACTCTATGCAAATGGATAAATTAGTGGCCAAGCCAAACTTCAAGGATATAACTATATTTACAGATTCTCTGGTTGCAGTTCACATGCATAAAACAAAACTGTGCTTTAACAAACTTATTTATGTTGGAATGAGCATACTTGACTTGTAAAAGACCTTAATGTATGATTTTCACTATAATTTGATGAAACCAAAGTATGGGAAAAATATTGAACTGTGCTACGAAGACACTGATTCGTACATATATTGTATAAAAACATCAGACTTCTACAGTGATATGAAAGAAATGATCGATCATTTTTATACGTCCGACTATAAAAAAGACAACCCTTATGGACTACCTTTAGTTAACAAGAAGATTATTGGTAAAATGAAAGATGAATGTATTGGTAAAATATTAAAAGAATTTATTGGATTGAAGTCGAAAATGTATGCCATTAATGTGGAAGGTGATGTAAAGAAAAGAGCAAAAGGGGTAAAAAATACTGCACTCAGGAATGAAATTAGTTTTGATGACTACAAAAATTGCTTGTTTGGCAAAGAAGTGGTGTACAAAAGTATGAATCTCATAAAAAGTAAATAACATGAACTGTTTTCAGTAGAGTTGAGAAAGAAAGCATTAAGTCCAGAGGATGACAAACAGTATATTCTTAAAGATGGAATAAATACACTGCCATGGGGGCATTACAAAATTGAAAAAGAGTGAGACTATAAAATATTTTTTCCCATATAATAAAATGACTTCCTTGAAGATTATCCTCTTAATTTTAATAACCTCTAGCAGAGGCGAAAATCAAACACTTTCCACAATAAAATATTTAAATGATTTTGGATACTTAAAAGTGTCCGACAAAGATATTACAAATGTAAATTCATCAATAGTTTCAAATGCTCCCCGACTTTTCCAAGAGAACCACAACATAACAATTAGTGGCGAAATAAGTAAGGAAACACTGGCACTAATCAAAACTCCTAGATGCGGGGTACCAGATGATGTATTTGGCTTTTCTACATCTATTACCAAATGGACAACGAAAGTAATAAAATGGCATTATGTGTTAGCCAATCATGACATACTACAACTAACACAAGAAGTGTTTCATATGTGGGCTAAAAATACTGACATTATGTTTAAACATGATGCTCAAAATCCGCACATTATAATATCAAACAAACGAGGTATACACACATTTCAAAAGTCTCGACACTTATGTAATAGCAAATTTTATGGGAGAGGAGGAGTGCTGGCTCATGCTTTTTTCCCGAAATCAGATAACTCGCCTGTTGAAATTCACAATGATGCTGAAGAAGACTGGTATCTTAAAAAAGACAACAAATCCCAAGGTAAAAAAAGTCTTTTCATTGTACTATTGCATGAAATAGGGCATGCCTTAGGAATACATCATTCGAATGTCTACGAGTCTGTTATGTACCCAATTTATGTCTCAGATCGACTAGCATTACAAACTGACGATATTTTAGCAATACAGAATCTTTATGGCAAACCTAAAAGACCTGTACATTCGTTGCCACCTCCTAAACCAAACATTTTACCTCCTACAAAAGAAGTAGATTTGTGTGACTTAAAAACATTAACACATTTTTGATAGTCAACCAAGTAATGCATATTTTTTACAAAAAGTATGTTTGGACTTATGACACGGCAGATAAAATAGTTAGTAAACCAGAGCTTATCACTGACTGGCTGTTTTTCTTACCTGCTAATTTTGAAGGCTTTACCTCGATTTATCAGAGACCTTCAGGAGAAATTGTAATGTTTATCGATTCAAATGTATATATATTCGAATATCCTAGTCTGCAACTCATGTCTGAATATCCAAAGATTATTTATGACTTGGGTATGCCCCAGAATTCCAAAATTGAAGCAGTTGTAAACACCTACTCTGGTCGCACTTTTGTATTTTACGATGAAATGTATTTTATGGAACTGGATGAGTGCTTATTCAGGTCTAAATCCTTCGGCTTAATTTCAAAGAAATTTCCAGGCTTACCAGTGGGGTTAGATTCTGCCTTTAGATACACCAATGGATTTTTATACTTTTTCAAGAACACAACATACTATGAATTCAGCCAGTTTACGAACATGTTGAACAAAGCTGACAGATTTGATCTGTCAGTGTTCAATGTAAAGTGTCCTACATTATCATCATCATCATATTCATATATTCTTAATCAGTTCAAAAAGCTAGTGCTGCAAATGGAGACTGTCTCCGTACAATAAATTTTATTTAAGTATGATTATTATTTAATGGGATCCTGCCCATTAAAAAAAAAAAAATGGCTGGCCAGTCCGAAAAATGGAGTTTGTTGGTGATAAAATTAGGTTGGAAAAAATAAAAAAAAATTGCCCCTGGCGTGGACATAAACTTAAATGGCCACAAAAAGTTGGGACCCGCTGCGGGTCCCAACTTTTTGATTTCTTCTAATGTAATTTTATTAAAATAAAATGATTATATAGCTAATCAAAAATGTATTTTAAGAAAAACAAAAGAATATTAAAAATTGAAATGAAATATTCTTTAGAAATGTATCTGATAATATCTTCTTATGGATTATATCATCTTTCAGAACAAGGATTTGAAACTCGTAGATTAAAATGGGAACCACGTAAACCTCAACGTGATGCTGCTGCATTTATAACAGTCAAAGAAGTTATACATACAGGAGAAATTGACGAGATTGAGTAATTTCATTTAATGTAGAAATCTCCATTTTATTAATATTTTTTTCTTTTAAATAAAATTACATTTTTATTAATGTATCGTCCCCAAAAAGGGACGATGTAAATATTAATAAATTAAACAATTGGAAAATACAATGATATAACAGTAAATGTTTTTAATGGGAAATGACCCATTAAAAACTAATAACCATACATGTTTGCACACTAGTTGACTTCGGTGATTCTTTCACTTTTGATATCATAAATTAGGTTTCTTTGACTTATTAGTATCCCATTGCAAATAGTTGTAGCCTCGATTGGCTTATTAAAATCAACTGTAAGTTTCAGATTTGTTCTATCTTTTACAATAGAGGTTTTTCTGTAAGAACAATCAATAACATACAATGGGCTCCTAGAAATAAATGCATCAGGTTTAAAATATAGTTCATTGTTACGGTAAGACGTATATATCTTAGTCTTTGAATTTCTAAAATCATTGTAGGCAATGTACATCTTGTCGAAAATTTTATCTTCGATATCCAGGTTCCAATTCTCTTTAGGGAACAATTCATTCCTTCCATTCTTAATACAAATGTTTTTGACATGACAATGGTCAAAAATTGAACCATGTTTGTCTTGATCAACATCTTCTTTTCTGTTTAGCTGAAAGCCAACAATGACAAAGTCAGGCATATCGAATTGGATTGAATTGAACTGATCCTTTATATCAAACTGGAATGAGTTTGCACCAGTAGGTACAGGTTTTTCAAGACATTGCCAATAATTGAAACCTATAGGAATTTTGGGGTGTTTGTATAGTTTTGCTTTAATTTCGTCTCCATAATTAGGTTCGTATTCAACAATTGGCCACAGGATTTCCATTTTATCAATAACAATTTTACCAGCATCTGGGATAATATCAACAGTTCCATCTTCTTTCAGTTTAGGCCTTCTGTAAACAGAAACATCATCATTAGAATTTCGAATGAATGTGATCTTGTACCCACCTTTCCAGAATATTTCATTACAATCCCTCATAAACCCAAACAAATATCGTAGTGGATAGACAATTTCATTAGGCTCATCTGCCCTAAAATATTTACCTTTTTCTATCCCTGCTAGTTGCAAGTACGATGATTCCGATCCTGAGCTAAGCAGTGCATGCATCATAGTTGAAGTGATGCCAGGATTGTCATTACTTTCAATTATATTGCCATGCTTAGATATCTCTACTTTGGAGAACTAGAATGGGAAGAAATTCTCACAAAGGTCAATAGTTGAAGTGTTTTCATAACCTGCATTTGTATCTCTTTTAGTTAGCTTATACTGTTGGTATACATAGGCCTCATTCGGATGCGAAAATGCATCACCAACAGGAATATCAAACTCAATACGTTTGTTGTATTCATTCAAATTGTTTTTTGTCTGGTCGTTAGGTGGAAACGACTGACGATCATAGCTTTCAATTTTTTTTAGACTCATTTATTATATAGAAAAATAATAATTTTTTTAAACTACTACACTTTTCTTATCAACCCAAGAATTATGACTACTGTCAAAACCTAACGATTTAACTAGCACCTTATTTCCTTTCCTTTGTAAAATTTTCTCTACTAAATAGTCTCGATCATATTTGGTCTTAAGCAGCTCTGGCTCATAAAATATACCCTTAATGGATTCACTTTTCAAGTCTTTTATTCTGTAGGTTATGGGGTGTGTGTACAATACTTCACATACCTCAAATACTTCAGTGGACCAGTTTGGTGTATACCCCTTTTCAAACAAACCTTTACTTTTACTTATGCATACTTTATCTCCTATAGCAAACCTTGGTTTAGCCATTTTTCTTTCCCCACCATACATGTTGATTAGAATAGACCTTTCATTCTTTGCACTTACGTTGGTAGGTTTCATTCCGATTGTGCTGTGAACAGTGTTATTGTATTCACTTATTAATTTAGGTAATATATCAACCCATTTATAACTTCCCTGCACAGTAAATATCTTCCACATTTTCTCCTTCAATGTTCTATTAAATCTTTCTACAACACTGGCTTTTTTTCCACTGTATGTTGAGTTGTGAGTTATGTTATTATTCACCATTAATGTCTTAAATGATTTATTGTAAAATTCTTTTCCTTCGTCTGTTTGTAAATGCATAGGTATACGACCATTCAAAATAGTTTTAAATGCTAAAGTAACATTTTCACCTGTTTTATCTTTGACTGGTATTGCCCAAACATACTTGGAAAAAAACATCAATCACGGTCAGCATATATTTAAACCCCTTGTTAAGTCTGTGTATACCTTTTAAAGAGCCAGAGTCCATCTCAACCAAGTCAGCCTGCCAGAGATCGTCGATGCCAAAAGATAGAACAGCCCTCCTGGGAAAGTTTTTTCGAATTGGTTTATGAATTTCATTTGCAATATCGTTTTTTATACCCCACCAGTGAACATAGACTTATTGGCACCACAACATCTACAAACACATTTAATTCTTGCTTTACCATTATTTGTAAGTTCATATGAAACCTTATCACTTAGTGTATGCATCCTACACTTGAGACAGTACACATTTAAGTTATCATTACTCATTTTTATTTTATTATAAATAAATGATTACTGAAGAACAAGCTAAAAAGAATATAGAGAGAAGAAGGCAGCTAACTGAAAAGTTTAAAGCATTCAGGAAACTACGAAAAGATGAGTATGATCGAAATAAGAAACAAGAGCAACCTTTGATAGATGCTATAGAAGACTTGGGGCAAAAAATTGAGCACATTACAAACAAGAATAAGAACCTAATCGAGGAACTTGTTCCATTTGCTGTAAAGAATTTGGACTACCCACAGACACCTACGGAAACTTCATTTGAGAGAAAGCTGTTTGGTAAAGCAGACACTGATTATGATGGCGTTGAACGCTATGACGATGGCGTTGAACGCTATGATGAGGTGTTGGGGCATTTGAAAACCGCTATTGTACCATTAACCAACTATAGAACAACATTTATTGTAGAGAAAGTGACTGAATTCTTAAATAACTGTGATGACCATGTTTTTGGGCTAAGGCCTGAAGGAATCAGAAGGTATATTGGTGATAGCGAAGTAATATTCAACAATGACCAGTTTACTGTAAAAGGTCGAACATACATTGGAACTGATGGTTTGCTGAAATTGCTAACACGTAAGGACGTATCAGAAAGTGACTACACTGCAACTGACTATGAAAACTATAGTCATATCCTAACAGATACAAATGCAGTTTTTCAAAAGAATGATCCAAACTCAGGAATGCCAAAATCAAGCAGGGGTGACAAATGGAAAAATATTGTTAAACCTATTTACGAATCGATTAAAAAGAAAAACCTCTCACCTAGAACAGGAAAAGGTATTAAGAAATATACAGGCTATCCCAAAGAATACATATGGATGGACGATGTTAGGAAGCTCATTGATCGACTTCTCGTTATTTATGGCGAAGAGAATGCTGGAAATGATAACTATTACAATGAGAAGGTTGGAATAATGAATATGCTCAACAGCAAGTTCAGTGACTTTGTTGTGAATAATCCAAAAGGTATACCATACCTGATACGAATGTTGAACACAATACCTCATTCTTTCTGGGAGTCAGAACATCATGGAAAAGGATTACTCAATGACTTAATAAATTCTCTGCCTTTTGAGGTGCATGCACCAGGCTACAGATTCCTGGGTCCAGGTACCAGACTAAAAGAGAGGCTTGAGAGAGGCGATAAACCTGTTAATCCATTAGATGAGGCTGCAATGGAGCATGATGTAGCTTATCATCATCATAAAGATCTAGCTGAAAGACATGTAGCTGATAAGGAACTAGAAAAGAAGGCATTCAAAAGATTGTTAAGCCCAGATGCTGATCTCAATGAGAGATTGTGGGCTGGTGTTACTGGATCTGCGATGCATATTAAACGAAAGCTTGGCTGGGGGATTAAAATAAAAATTTAAAATATGTGTTATAATAAATGAAAGTAAAAAACATTGCATTTCAAGTTTCTAACGAGGAGCTGAAGGGTTTGGATATTGATTCTTTCCTGACGAAAGACCAACTGGAACGCAAAAACAAGAAATTAAAGGAGGGCAAAGGCATGACTATCACAGTCTCAGTTCCACAACTTAAGAAAATGTCTAAGGAAATGAAAACAGGAAATGGTTTGACATCTCACAAGGGTGGATTTTTGCCTTTGATTTTTGCAGCATTGGGTGCTCTAGGGGCGCTTCATCTATCGCTACATCAGTTATTAATCCTAAAAAGAGAAACCAGGAATTGGAAGAACAACGTAGACATAATTTAGCCATGGAAAAACAAGGTAAAGGAGTCAAAAAAAAAAAAAAAAAAAAAAAAAAAGTATTTCCACTCAGTAACTTTGATATTGATAAACTGGTTAAAAGATTAAACATTAAAAACTTTAGAGGTGTATTTATGATTGATTAGTTACCTAACAAATCACTCGATCAGGAATGTGGAATTGTTAACCTAGATGTTTCAAAAAACTCTGGAACACACTGGGTATGCTATTGGAAGGAAGCTAACAACAAATATTATTTCGACTCATTTGGTGGGGATCCACCCCGTGAATTGATCACATATCTCGGGGGTAATATTTTTTATAATGATGACAGAATTCAAAATTTCCATCAAGTAATTTGTGGTCATTTGTGTTTAATTGTGCTAAATCACTTTTCGCATAATTTTAAATTTCCGAAAATTATTTCACTAATAATAAACTATGGATATATGTGGAAATGCATTAATGACCTCTTGGATTGAGGATCAAATTAAAGAACACAGGGGTAATGATACAACTACTGAGAATATCAATCCTAATGATTTTGTTTCCTACCCACAGTTCAGTGACTTTATAACCACACTGACAAGAAATAAAAGATCATTGGATAAAGCCTTTCTTACCTACTTGGAAGAAGATAATAATATAGATTTTGAAAACAAAAGGCTTAGAAACGTGGGAAAGCCTATCGCACCTAATGATGCAGTCAATTTAGAGTACTATCAGTCAAACAGAATTAACATTATTCGTTTAGTTGGAAAATACAGTTCAAAGGATAAAGTATTTTACCTAGGTAGTAATCAAACAGAATACATTTTTATGAGAGATGGACGAGTAAGTGAGATAATAATAAAGCCGGAAGAATATTAAGACATCATGTTATACCATAAATTGAAAAAAATTAAATTGCATAAGTCATTCGATGTAATGTCTGATGATAAAATATTTTTTAAAATTCCAAAGTCTTTCAATGTACCTGAAGGCACAGTTGTTTTTATCGAAATAGTTGTGGTGTATAAATATATTTAAAAAGATCAGATACTGTTAGTTTTTAATGGAAACACTTCCATTAAAAGCAAAGGAAAATGTGATAATAATCTAAGGATTTAAAAACTGTTTAATTTTGTTACGATACTTACCATTATTCAACTTACGAGTCGTATCTATTGTAACAAAACCATATTCCTTATCCCAGCATTTTGAACAAGTCTCCCTAAATTTCTCAAACGACATATCACCACCAACAAAATCGCTATGAATATGTTTAAGATTTGTATCGTCTTGCCTGAATATGCAAAGAAAATTGGCATTGTCTCTTATAAGCTGTTTAGGCACTTTTGAGTATGTTTGAGCTAAATAGAAACAATCAATATCTTTGTGTCTACCACGAGTGAAGAAATATCTTACTTTGTCCTGATTTTCAAGTATGACATCATCGAAAACAACAACAGAGTCATTAAAGCATTCATCCACGGTAACCATTTCTTCATTTGTAGGGAAGAAGTATGCTATTGGTTCAGTTATCAGTTCTGCTGCTGCCTCTGTCTCTTCCTTCAAAGTGATATATTTTGATTGGTTCAAACTTTTTGAACATACGTAGAGAGTACCAAAGTTCAACCATCCCGGGGCATATATAAAATTATCTATCATAAGTGTAGTTTTCCTACAATTACTAGCACCCACTATCAAACATCTAATATTATTAGGTAATAATTCTCCATGACGTTTTGTGAATACAGTGTTTTCTGGTAACCTTATTTTAATATCCCAGTCCACTTGTTTCTGTCTCCTTTCATTTATTTAATAATAATTTTTATAATAAATGAGTAAAGTATTCAAGCTAAAAGATAACAAATCAGTGTTGAAAAAAAGGCTACATTAACCTTTAGAGATAGAGGAGCACTCAGTGGCTTTAGTTCAGTTCTACACTACATACTTAACACACAACATTACCCATGTGAAAAACAGGCTCTATTTTATAGACATGGCAGGTATGGAAAGAGCAGTTGAAATTCCAGTTGGCCAATATAGCTTAAAAGATCTTGTAAAAACTATAAAAACCATTCCCCCATTTAATGTAGTTCCATTGGGCGGGGGAGAAAAAAATAGCATATCCCTTGAGCTGGATAACATAACAAACAGGGTGAAAGTAAAATGTGATTTTAATCTACAGTTTGGGAAGTGGGGGTCAATTGGTGGGCTTTTGGGTTTCACAGAAAATAAAATCCTGAAAGAAAATGAGTACCATTATGGTGATACAATTCCAAAATTTGTTCCCTTTGAAACAATAAATATACACTGTAATATAGCTAATGGTATGATATTAAAACATGATGAATACACCCACAGAGAAACCAGCATCATTGCTACCTTTAAACTGAGGACGACATTTGGATTTGGCGACACGATCTATTACGAACCTGCTTATCCATTATTTTTTCCAGTGCAAACAACTCAAATAACGGAAATAATGATTGAAATTAAGGATGACAAAGGTAAGTTAATAAATTTTGATTCATCAGATAGAACGGTAGTATTAGAGATGAGACCGTAGATAACTATTTTCATATTAAAGAAAAAGGTATTTTAGGTTGAAAGTATTCTGTATAATAACTTTAATGGTTATTTTTTAAACCATTAAAGTTTCATATAAAAATATATATATATATATATAAACCAGGTTCATTCTAATTGCTTGTATTTAACTCAAGACAATTCATACACTGTATCTGACAACAACAGAGAGCTGACGCTCTCTGTAGGAACCAGTTTTCCTCGTACGAACTCGTTATCTGTGTGGTTATATGTGAACCAGCATGCATCTCGCTGGCCTTGACTGCAGAGCCTCTATGTATGATGCAATATACGGACCATGAGGCGGTCGACGTATACTCGCTCTGGCCGTGACTCATTAAACCACTCGACGGAATTCACCAGAGTGACTCACTATATAAACAGTATGAAGAACCTCGCCTAGCGTCTTACCAGTTTAGCTCAGTGGCAAGACGTACGGCTCTTAACGTAAGGTTCGTGGGTTCAAACCCCGGGCTGAGCGGATTAATTTACAGCGTGGGTGTGAAGGCGCCCGCATCCAATCTGTATATTTATCAACCGAGCCGTTCAAAATTTGGGCTAATTCTATGGTAAAATAAATGCTCGTTCTCTTAGCAGATGCTAATACATGGTACCTCTTAAAATCCAGCAAACATACTCTCTATAGTATTCAGTATTGTATCAGATGTATAGCTGGGTAATCTCGGATGGTGAAGGTGCCACACCATCTGAGAGAGGGTACTAGAAATAAAAAAAAAACTCTCCCATCTCACCACTTAATAATAAAAAAACATCATAGGCCGGCCGAGTGGTGAGGTGGGGGAGTTCTCCAATGGAGTTTTGTTGGTGCTAAAATAAGGCCGGTAAAATAAAAAAAAAATGGTCCCTGGCGAGTCATTAAGTTGGCCGTAAACCAATATCAAAAAAGGTCCCCTGGCGCGGTGAAACAGCCCGTAAACCTTTTGCAATTTTTTCTTGTAATAATAAAGATGGATAATATGCAATGAAAAATTTAGAAAAAGAATTCAATGTTTCGCCTACTTTAATATGCCGAATCTGCAGGTGCGTATCTAAACTTTTAATTAGACTATGTTGTAGCACCTTGTCGAAGTCAGAGCGATAATTGAGTTTTAATGGTTTTATATAATCATTAAAACTTTATAAGGATATGAAGACAGATAAAAATCAACTGATGTCGAGTTATACTACGACGTTTTACTCTTTAACAAACTGGATAGAATGCCTTTGTTTGTTACCATAATTTACCATTCCTTTATACATAAAACTTATATCTCCATGATTAACATCCCTTAATACCTTATCATTGAAAATATGAACATATCTGTCTGGAAAGGTTACCTCGAAATTACCTGAAGTAACTACCACTTTGCGGCCGTACAATGTTTCCTTTATCTCAGCATGGTTTATGGGATAAGACTGTCCTATTGTAAGGTCGGAAAGTTTCTTAAATTGTTTGGTGTTGTTTAATATATTTAGCAACTGATCCATGTTTTGTTTATGTATCTCTTTATATGACATTTTCATTTCTTTAAACCAAAAAAATATTCCACAGGTGCCAAAAATTTAATGGTTCCTTGGCAAGCATTGAATCAAAAATATAAATTTAAATTCTAATGGTTGAAGGTAAGCATACAGAGTTCAAATAAGTGCTGTGTATGTTATGGATGTTTTTAAACCATTAACAGAGGTGTAATTAATAACTACTAGAATGGTGTCTGTTGACCATTAAATTTAGATTTATTTTATGGTGATATTTAACCATTAACAGAAAAGGCGCTGAGAATAAATTGGGGAGTATTTTAAGGTGTAGGTATACCATTAAATTTAGATTTATTTTATGGTGATATTTAACCATTAACAGGGGTTGTTCTCGGGGTTGTCCTCGTATCGGTATTTTATATCTACTATCGTCGAAATATTTATTATTTCCTTTAATATAATCATTTAAACCATTGCGATATTCCACCTCTAATCCCTTTTTCTATCATTAAAATCATATCATAATTGCGTAGTAAATCTAATGGTTGCTTAGTCATTTTTAACATTGCATCCCAAGATAATCCTGGTGCTGTAACATACCATGTAGAATAAAAACCATACGCATTTATATTTTTTCTAAAATTTTCTAAAACATCTGCTAATAATAACACATCACTTTTTTAATATGAGTCGTGAAATTCTCAAAGAGTTTTAATATTAAATTGGTTTCACACACATTTTGCATGTTCATTATCATCGTCAGTTATATAAGAATCAATAAATTTATTGTAAAATTCACTCTTTGGTGGAAGTTCAGTTTCTTGGAATTTTTTTCCAAATGTTCATATAATGTAATGGATAAAACCTTTTCTAAGAACCAAATCTACTTAATCTTCTGGAAAATGTTTTTCTGTGTGTTTCATTTGATATTTAGTTAAATTACACGATAATTTATCTAAACTACGTCGCATACATTTAAATGTGTCAATACATCTAATTTTAAATTTTTTTATTTGTTTCTCAAAAGTAAGATACTTTTCTTAATTACTTGCAAGTAAATCTCTCTTTTTTATAATATTCTAGCACTAATTAATAAATGAGCATCATATCTGGCTAAGTTATGGAATAAAATTGGAACAAATTTGGGCAGTTTTAATTGAAGTTTACAATTGTTACATACTGGATTAAAATTTTTTCCAGTTATATGGTCATTATGATGTACTTTTTTATTATTATCTCTCATATATTCACATTTGCATACAGAACACTTTTTGTTTTCTTATATAATGCCTTTTCTTCTGCTGTTAGTGGATGCATTGGTTCAATTTGTGAATATATTTCCCCAATTTCCTCTACTTCTTTTTTCATTGCTTGTATAAAATGCTCATGTGCAAATGTGCCTCCATACACAACTGGGGATTTATAAATACAATAAGTAGATACAATATAATAACAAAAACCAGAAGTTTCGTGTAACTGATATTTTATTTAATATGATTCGTCATTCAACTTTAAATCAATCGTATTTATTTTCGTATTAGTAAGTTTATATTTTTTATTTGGTAACACCTTATAATAACAATTATCAATATCATCGTCTGTTAAAACTGGTTATTTTTGGATTAATTTCAATTTCTTTATTTATCTTGATTTTGGCTTCACAGTTGATATTTTCTTTAGAATTGATTCAAAATCTGCATATATTGAAAAGGGACCTTCGTTGTATGTTTGTAATTCTTAAATTTTATTTGATCTCCTTTCGAAGGTATAGTGAATTTTAAAGATTCATATTTAGAACAGTCTTCTCTATGTTTATTTAATTTTCCTTGAGAATAAAAAAATAGAAGGCATATATCACATATATAAGTTTTATGTTGTTGAAAATTTTTTGTGCTGAAACTAATCTAGATAAATTTTTTGTCCAATAATAATGTGAATTTGTATCATTTTTGAAATAAAGATAATTTATATGCTCATCTTTTATTTTTGTAAGTTTTAAAGGAAAAACCATAGACTTGCCTTCAAAAGAGTAAACATTTATAGATGTTTCAATTTGATTTTCTATTGTTTGGTACATCATAAATTTATATAGGGTATTCATATTTATCTATTACCTTATCGATATTAGGCCCCACATTTTTATATTTAGGTACTGTAAACGAATGATTGTCCGCTGGAAACAATGCAGATTTTATTGCCCAAAGAAAACATTTTTGATCGTCATTTTTCACAAATATGCATGCTTTTTAATTCATAATATCTTCTGGTAGATCAATATATGATGATTCATTTAATAGATTATACTTATTTATAAATAACTGTATTCCAATTACTCTATCTAAAGTCCATCATGAACCTCTGCTTTGAAATTCGGATAAATGTGCAAGTAATTCTTGATTTATAATTTTGTAAATCCTTTCAATTTCTCCTTCGTTTAATATTGCATGACTAAATGACTGAAATGTAAATAATTCTACTTAATTCTTCTCTTGTTTCCGACAATTGGTACAAAATTTCATATTAGGTATCAACCCTCTAAATTTTCTAAGATTATTGTGTATTATCTCAAAAAATATAGTTTTTACTGAAGTTAAAAAATGATCAGGCTGTACTAAATTAAAAGAATTTTCAATGTTATATGTTGATATCCTACTTTTAAAAGCTGTATTAACTATGTTTTATTGCTTATTATATTTCTTTTGTTTACGAATACGTTAGTAGAGAAAGGAAATATTTTGTTTAAATTATTTTTATCTTGATTATATAATGAGGCCCTGAGAACCCAGAACACCTCATATATACAATTTTAAAGAATACTTAAAAACCAAGTATGTTTAAAAACAAGATGATTTAAGGAAAGAGGTATAGAGTATGCATACATGTGGTTAATGAAGCAGACTATATACTACCAATACCTGCATTAAATTGCATAAGGTTAAAACTACACTACCAAATTGAAACATAAAAATTTTCATATTGATTTTTAATATAGCATAATACATTTTCTTTTCTTTTGTAGAAACATTACACAGGCCCAAAATGGTCGTAACAATATTCCATTTACAACTTTTAAGAAAACTGATAGTTTACAATAAAATTTCAGAAAAAAACGATATGTGTCTATAAAAATACTGTCCCACATAGACTATTTTAAATATATTTTTTCTTTGGGTCTTTTTCTCATCAGAATGGATTAAAATATTCACAAATAATACCCCTATAGTACAACCCAAGTGTTGAACCAAAAAAGTTTTCAAAATTAGAATTCACAAAAAATTACTAACATAGGTAAAATATGACTCATACCATAGTTCTATCCATAACTTTCCCTATCCATAACACTGACAGCCACTTAAAATTTTATCTTTGGCTTTGTACAATAAATGCAAAAAATTTTTGTCTGCCAAACCTGACCAGCTAAGATTTTCCATGGCCATTAACATGTATTTTTAAGGTAAATTTCTATTACTTCAGTTACACAATTCATTTTTCAAAAATGCAAATCCATCACTATTTTAAAATTAAAACTGAGAAAAATCCCTGGCTTATAAGCCCTGACAGAGGCCATTTAATATTCCCGAACAGCCCGTTTCCAAAACAGTGGGCGAAACAAGACCATAAATGAAGCTATTCAATCAGCCCAAAATGGCAGAGAACTGACAACATGCAGAGTATTATTTTCAATAAAATTTAAATTATTTTTTGACAAGAAAAATTTAAGGTTCCTCCTCTCATATTTACCGATATATCTTATTAGAAATTGGAAGCGATTCCTTATTGTGTTGTGCAGCAATACTTTTACTGCTCATGTTATCCATAAATATCATGACTGTAAATAAAAAATTAGAGCGTCAATATGACGTACCTGCAATCTCCTTAAGAGCTTTACATGTTTATTTAACCAGTGAGATCAAACCGAAATGCCTGACCTGTTATATGAAGATACTTCCCTCGCAGCCAAGCGTCTGACCCCGATACCAGGTTTTACAGTCGATTATATACAAAAATCGAGCATTGCCTTAATATGGCGGTAGCTTCAATCATCCACCAATAGCGAGCCACTGTCGAAATAATCATTCTTTCAATTACGCCCTACCGGGGTTTCTATAATTCACAAATGGTAGTCCAGTGTATTATCTGTGACGTCATCTCCGGTACATTTGAAATTAGCCATTCATAATTGCCTTCCGCTGCGCTACGAAGAAGGAACACTGCGTGTACTCTAGTGGCTGCAGGCGTCAACTCCAGCCAGGTGAGCAGTGCTCGCTAGTGTACTAGCTAACGATCGGGGGCTGCGACGCGAACGGTGCCAGTTCAACCAAGAAAACATAATTTGTGTGGTATTTACGCTACTACGAGTCTTAAGTCCACAAACACGGGCTTCCTTCAATACAAACGTAAGTGTTTACGAGTGTTGAAAGCAATTTTTTAGCGTTATTTGACCATTTTTCTTAGTTCATTTCAACACACGTCTTTCGATCAATGCTTTCCTATGGCGGACAGGTGAAAACGGTGTTGCGTAGAGAATTGAGCCAGGGGCGGAGAGACAAACTGTACGCACATTTATAAGCGTACTTGTCTCAATAATTCGTTGATATTAACATCTGAAAAAGGTAAATTTGTCAAATTATTTTTTGTTACCCATTCTTTTATCCGCTTATTCCTATCTCTTAGTTTTAGCAATAACTGATTAGAAAAAGGAAATTATTTTTCAAACTTCTTTTCAGCTTTTGATGTTATTTTGTAACCTGAAAAAAGGTAAATTTGCAAAATTACTTTTTCTTTGTTCATTTAATATTCTTGGTGTAAGAAATGAAATTAATTGAACTCTCCTTAGATTATACCAATATTTAATTTTTAATTTTTTAGCAATATCTATTAATTTGCGAACTCTCATTTCACTCAAATCACTATTTATATTAGAAGCCTCAATTTTATAGTTGTATTTAAAAGGAAAAAAAATAATTATAAAAAATTAAGTTATTGTAAATAACGAATTCGCATTTATTTAACTTTCTTAAATTAAACTATTTATAATCATTCTATCTCTATTTATTATGTATTTTTCTATTTTTATGCTTTTCTTAGATATTCTTACGAATATATTTACCACAGTCACATAGTGCTTTCTCGTTCCTTTCATGTTTATTTAACTCATGAAGATTTCTATATTATTCGCAAAAACATTGTTTACATTTTGTTTTAAGTTTATCAATTGTGTTTTTATTAGGGTAAAATGAATCGCCAGTATTATCTTTATTACATGCTGCTCATGTTTTTGTGGAGTAATTATCTTGTAGATTTAACATATGTGTGTGTAGTTTAGTATTTTTATGCTTTTTTTAGATATTCATTTGAAACACATTTACCCCATTCACATAACACCTTTTGATTCTTTAACTCGTATTGTTTTCTAGTATATAAATCAATAACACTATTTGCAAGTGTTAATATGCTTATCTTTTGTATATTAATGTGGTGAAAAACTTTCTATGTTTAATGATTCACCGCAATTTTTACATTGCTTCACTTGATTTTTCATTTTTGAATTAATAATTTATATAAAATAATTTTTCAATGTTTTATTAATTTTTTTAATGTGTAAATAGAAGCAATAAATTATCTTACAATATGGTATCGCTTCACAATAGGTTAAAAAATTCATATGAATTCATTAAACTACAAGATCTTGGAATTAATAAATGGTATGCTGCTACATATTTTCAAATTTATGAATCTAAGTTCGGTAAAAAAATTAACTTTATTCTAGATGGTGAATATAAAATCTCTTTACCAGGTCGATATGGTAAAATAATTGGTATAAATTATTTAGAAACAATAAATGAGGATCAAAATTTTATAATATAAAAAGGTTTAAAAGAAGTGAAAAATGGAAAGTTTGTGCAAGATGTAGAATTTTCTTAAGAATATATAAATTCTATTAATTTGAATGTTTTAAAAATTTCGTTTAATTTTTAGCTTATTTTGCTTATTTCTCGCTAAAATTTGCTGTTTTTTTAATTAACACAAATCCTACACGGCCATTTTGGAAGAAATTGAAAATTCGCTTGATTTTTTTTATAAATTTTGCTTGTTTTTAGCTTAAATTTGCTTGTTTTTGAGAATCGAATTGGCAAATAGGGTTTCTAGAGACTTGAAGTAGTTGCTTGAAAAACAATAACATTGCTTGAATTTTGTATTAAATTGCTTGGTAAATATGTAAAAGTAGTTTGAAAACGATTAAATTACTCTAGTTTTGGTTGAAATTGCTTGGGTTTTAGATGAAAAGTGGGGTGGTCCAGAATCGGTAATACGATAATACTAGAGACTGATATTTATTCCCTATAAAGATGATTATCGGAGATGTAGAAATGTTACGAATTGATTCAAGGACAAGTTAAACTTCAATCACGTGTACATTTAAGTTTACTCTTTTTTTTTTGGGCTATGGTTTGATAAATACGCCCCGAACATCTTCAAACAATAACGAACCTTCAAGTTCAGCCAAGAATCGAATCTGGAGCTGCTTGGTACGGTGTTGAACTATAACAACAGTCAATGAGCAGTTAACTTACTCTCGATTGCACAAATGACTGCCGATTCTAGCTTGCTGCCGAATGAAAACGCGAGATTTCCAGGTATGTTATGATTATTAACAAATTTCTTAGTTCAAATAGGAAAGACTACGCGTCCACCAAACCTGACAAGTTAAAGTCGTATACTCAAGATTCGTCCTGAGTTTAAAATCTCATGGCAAGTTTTTCGCAGCACTACAGAACACTGCGCCAGTATTGTTTTAGCTTCACGACACACGTCTAAAATGGAAACATTTAGATAACTTTCGTAATCACTTCAAGTCAATGCATTTTCAAAAGTTACTTAAATATTTTAAAACGTTTGACAAGAGAGCGGATATAATTAGGAATTCTTATTGTTTCACATCGTACTTTTTCATTAATCAGTACATTCTTTATTTTTATTTTTTTTTTTACACAAAGCAAGTTTTAAAGTTTTTCATGTATTTGGATTTTGCTGAAGCTGTTTTCACATTTGTCACTAAAAAGAATAACGGATGTCCAGCTAATATATTAATTTGGAGATATTCTTTAAACGTTTGCTACGTTCGATTCAGATTATAAACCTGGTTGTATATGACTGTGTGTTTGAGGATATTTACCGAAAACCCACATCGTCGGTGCTGTTGTGGCGTGCGTGGGCAGAATGAGCACATTATCTGAACACAACGTAACATAATGCTGTGCCCCAAATTCATCCGGGAACAATTTACCAACAAGACAGAGTTCCCCATAACTTTAGTTCAAGGCATAATTTTTGGACAGGCAGTTAGTTCGCCGGACGGTGGACTAGAAGAGAGGCTGAAACACTCCCTCGTCCTCTTCTTTCAGCTCATCCTTCTCCCTGTTTTCCTGGAGGGTTTTTTTTCCGTAATTACAAGTGTATCTCACACTTGTGCCGTGAACTTGTCAGACAACCGACAGCAACAGGCCTCAAAAGTTGTCACCTTATTAGATGTGAATAAAAGGGACATCATCTGTGGTACGTAGAACGTGTATCGAATTTCACAGTGTGTAGCACAAAGTACATGAGATTACGTATTAGAAGAAGAAGGAAAATCAATTTATAATACGATATATAGCGTGGTGAATGCAAAAATAATTTTTTGCACTTTAGTTTGGAAACTTCGTATGTCACAGTTTACAATGCTACAAGCGAAAAAAAGTAAATAACTTTTATTTCTTTGCGGATCTACTAAATGAGAAATACGAGGTTCCGGACCAAAAAGTATAAAAAAATAATTTTTCCCCCAAATGTGAGATACGGGGTTTTCATTTTAAGCAACTGATATACGATTACTGACGCTGTCACAATAACAGCAGTTGACATTGGCCAGTTAAAAATAGCAGTGACTTTTGCCATGATTTCCGTCAAGCCAGAAAGTTTAACCTGTAGCACGGAAGGCTTTCCGAAAAAATATATTTTTTACTGCAGAGTGAAAAAACATTTCGATCGAATGATGTGAAATAGTTGGAAACGTAAACAATCCTACGGAGTTCGTGAAGAAGGGGCAGGAGGTGTGCAAAGTAGCAAACCTCCCTTCGTGTTAGTTCCTGGAATACTGACTCTGCTCCCTTCTCTTCGTAATCACGCGAGTGAAACCCAGATGTTTGCGTTCCACCAGTACGACCACACACGGCCATAACAGAACAATTGTTTACTTTCGCTAGGCATTTACTGCACGAGGAAAATTGGGGAACCCTTACAGTAATACAGGTTCTAAGTTGTGTAATAACTTTACGAGACAAGCGATTACGTTAGTGGTTAAAAAGATGAACGATAAAACAGTAAAGACATGTAGGATTATGAACTACCACATTTATTCGAAATTAAATAAACATGTCTACAATTTAATGACAAACGTGACAATTACAATTGAATCTTATATTTGAATGAATGGTGCAATGAGGGTTAATGACTAGATGGAGATTTTTGGACATTTGCCAATGCGATACAGATGTTTGTAATGGAAAAACAGGACCGAGCACGAAAAAAAATGCTTAAAGGAGTCAAGTTACCTAAGGACGAGAAAATAAGTATGTGTATACAACACTGCAAAATTCCAGGGAGTTTTTTGACTGTATTCCCTCTTGGAATGTTACAGTGTTGTATACACACATTAATTTTCTCGTCCTTAGGTTGTCTTATTAAAGCATTTTGTTCGTACTCAATCCTGTTTTTCCATGACAGACATCAGCAACGCAATTGCGAATGTCCAAAAAACATCATCTAGTGTTATACTTGAATGCTCTCAAAGACAGTTTTTCTACAGAACGAAATAATTATCTTAGATAATACAGCTGCTTCCTTGCAGTTATTGCGGCACTTCGCACTCAATTCACTTCTCATTTAAAGTTTACTCCTGCGCTAACCGCTAACAGTTTAGTCCTAAATTATAATAAATAAATAAAGGGGAAAATACTTAACTAACGTAGTCCACCTCCTTCGCTCTCATAACCTTTGGCACCCGATGCACTGCGAGGCTAGCCGGGTCGTCCAGCACACACTCTCTCGCTCCGTCTCTCCCACACGTTATTCCGCCACCATAGACGCATACACCCTTTTAGGGTCGTCACATTGCCTGGTCACGTCTGCCCTCACGGGTCACGAACAACTTAAAATCTAGCGGGCGGGCAAAGTCCCGAGCTCCCAGCCGCTACATCTAACGTTGTAAAAGGCCAGTCAGTTATCTTGGGGCGAACATCATCCTTTGTGCACATATAGGGTACCCGCCTAATATTAGGTCAAATAATTTTAGGCCAAGTGACTTAAGGCTAAATAATTTTAGGCCAAGTGACGTTAGTATTAAATAATTTTAGTCCAGGTGACATTAGGCAAAACAATTTTAGGCCAGGTGACGTTAGTCAAAATAATTTTAGGCCAAGTGAATAAGCCAAATAATTTAGGTCGGGTGCTTTAGGCTTAAAGATTTTAGGCTATGTGACGGTCCTGGAACTGTTTGGGCCAAAGAATTTTAGACCAAATGACGCGTTATATATATGTATATATACACATATATATTTTTGCTACAGAGTGTCATTTTTCACTATCTTTAACGGGTCTGCCGTTTCTTCTACACCTCTTCAATAGACAACAAAGTGTACCTTTAAAAAACAATAGTCTCTATTGAGAGGAGTTGAAAGTTAAGACTGTGCCTTTATATGTTAAATACGGAGATGCTCCTTTGTGTTTACATCCATCCAAGTGCTCAGACGTCGAACCTCCTGCAAAATCGGATTAATGTTCACATTATTCACTAGTTTATCAAAGATACAAAGCGACCTGGACTATAAACCCTACTGAACTTTGCTAAATCGTTTGGACCATTCATGACATAGCATAATCGTCATAGGCATCCTTTAATTGTTTAGAGCACTATGTCCGTGGCCTTTTCAACTCCACAAGATATAAGTTCACGCGATATTTGATATTTACGCTAACCTTTGTCCCGGAAAAATATCCGTACGTCTGCTTCACTCCACCATGTGCAGCCTCGTGGGTGTGTATTCCCGTTACTTATAGCCAGCTCGTGTATCTAAGGTGTTTTTGTAATGAACAACCGTAAACATACTTCGGGTTTATTGGTATGGATCGTAGATGAATAATTGGACAGCTGAAAAGCGTTATGAATACTTGCTTTAAGAAGGCGTGGGTCATTAAATACATCACATGTAATAAGCATGAATTTGGAAGCCAGCATTGAAAAATTAAGAAAAAATCCGAGACAACAGCTTTTTCCAACTTTGTAAGCAGTAATTTTCTTGTTGTGGACTATTTATTTATTTAGCACAATATCTTGCGCCGCAAAGACGTATAAATTTTTAAGGCGCCGGCGTCAAAAATATAAATACACCACCCTTGTAATTTATTTGCTCACAATGTTAGTAAAAATACTTATCTGAGATTGCCATTTCTTGGGTTTTCTCTATTGGTTTCGATAAACTTGTAGAATAATATTAAAGTTTATAAAGGTAATTTATGGCCTACGGACTTGACCAACGTTTTATTTATTTCAAATTTATATATGACGTATCTTTTCTTAGGAGTTCCTACCAGATGAATACATTTTGGCCTGTTAAAGAAGTATCACTTAGGTAGGCTACATTGTGTGTATTAATATAAAACTCAAGAATGATGAAAATTTAATTTGCAAACAAATTAAAATTAAAGTGTTAAACATTTAGTTACTTAAATTATAACAAAAAATCAAGTATTTCCGAAAGAAGTATACAAGCAGTAGGTAGGTAATTCAAGTGTACGTTACTATGATTCCGTTAGTGTGTGCTTAGTAAGGTGCATATAATTTTGTAATGTAATGCTATCTTAGTTGAAGTGTACCGACTGGAAGATGTCCCGCCAGCATATACGAAATCCTGTTAACGTATTGATCACTACCTCTTCGCGTTAACAGGTGGCTGCACCCGTATGCCGAAGAGACACGAGCAGACGATCGCGCTTGCTCGAGCGTGTAAAGCGTGCACCGTGACGTTATGAATACGATTCACGCTAGTATGATGTCAAGAGATTTCCTTGCGTTGAGCTCCACCTCCTTCCCTTCTCCAGGCATTCGCACGAGTGGGCTGAGGAAGTGAGCTCCAGGTGTGGTAATGGAATTACCGACAAAGCGCCACGCCTACGAAAACCTGAGCGCAGTCTATTTATTTTACGAAGCAACCAAACCAGTCCGATGTCGTATTTGACTATCTTGACTTCTGGGCCGGAGCCGCGTTTTGTTAGTTTGAGAAATCAACAAGACGCGGCCCCTGCACGGAAACAAGGACAACCATCTTGTTAATTGCGTGAAAGCCTGCAATCATGTAACTTTGGTATTTATTGGTATGTTACCACTGTGTGCGGTACAATAATATATTGGCAGTGTTAACTTGTTAAACGATTTGCACGGTACCAGAAAACATGCAACTATCGCTACGGCAGGGTATAGTACATTTGCATATGCCCTCCGTCTAGTTGTAATAAACAGCTTACGCGGGCAAGGAAAAAGAAATCACTTGTTAGTAAAAAATGCAATTGCTACAATATTAGTTTACGAGCTAACATTTACCTACACAGACAACCATGTTTGGTTAATTTATTGAAAATCTCACACAGAGTTCAAATTTGGAACTGTAGAATTACTCTTAACCATTCAGATTAGACTGTGCCTATGTACAAATAGTTCCACCGGAATGATAGAACTGTGCTAATTACCTCTGTGGTTGAATCCGCAGTTTTAACGATAATTTGTACGGATACAGCGGTAAAACAAGCACTTTCGAAAAAATCCTTCGAACTGCTTATATTTTAACAGACACGCTGACTAGCATGCTTCCAATGAAGCTGACAGCAGTCTTACAGAATAAGTTCTGTAAGTAATGCACTAATTTCCTGTTGGTTTTACACACATGAATTTAAAAATTAACAAAACCTAATGTCAACTGACAACTTCACAGTTATTCTTGCTCTTCGCGTACGTTATTTGGTCAATAAAAATGGTTATTTTGCATATGGTGGATAAATATAAAATGGGTATGTAATTATATCCAAGGTAGAGCTTTTAATAATGCTCAATTAATTGCGAACAACCTATGAAAGTAATGTTCGCTCTCACGTGAACCTATTACAAATACTTTCCACCGATTCACCGATCATTCGCAACTTACTAACTGAATTTCTAGTATTAGTCATTTCATTTATTGTGATTTTATATTTAGCTGTGGAGTTAATACGGTTGCTATAATAACAAACCTATTGTGTTATTGTGCTTTGGTGTTTTTTATATTATATTTTAGATGTATGACGCAATGTGTGCTTGTCAATAGAGTGACGGGAAAATAAAGTTGAATAAAATGATAAGCAGCAAAATGCCAAATATTAAAGTTGCAATAATCGCAATCATTTTTCCTCCTCTAAATCGTAATGTTTAAAGTGCTCACATTATAACAATGAACCCACAAATTTGGGCTTTGTGGTGACAAGAAAACACGTACAGATCTCTATCGCTTTATTATTTAAAAAGTTCAGCGTGTTCTAATCTAACATTCAGTGTCAACAGTAAATTCACTCTTGAGTACGTATGGGTTCACAAGAAAGAAAATTTTTAGAGTGGAGAACAAACAATTATTTTAGGAGAATAGTATTGTGTACTACGAAATGTGTAAAACTAAAAGTTAGCAATTTTAAGTACCCTTAAATAAGCATATTAATTTTAAAAAAAATTAATAATTTTACTTTAATTATTGTTTATTGATAATATGTAATCATTTTTTTTAAAGATATTTCGTATCAAACAATTTGTTCTACAAAATAATAAACACACAACTCAGGTAGTTATTATTTTATAAATTTTACTACGCTCCAGCGATAATTTTCAGTGTTTTTATAACTTTATATTATTGTATGGTATTGTTATACAATACATTATATTTTTAGGAAGATATAGTACGTAATTTATTGAAATTAAAGATTTATCAAATGGCGGCTCTAAACCCCTTGGTACTTATAATTTGAATTATGTCGGATGTTTAGCGGGGAGCTGTTGCAAGGCCGCCATCCTCACCACGTCGATATGAACGCATAGTAACTACGATCGCCGAGTTTCTTGTACTTATAAGAGTTTAGATATGAAAAGTTACAAAAGTACCTCCATATTCAGTCACAAGTATTCTTTTGTAAATATAATAATGCGTTTTGAGAGAAGAATTTCAGGGCCACTGTGAGATAGGCTTTCTAATTCGACCTGTAAGGTCAATTCATTTTGAAGTTTACGTAGTGCTCGTTATGTTAACTTTGCGTTTAATTCTGTGTTGATTTTTAGAATTAATATTTAATTGTACATTATTATTTTAGAAATATTATATACATATATAACTTTACTAGTACTGCTTTTATATATGCAGACATACAATCCATAGTACTAGGAAACTAATATATATATAATATTGTAAAAATATAACAATATTTCAGACAGTGGCCAACAGTAACCTTACCTCGCCTGAATTGAAGTGTATTTAGGCAAGCACATACGTAATTACAACTTACCATTTCATTGTAGTCGTATCCCATAAACATACTATATACAGCCGGCAATAGAAAAAAAAATAAACACAGAATAACAAAAATATATACATCGTTTCTTGAACCTTGTGATTTACTAATAATATGTTGCATTTACATTGTTGAAGTTGAGTGAACGTCTTGCGTGGAAACCTTAACTATACGCCGTTCGTAATTTAGTGTAAGTACACTTGATGCACAATATACAACTTAACACGCAGAGTTAACGCAATGAGCTGACTCAGCCTGAAGTCGCCTGTAGTTCAGGAAGAATGACACGTTGCGATATCGTAAGATGGATTTGCTACGAAATACCAGGACGGGGGTAAAAGACATAACTGCCAGACAACTTACCGATCAACAGAAACGCCCGCTATGCTTCCCTAATATCTGTAGTGAGAGGCCGATGGTCTAACCTCACGGTCACTGCGGCTTCTTTATGTAACAATGAAGTTAATCATTGGTGTAACATGAAACGCGGAACTATTTTAATACGTGCAAGTATTTTATTGAAGAGCCACAGAGAGTGTCTTCTCGAACGGAGAAGTCCCACTCGGAATCTAGAGATATTTCCCGTCACACGTGTTGAACGTGACAGAGCGAGGGTTTGCAGAAGCACACAGCTGGACTCGCATCTGGGAGGAAAAGGGCTCCATTCCCAGCCCACAAATTCTTATCTCGGTTTTCTCGTGATTTTCCAAGATCACGCCAGGTGGACGCTGGAATGGTTCCATACTACAGCCACTTGTTGCGTCTCGAGTGACTTCGCTGTCGACGAGACATTAAACCATTACCTATATAGACCATTGATGGTTAACTTCCATCTTTTCTGAAGCCCTGCTAAAGTTAAACTTTAGTACAACTATAACCACTGCAATCGTAAAGAGAATAATTTTCTCAGCAAGAATAATATTTTGTCTGAATTTAACTTGCCGTTTCCACGCATAAATATTGCAATTTCACTTGCACCGCGTGGTCCGCTAGAAACTTCATCCAGCGGTATCCGCGCCATCTAAGCTTGTTTTCACACATGTGTGTGTTTTCGTTGTGAATATTCATCTAGTGACCCATCTTGTTTCATCTGTCATTTAAGTGTTTATGTAATTTTGTTATTAGTGTACAGTGCAATTATTCCCGTCCTAGCCGGCTCTGTGTATAGGCCATCACCACACTACCCACATGCTGGAGGGCGAGCCCCGATGAGTTTGCGTTAGTGATGCCGAGTAATCACACGTGTTAATATGTATCAAGGGTTTCATTTTTAATTCACCATGTCCTGTCTTCAGGGGAAATCCGTCAGTCCACCCTAGCGGCTGTTGGCCCTCTTCCCTTAGGAAGGATGTGCTTTCACGTACCTCGGTGAGATCATCTATCTAGATATTCCTCCGACCCAGGAAAACAAAGCTTAGTTAATTCTAAATTACTGATGAATAGGCGCTCAATTTAACTACAAAATAAGGTAATTTTATGTTGACAAAATTATAAAACACATTGTGATATACAACATATTTAGGAAACAACGAAAAAGCGTTATACGTAGGGTTATTTATCAAAGATTTGATTTAAAATGTGTGAAGATATATTAAATATGCTATACCTAACTACCTACTTACCTATTGTATTGAAGGTGAATTTAGAAAGTCGGATAACATAATTCGCGTGGAATATTCGGAAATAAACCGTTTCCCTCACAACATTTTTTCTCTGCGTATTAGATTCACTTGTAAGCTATACAGCTTCTTTATTAGAATAACCACTGACAACAAGGTATGTGTAAATTTGTTCATAGTGTAGTGTTTCGTCTGGTTGGAGGAATGTTGAGTGTACCACGCCTTAAAATTGCGGGATTGCTACGGGTGAACCAGGTACGCTCATCACATGACTCATCGCCTGTATGAAAACAAATTATTGAATTGGCCTGCGGTCTCTTTACATAGTAACTTGCATCTTCGCATTTTGAATTGTGACCGTACCATTGTATGGTGAAATGATAAATAAAAATATGTTTTTTCGTGTCCCTTGAAAACTTTTACTATCCTACACAAATGTTTCGTACGTAAAAAATTTGGTGAAAAAAACGGTTCAACTAAAAAAACTAAACATTAGAAACGGAAATAGAAAACTGAAACTGGTCGTTGGTTGTGAGATTAATTATAAATGATATTCGTAGAAGGACATATTTTAAGCACGTGGAACTGTTATTGAATTGCTAATTATATACTGAAGCTCTGTGTATCGTTTGGCAGAACCCGTAAGTGGAACCTTTCCTCGCCTAATTGAATTCTTTGTTTTCTAACTTTTTTATAAAGGTTGTTGCAAAATTGTGTGACAATACTTCGGGGAAACATTCCTTACATCTGGAGGATGAAAAAATATTTTTACTAATATAGGTCCGCAAACGATTCGTTTCTTTAATACAGCCTGTAATACATAACGTACAGTGTATTGCCTTCAGGTTGGATCATGTTACTGTAGAATGCCATTGCAGCGTTCGTTTGCACGGTACACGATGCCTCACACTATGGCACTACACCTAGAACAGTAGGAAATTCACAGGAATTAGTTACACATGTATGAAAGCTTATCGTCGGCACTAAAGGAAATGTTCAAAATGTCCTACATCAGCACGAACACATGCGTAAAAGTCTAGTGGGTTCAAATCAGGGCTCCTCGGGGGCTGGTATGGGGCTGCCAATTACAGCTGCGATGGCATTCCACAGTAACATGATCCATCCCGCGGGTCATACACTGTACGTACGAAGCGTTTGCAGACCTATGTTCATATATTATTTCTTCATCCTCCAGATTCGAGGAATGTTTCCCCGAAACATTTTCATGCAATTTTGCTACTTCCCGTGTTTTTTAAAAAGAGAATCTCGAAAGTAATCCTCTAGAAAAATATTTACCGACTTTGCATGCAATACGAATAATACAAGGGAACAACGAACGTATTTGCAGTGTGTGTAATATAAGTTTTTAAAACAAGCTGTTTAACATTTTCATAGTCTGTTTTTCATGTAATTACGAGTCACACTGCAAAAAAGGGTAGACTACAACTTTCAACATAACATGGTATTTGCAAACGTTATTTTGAAGCTCTTCAAAAAGGCCAGAAATGACAATTTGTCTGCTGTATCTTAGACTATCCTGAGTGATCATTGTTAAAGTAGAACATGGCACTGTGCTGAACTTGACTACAAAATTTCCAACAATTTTACTACCAGGTGATATGTTCAAGTCCCGCAGTGCAAGTTTTACAACAGAAGGCCTTGCGCATAGGGGCGATGGTACACTTGATGTTCGTACCAGTGTTGCCTTTATTTCTCCCTTGTTTTTGAGCCTCAAAAATTCAAAATAACTCTGTCTAGGGAGATGCATTTTTGATTTGCATGTGTTGGCAATTATGAAGACTAGGGATTTATCTGTGAGGAACTCACAATTACGTAAAAATATTAAACCTCCCAAATTTTCTGACAAAATCAACATTCTGACGTATACGAGATCATAGTTCAGTCGTTATGCGTATACTGTTGTACAAGATCAATCGCTGCTCGGATATAGACGAAGAATCCAGTATGGCGGGGGAGTGCTCCACTTAAGGAAGCACGAGGATAAAACTAGTTTTTTTCACTATTATTGTACTACAATTTTTCTTACGTTGTGTTCAGAAACATTGCCCCGAAGAAAGTATGACATTGTACGAAAATTATTTTACAAAAAAAATTAAACAATTAATAAGAATTTTAATTTTCAATTTTTTTGTATAAATGACGAAATGGAACAAAATGCAAATAATAGAAGATAAATCCTTAACACAGGTGACTCAGGTGTCGTCAAATTTCTGGAAATTGTAACATACCAGTTCTGCCATATCAAAAAAAAAAATTAACGCTAAACAAAACAAAGAGAATAATAAATTCTCGAAATTTATACTAATCAAGATTTTAGTTACAATAATCATATACCCGCTTAAAAAATTAAATAGTACTTTTTTCAATTATTTTATATTTTTGTCAAGTTATCGTAATTACATGAAACCATACAATATCCTCGACATTTTAACACACAGAATTGTAATTATTATTTTGATTATTTAGGTCTGAGATCACAGAAATATATAATTTAAGAGTACAAATTTGTTTAACTAACCTAACAACCATAACTGAATACCGTACGAATAATTGATTTATCTTGGCATGGTTATTCATGTAGGTTATATTGTTCATCAACCAGCTGAATTGTCAATCTCATTTGTTTAGTAGAAAGATATTTTGTTAAAATCAGAACTGGTGAAGAAATTAATTCCTTCTTGAGAGAGAAAGTTGTTAACATTTTGTTTTGTGCAAATATTTGATGTTATAACTATGTGGGGCGATACAAGCTAGCCCATGAGAGAAGTCGTTTATTTTAAAATAAGATAGTTGAAAAATTTTGCTTTTCTGCGAACGTTTTAAATTGTTTTAAGGAAATTTTAAGCCATATTGGATTTTATTGCTAGGACTGTGCTGGTTTGAAGTGACCACACAAATATAAATTTCCATTAATTTATTGATATAAGAGTCCGAAAATGTATAAAACGAGGCAAGTTCGATTGTACAAAGACGTGATGAAGATTACAAGCAAAGACGAGGCCTGATTACGGACGACAGCCATGTTAAATATTATATATGTTTTGTCTTCCGCATGCTTATAAAGTAAATTTGCAGGGAGTGTATTATGCACATACAAGCCCATGAGCTTATTATTTAGCGAAGAGCTCGACGTAGACGAGGAACTAACACAACTGCGAGGATGTCTACAATGCAATTGGTATGTGACTAATTTGTCTAGCGGTTGTCTACGACTACCAACATTTTAATCCTGGTAAGTCTGAACCAGCTTAAATAACGTGCAGCTCTCGTTAATAAACATTTAATTCTGCAGCACGATTAGATTTAATTTTAATTTTGAATCAAGTTACATAACATTTTTGCCCACGAAGACCCGGTAAGAAAGAGACATGCTTTTTTTATATATTTTCCAATTTTCCATGCTCGATCATAAATGTTGGCTAGCTAGTGTAAGCCACAATGTCTATAATTATAGAGTTATAAATTCGTAATTTTTAATAACATTCAAGTACTTTGATGTTTGAAAGTCTAATTGTTCTATGAAGAGTTTAACTTGAATTTATAATCTGCCCACTTATTATAATATGATCAAACCTTGCTTATTACATCGTATAAAATTTTTGTAAGAACCAGAGCTGCCCCTTTTCTCATTTACCATAGTTCGTCTGTAGTTAGTTGTGGTATTTTTACTGTTTATCATGATGTCGTGCAGACGGTGACGCGTTGTGTTGCCACAAAAGTTAACGGGCCTGCCTACCAAGCCGACAGCAGCGAACTTCAAATGGGGAATCAATGTTAAAATAAATTCCTTCTCATTGCTCTAATTTTAAACATAACTATTTCAACAAAAAAAAATATTCTACGCAAAATTTCGTAAGGAATAAAGCTACGTAAAAATATTTTGCCAATTTTTGGTTTAATGTTTTTTGTATAAAATGTAAATATTGAAATTTACATATGACAAAAACAAAATTTCAATAAATTTTTCTTTTTCAAAATCAATTTTATGTAGCAGTATTCCCTGAGAAAATCGCGTCACTGTGTTTTTTGACAAAATGAAAAGTAATTTAGTTTAACATTGATTCCCCACTTGAAGTTCGCGACTGCCGGCTTGGTAGGCAGGGCCGTTAATACGAGTGCATTTGCTATGATTTTACTTCTGCGACTATTATTTAGCAACGGACTAACTCACAACTTATGAAACAGCCATGAAACCATTCATGCAAGCGGCCATGCAGGCTTGTATATATTATCGCAAGGAAACTTCCATCGCGGTACATGGTCTTTGCTCTCGCTGTCACGACACAATCCCTCGTGGCTAGATCGTGCTGAAACCTGTGTATTTTGCACTAGCAGTTCAACTGTTATACAGGATAGTAAGAAAAATGAAGCAGTAAAATATTACAACGAATTGAAAGGGAAATTAAGTAACTCCATAAAAAGACGGTTGCTGAATATTGGCTCGAAATCATTTGTTTGTAATAGGTGCATTTTATACAAAATTTTACTAGGCTACATAACTTTAAACAAAGGGTTTGTCCTATTTCCTGAAATGATTTTATGAAAATCTTAATTGAAGAGATAAAACAGTTTTATTTATTACTTCTTTTGTTGAAAAAAAATGGAATTATAAAATTGGATTTAGATACATGTCAAATTAAATTATCGTTGTTGCTAGTTTTCAAAATGGTTTTTACAAATTTTAATATAAAATTAATTACTCATATGTATTTGCAAATACATAAATGTAATTACACGTATTCTAATGTTTCAAAAATGATAACAATAATTGGTATAGTCTGTTCACAGTTATTTGAACGCTTTTGAAATAAAGCTTTCAAAAATGTCACTACCCTACCTGCGTATATTTGAAAGGGCACAATGAATGTCAAGCAAACGGTGAAATTGTTAACGATAGGAGGAAAGAAGCTGCATGTCTTAACGTCGAATTAAAAATGTTAGATAAACGTAATCCTGAAATTATCCCCTTTTTCTTTTGTTTTCTCTTTCCTTAATGCATATAAGTACAAGAATTAGCACATTGGTAAAATATTTACTTTCCTAATAATTTCAGAGTTTCACTTGACAGACCCATGAATACCGCCCTGAAGTCGATGACAATGTTAATTTAACTTATGGTGTACGAATAATCAATGTGCATAGAAGTAGATCATGATCAGGACTTTAAAAAGTGCTCAGTTTACCACGAGTAGTCATTATTTGATATATTTAATCATTTTTCCTCAGCTTGAGCTTAAAGAGTAATTAACTGCAATCGAAATCGAATAATCGAAACTGGAATCGAAATCGGTATATTTTATGAATCGACGCAACACTAATAATTACCCTCTTCCTCTTTCTTTCCCCCGTCTGGTAAATCATAGATGCCGTGGTTTAGTTGTATGACGGAAGCAGTAACTGACGACATTATGTCGAGCAAAATAAACTGCTCCCAGAAACGCCGAAAAATTATACAATGGCTTCATTCTTTGTACACATTATTTATACCCATCACTGAAATAAAGCCACTGTACAGTCAGTATTAATTAATAATGATCTCCACTAGAATAACTTTGGCTGTCTTAACAATTATTAGATAGGTAGCTAACCACCAAACATTTCATATTTTTATACTTGTGCGAAACACAATTCAACTAGTAGACTTTATCTACACACACCCTTTCATAGCATAAGAAATGTACATCGTATAGTTTTCGCATCGCGGCATGTCAGGATAGCAAATTTAGTGTTTTTGGGACATACAAAAAATATACGAAATTATTTACAGATAATTTAACAAAGGCGACTCAAATTCCATGTCATAATTAGTTTTTAGGTATACTAAGCAAAACGTATTTTACAAAAAAAAACACAGACTGCTATAAATCAGATGTATACAAACATTCCGTTATTTAGAGCACAATTATTTTTCAATTCCGAATACACGATTTCGGCAGGTAAGTCTGATTAACTTATTTTTTCGTCCCAAAAACATTCAAATTGTGATACTGACAACAGACCATTGTAAAGAAAATATGGTGTCTTAAAATTTTTTATGTGGGTAAATAGTACCCGTAAGAAATGTCCGTAAGTTGAAGAACATTTTGAACAAATACTAAATAATGCTTTTATCGATGAGCAAAACACTTTTACCGTTTCCACAATTTCAGGTCTCCTGTACGCCTTATTCCTCATTCATGATCATTGTGTATCATTTCAGCACATGTAAATATTGCTATTGACAGAATGACTCTTACAGGTTCGTCGAAATTATGAAAAATAAAATAAATATATGGTTACTAAAGTAATTATTCCCATAACATGTATATGGAAAAAAGAAAAATTTCATATCACCGCAGTTTTAATGCACTATACATATTCAGTTGATTTTCATAACTCGCCGCCAGCTTTAATGTAGTTTTCAAAAACAGCGTTCACGCTAATATCAATAATATTACACTCACATAATATTCGGAAGGTTGTTTCAAAGATTTTCAAATATCTCCCTCCCTTTGTGTGCTGTATTTATTTCTCAATGTAAACGGATGATGTTTATGTGATGTGTGATCGACCAGCGACATTTTCAACAGAGTCAGTGTGTGTGTGTGTGTGTGTGTGTGTGTGTGAAGGTGTGTGTGTGTGTGTATGTGTGTGTAACTCTGGGTTTCCCGCAGCGAACTCGTTGACATGTGGACACCCAAATTAAAACCGTGCTTCTCTAATCTGCATGTCGCAGTAGATAATACGACAACAACTTGATTACATCAAGAGTACGTCCTGTTCCCCCAGTGCCCCCCACCCACGTGTCATTCCTCTCAGCCTGATCATCGCATTAATACACGCCACTCGTCAATACATTTCCAATAAATTCATCGCATTAAATTCTACAGTTCAGAAAGTAATTTACTTAATGCGAAGGCGAGTCATTAATAGGGACACGGCCTGATTTAAAATTTAGTTTTTATCAAATTGGAGAACGAGAAAAAATGGAATTTCGCTTTTACATTAAAGAGCAGCACGGATTAATAAGACCTCGTAGTAACACCCAAACTGAACCCCCCCCACCCCCCACCCTTGAAATAAAAATTGAATCTGCAAGATAAAGTGCGGAGGACGTTTACTTAAAGACATGATTAAAGAAATTTGGTTGTATTTTATGTACGGTATATAGTTGCGTTAATGTTTCCAGTGAAACGTTCCGAATAATTTTTCTAATGTTCTTTCATATAGTATTTTGCTCTGACATTTTTCATACAAACTCTGTACCTAAAATGCATGTTAACCTAAATTAGCCTTAGCGTCATACGCTAAATACAAAAAATATAAATGTCTATAGATGGGAATTTATAAGTATTCCGCAACAAATATTGTGGTTTAAGAACCACTTTAAGCAACATTTTTCTGAATCTGCATATTTTCAACAGCGTCCTGCAATGTTCAGTGACCTCAATAACCACTTTTACAGAAATCAAACATCGTGTTTAAATAAGTTTTTGAAATATATATTTACGCAAAGGAACTTGTTACTTTTCAATGATTTGATATTTCTATAAACTTATCGTCGATATAGCATCACAAAACCATAAAATATTCCCGAATTTATTGAAAAAATTCTTTTTCGATCAGTTATAAACGCCCAACTATAGTCCACACAAGTTCCAGCATAGCGGCAATCCATCCCCAGAGAAAAGCACGAATCGTCGTTGGTATTCCACGGTGCTCCCCTCTAACACTACTGCATACGAAAGCGTTGATTACGATGCATAAAGTCGGAATTCATAACGGGTCGTCCGGATTGCAGTTTTTTCTGTGCTAGGCGTCTGGAAAAATTTCTGGCAGAAATACAGTGCTCGAGTGAGGCAGCCACACGACGCTGGATGGTATACCAGGGCCCTATTTCGTAAAACGTGACAAATGTGACATATACGATAATTATGTCAAATCCGACAAATTTGTCAATATGTCATAACAATGTTATGTTACATAAATAATACAAGTTCCCCTTATTTGACAAGCAAAAAAGTGTAAATTTTCAGCCTTAAAATAACAGTTACTTAAAGCGACAATTGTGTGCCAAACCTAAGTTTCATTTATTACACGTTACATAGCTCTCAAGTGCGCTTACGATAATCGATCACAGCCTTATATGCGGCTAATGATAATTCCACTCACATAACATTCTTTAGCAATGTTAATTCATACAATATTGAAACACAATTGCACTGCAATGTTTTATAAAAACTACAAATTACTGGTTATATAAGAACGCTTTCCTGTCATTTCTGCAGTGACGATGCTACAAATTTGTAGATATGTCACCGATTGATTATACTTATCTGTTTCATAAAACAGTATGTAGTGTAATATTTGCCACATCTGTCGGATTTTTACCTGTCAGCTCAAAACTTTTGTGAAACAACTATTTGTCAAATTGTCATACAATTCTACAAATTTGTCATGACAAATGTGTAAACTTGTCAGCTTTTATGAAATAAAAATTTTTCGTATTGTAAACCTGTCTGACATTTTCCTGTCACCTGTCAAATTGTAACGTTTATGAAATAAGCCCTAGGAAAACACTTGCTCTGTTAGTGCCTGCGCCCCCCCCCCCCCTTTTCTGCTGGTCTTTCGGGATCGTCCAGAACTGTCTCGACGTGTATATTTCAAGGTATTCACTTCTCCCAATAAAATCTTAGAAGCCTAGACGTCCAAATTGCGGCAGTTCAACGAGTCGTCCAACCTGCTCCCTGTTATGATGTGATCAGGTCTTAGGCAGACGGACTGTCTGATCACACCTTTAAAAATTAAACCAGGGCACGAGCGGGATTGCAACAACTAACTGCAAAATAGCCAGGTGCAGAAACACCCTCCACCGGCCAATAATCGGGGTCGAATGTATCAAACAACGCGCCGCTATAGCTCAGCGACATCCTGGGAGCGTCGTCTATTCTCATCAGGCCATCGCCAAGAGATGATTACAGAGATGGGTATGTCCAGCCGTTGATAACCGCCTACCAGAAACAGCCTCTGGAACCATGTTAGTTTTTCATAGTTGTGGCGTGAGGTAAACAATCATAACAGGTTAAACTAGAATAATGAATGCCTTATAAGCTCCCCCGAGTAATAATAACGTAATGTGCTATTGTAAGCTCATCTTGTCAATAAACCCTATCATTCATAGAGGTGCTCTACAAAATCATGAATAATTATTCAGCTACGCCACTGCTCCTTTCTTGTACGGCGTTCACCATACGCAGTTATATTACTCGGCCCCTCACACTCGGTAAGTTCCTTGCACGGCTCTCTCGTACATCTTCTCGGAATGCGTAGCGCACTTTAATGACGTCTGGAAAGTATTGTACACGTCACATCATATGTGCTGTTCTCAGAGATCTTCATCAACGCCATACGAAGAGAACTGTAGATATCTCGCACGGCGTGCGTGGATAAGCGTACGCAACTATTTATCATATGCCTGAGATTCAAATATATGCCTATTTACCAACTTTCACGGATACCAAATGATTGTGTAATGTTATACTATTTTTATGGCAATGAATATTTATCTGTTTCTTCGCGGAAAGAGTGGGTAATGAAGAAGTGCTGGAAAGAGTTGATGAGGGGAGAAAACTGCTGAAAGTCATAAGAGAAAGGAAGAAGAACTGGATGGGACACTTGTTGAGACGGGAGTGCTTGCTAACAGACGCTATGGAAGAAATAGTCTGTAGAAAAAGATTGAAAGGAAGGAGAAGATACAAGTTGATAGATGACATCAAGGGAGGCGGAAAGTACATGGACCTGAAGAGGTTAGCACAAGACAGGAGAGCATGGAGAGCTACCACGTGAAAATCTGCCTCTGGGCAGAACACCAATGATGATGATGATGATGATGATGATGATGATGATGATGATGATGATGATGATGATATTTGCAATAATTTTGTGCCTCTAATTTAATTATACACATATTTTTTTTTTAAGTCCAACTTTCAAGTACGTCGGCATAATAATTAGAAATCGTAAGACCATTAAATAAATGAAAATTGATTACGGCACTGATGAGTGCTTCAAGTGAAACTTACACGACAGTGTGTGGGGGAGGGAGAGTGTTAAAGTAAACGGAAAATAACAATAGTTTTTTATAGATGTAAAACAAGAATATGTTACAGAGGAGTTTTAGTTACAAGTTCTGTTATTATTGCAGTGTTTATAAACTAGATACTTGAAACAACTTTGCAAATATGTTTATTTCAATTTAAAATAAATTTTATTTGATATTTTGAAGAAACATTTTATGTTCTTATAAACATATAAAGTAATTTTTATATACTATTTTTGTTGCGTTTTAAAAATAATTTTATGTTAACACTGAGAAGCCTTACTTCCGATTATAAGGGGGGCGTAATACATTAATTTGAGGTAGTTATTCAACAACGTAAGCAGAACCAAAATTAAAGTCATTGCACATGCCCACACGCAACAGTCCTTTCTTAGAAAGCAAGCTGGTATACATATAATATATTTGTTATGCGCCATTTAATAAAGTTTCGGCTTCTGGGAGCGACCCACATTGTTTTGCTGCGGCAGATGTTTTGGCTCGAGAACTGTGAAGTTTTTGTCAAGGGCCACTAATGCTCGTTGAACCGTAACGCTGAATTCTGCAATACAGAGGACACTTGCCCAGCCACCAAAATAACATTTGTTTAGGACTTGGAAGACCCTTCATTTATGGGTAACGTGTTAGTTTTTTTTTTTTTTTTCTCCTGAGTTTGAAGAGTTGAACATTATTTTCTGCAATTTTAGCATGCTACATATTTTTCTTTGGTGCATGAAATAATAGTGTGGAAAGTATATACAATTGGTTGAAAACGACTTTATTAACATTAGTAAGCTAAACTATGCGAGTTTAAAACTGTTATTGTTTTCGTACAAATCTCAAATCCAAACGATATTAACACGTTAGACTAGAGTTCAATATAAGTGTCCATGAAATGAGAAAATATTTTAGATAATTTTGTACAGTCTATTTGCAGTTTATTCACACTTTGTGAATCAAATATTTTGTTACGGTTTTATTAATACTTGCTTTGTTCTACCCCTTAAGGGCTTACCGTACAATCTATTTGGGGGAAACTTAACTCTGATGGAGAACACAATATTTCCTTTACTCCATCAATATATTTAACCATAAATACGTAGTTACGATACAAATCAATCAACACTTTACTTTAACTCAATTATTTTATATTGCGCCGGGGGAGCGTGTTATGTTAAGCTATCCTACATCTGCATCTCTATAGTATCTAACATATTACGGCCACGTATCTAGCTATAGTGTGTATATTAGTTTACCCTACTGGAACTGCTTTACGTGTAGAGCTTCCGAAGGCTGAATACAATTGCGTTACGGTGGCCGGAACTCCATCTGCGGGTCTATCTTATCCGTCGTCTGCTTGGTGAGGTAAGCCTCGCTTCGAGCCTCCACCGGCACTATATACTCGCCACAAATTTACAAACATCTCCGTGTTTCCAAAATCTCCCCTTGTCTGCGGCCCCGCCCTGGGTCTCGCCATGATTACAGCGTCGCGTTCCTTCTCTGCATGGCTGGCGCGTATAGGCAAGAGCTAGAGGTACGCTAACCCGCGCCCACAACTATTTCAAAATCACTCCATGCATTATTTTTTTGGTTATTTATTATTGCGTCATGTATCACAATCACTTCAGTCTAATGTAAACATAAAGTAACTCATGTTTTGTTAAACTGAATGGTTATCTATATTTAACTAAAAATTATAAAATGTTATTGATAATTAATGACGATAAAAACAGTGATAAAATGGGTATAGTTGGTAGTGCCTAGACTTGGTCAAGCTTTATTTGCATGATGCGGAAGGATGTTATGAAAGTATAACTTTAGCAGGGTTTCAGATAAGTTGGAAGTAGCTGTAAATCAACTATGTTTGTTCTCCCGTATATAAATTTTATTTCTGAGATAAACTTTTATGTCAAAATAGGTAAAAGTTACACTATTATAGCAGGTAAATCAAGTGAAGGAATTCTGTGACATCAAGAAACATTAAGATTGAAACCAAACTTCTCGTCAAAATATAATCTTTGAATATTATACCGATGAATATTTTAAGTTAAAAATACCATATTTTGGGCGAAAAAACACGACGAATCTAATTTTCTCATATGACCTGGGGTTTTTATAAAATTATCGTTGATGTCATGCCACAAATATATAAAATATCCTCAAAATGTAGAGAAAAAGTGTTTTGCCCTTCAACGATCTTATTAAAAAATAACGCCGTAAAGCGGGATATAATGCGGTTAAAAGGAATAAAAATTAAAAATGCCGATCATACTCCAGAGACGAAAAAATTTAAGACCATCAAAAAATTTTATGCATCAGTCTTTATAACATGCGTGACATTTTCTGACTTACAAAATTTCTTTACGAAGACATGCATTGTTTTTAAGTTCGCTGCTTGAATTTGAATTACAAGATAATGTACTAGTGTTTGAAAAAGTCAAAGTTTACACAAAATCAGCTAGTTGCTGCGACCATGAAACGCAGACTGACGGCAGGGTAATGAACTTTAGGGGGGGACAAAATGAACAATATAATTGGTGACCAAGAGAAAAATTATGTTTGCATTGAGGAGAGTTTAACTAACAGCCAGCTTCCCCGTGCTTATCCAACCTGATATGATTGTCAACGTGTTGACATGTTGAATTCACGTGTAGTGAAAATGTAAAAATTGTGTCGTATTGTATCTTTACGGTATAATACGTCGAACATCCAAATAAATTTATTGCAAATTATTGTTACATGTGGCCGCGTGGCATTGTTTCATTTCCCTTTCAGGCGCACGTTGATATCGCCAGTAACTGGAGAAAGGTAGGCAAAGTTACAAACGAAACCGTGCAACACTGACACATGTCGCGACGAGGCTATCTAGACTGACGCCACTCTCGACCCTGGAAGATTGAATGACCTTTGTAGTAGCTGCGAGAATTTTCTGGTCATCGCTCATCGCCGCCCTCTGCGCAACGCGAGGTGCGAAGAACCTTCTGGATCAGAGCAGCTCAGCTATATGGTCCACGGAGTGCCTGTGTGTAGGGTAGTGTCGAGCTTTGTAAGGCCAATAGCGCCAGGTGTGTATAGTCTATTCGTGGTTAAGTAAACACTTTTCAAAACCCTCTCATTTGGAATAATAATCCATAAATATACCCCTAGATGCTGACTTTCGAGTCCGATGAAATATGCACTCCGTGTTTATTACTTACATGGCAATATTTATTTTTAAATAGTGGTGGAAGGATAAAAATTACTGATAGGAAAAAAGAAACTACGGCCTCAAAAGAGTTCAATTTACCGTGAAGAGCATGTATAATGGACATTTTGATCGTATATGTGTAGTTAAAAAGTAAGGATTAATTGAACGCATTTAGTAATTATCCAGTGATAAAGACTTTCATTACAATATTATCAATAAAGTACAGAACGTATTTTGACTGGGTTACTAGTTAGGTAGGCATACAAATGTTATTTCATGTACGCACGTTTACTCTCCATTTTTGCCTTGCGAATTGTAATAATGTCGCCAAAAAAAGTATGTTCTTGAAATGGGTAGTAGTTGGAACGGTAAAGGTCGCCACACCACCTGCGTAGTTTAGGTGGTTCAGTTGTTGTAGTCATGATGCAGTGGAACGTGGAGCATCGTGTTTTGGCAGTCGAGTATTTCTCCAGGGCAGCGATTCTGTTGTTAATGTCCGACGTCTTTTCCGACGACAGTTGAATGTTGTGCGTTATGGGGCGATCCCTGATCGTAACACAATATTCGGATGGGTTGAAACGCTTCGTACGACTGGATCAGTTATGAAGAGTAAATATACTCGCCTTCCCCGTACGGCTCAGACTTCAGAAATTGTAGGGTGTGGGCCTGCACGGCGAATTGAAATACCATTCATATAAAATCACGATTGTTCAAAAGCTCCTTCCAGTTCATTATGTCCAACGCAGACTGTTTTGTGAAATACTGCATTAAATTATGGCTTCTGCTGTGATATTTATGTTGATGAGTGATGAAGCACATTTCCAGTTTGATGGATATATCAATAAGCAGATTTGACGTTTTGTACAGCAGAGAAGGCACAGCAATTACACCAGAGACATCTCCATAGCGCTAAGATTACAGATTGGTGCAGCGTTTCGAAAGAGGTGATCGATGGACCTTAATTTTTTGAAGAAGAAGCGAGCAGTGACTTCAGGCGCTATCTCGAAACTCTTCACAATTTTTTACGTCCACGATTGCGACGTTTACGTGTCAACGTGGAAGAAATATGGTTCCAAAAAGATTGAGCCACAACCCCAAAGACAAGGACTTCGATGACGGTTGTTCAACAAATGTTTCCCCACCGCGTAATCTCACGTCCCTCGGCCCCTTCGCTCACCAGATTTGTCTGTCTGCGATTTATTTCTTTGGGTTCACCTGGAATCAAAAGTCTCCGTTTGAAAACCTCGACCAATAGACGAGCTGAAAACCGCTTTTCGCGAAGAAACTGCAACTGTGCCGGAAGAAATGTTCTATAGGCTATTCGTGGTAAAGTGAGCACTTTTAAAAGCCCTCTCATTTGAAATATTAGTCAATAGCTATATTTTATGTTACCTTTGGACCTTAGCTTCAGAGTGCGGTGGAATCTACACACTGTGTTTATTACTTCCATGACAATATATATATTTTAAAATGTGGTTAAAGGATAAAATATGACTGAAAGGGAAACGTAACTGGGGCCTAGTAAGTGCTCACTTTACTGTGAACAACCTATAAGTGCAATGCAGTACTTGGAAGAGAGGCTCGGGATGTGTGTACACCAAGAAAGACTTCATCTAGACCATATACTTTTCCGTAGTGAAATATTCAATGTATATCTATCAAAACTGCATATATTAAGAATTTTTCATATTAATAACAATGTTTTATATTAACAATCAACAACGTTATACTTATGTGCTAAAAATGCCTTCTTTTTGCACCATTTCTGAGCTGTTAATTGTGTAATGGTTTTTATATATTACACAACAATGAACCAATAACTTTAACATACGAAGTGAGATGCCTTAAAAGTGTTTGTGAGATAACTTGGTATTATAGAAATTGTTTTGCTGAATTAATTGGTAATTTAAGACCAAAATAAGAATAAAAAAGTGTTAGTGAACTATACAAACCCAGATCTTTAAAAATATTATATTTTCCTTTGTTCGATTTCTGAATAAGGAGAAAGTAGAATATTTCTCTGAAATATTTTGAATCCTCATAAATACGAAGATATCAACTTCAAATTAATTTTAAAAAAAAAGCATATCAAATTCTACATAAGAAATATCTTTTAATAATTGTGTGTGATAAAAACTAAATTACTTTAGTCAATATTCATTGTACCAGCCATTTCTAAAATATGTACGGTATTTTTTTTTTAATGTATGTAAATTTCGTAAGTGGCATTTTATTTTCATATTTTAAAGTTTCCATAACTAAATTAGAAATTTTGTAACAAATTACATAAAAAATATGACTCATAGGAAATAAAAATATACAAGCACAATAGATTATTTTCGAATATTACTGTCAGTTTAATGGCCAGAGCACGAATATATCGAAAGTCCTTAGATAATTCGATGAAAAATGACAGGAAATATCTCTTCAACTATCGGGAAAATTGTCTATTTCAGTATCTGTATTAAATTTTTCTCGTAATAAAGGCTACAAATTAAATTTGAACTTCATTTTAATGACTTATTCAGCCCAAATTAATTTATAAAGTTGTATTTATTATATTTAAAACCAAGTTGCCCGAACCAGTAATTTATTTATTTTTGCTATTAAATGTTCTATAAATTGAGTACACTATTCTCCAAAAAGCTGGTCTTTGAATTTGTAATGATAATTGTCCCAAGTTTTTGGTGATACACCGTTAGACATTTCTCAGCACTTAAAGTACAATTTCAATTCCTGCAATTCAACCTGTATTGTTTTAAAATATGAATAAACAGTAACTCAAAGAGAATTTTCGTCAAGAGCTTAAATTTTTTAATATCATAGAACTTTAATTATTGCTAATATAAAAAAATTGACTACCGGAATAAGAGGAATTCTGCAACACTCTTGCTTCTAAGCACGTTTACCTTACACCTCGACTTCTAGCACAGTCTGAGAAAAATACCTGGTCGAGCATCTGCTCACGTTCTTCTTAATATTAACATAGAAACAGAGGATAAATAATAAGCAGACGGTAACTATTGAAAATCTCTCCGATGGACACGAGCTAGCATCACGGAAAGAGGAAACATTTAGACAATAATTTCAAGGAAACTTAAGTCGGTTAAATTGTACTTACTTGTCTAAAATAGTTCCTTGAGTTTGAATTTATTTCAGTCTAGTATCTTTAAATTTTCGAATAGAGTGCTGAGAAATTACTAGAGTAACTGAAATTGAGAATATTTGCGTAACAATATTCCAGGAGCATTTTCCTTAAGACGTACATGATTCGTCTAATTTAATAAATTTTACCTTATATATAGGTTAATAAATAAAGAGTTCCATTTAAATATAATGTACACTAAAATAATGAAGTTTAAAATATGTGGGGCTAAGTTTGAGTATAAGGGTTTTCTTTAGAAGGCTGCCGGATTTAGATCATTCTTTCGTAAATGACTTCACGCATTTGTGGCTAAGATCTTCTCCATGCGGACACTTCCGTTCGCTGAAAACTCGAGATACGGACTAATTTTATTTCCACGCGCTGTCCTAGATGATTGTATTAAAGGAAGCTGGGACAGGAAGTCCAACGTGTCGGAAATTACGCCACTATTTGCCGCCGGGCGAATTGAATTATCCTCTCAACGACGGTTTCAACTTCGGTCTCCATGGGAACGCGGCGTTGCTCGGCGGAACTTCAGCAAGCACCGAGGACAAGGAGGATACTGGGTCACATTAGTACCAATTAGAAACTTCACAACCTCCAGCGTACGGGGCTTTAAAACCTAGCCCGCAGGTGGAAGTCAGGGGCGGGGACGATTGGCGAAAGAAGGATTTATTTTGCACGCGTAGTTGTACAATGTACACGGAGCAAAAATTATTTCAGACGTCCTACCGACCTCCCGCAAAATAGCGATTTCCTACATTTCCGTTCCTCGCAAAGTCAGGCAACGAAAGGTAAAGTGTTTCTGACGGGCAATTCTAGCCCACTTCGTACTTCCAACTGAGCTGAGAAACTTTGGCGAATACAAAGAGAGTTACCGGCGAGCGCCATGGAACCTGTACGGTATGTGCAGTTATTTGGTGCTACGAAAAAGTATTTAAAAAAAGTTCGTACCTTCAGAAGAAAGCCTAGGTCTTACTGTCATTCCCGCGTGTATAATTAATTCAGAGAGTAGCAAATAGATTTAATGTTACGGCCACAAAAATATACTGTCGTTCTTAGGGGAATTCTGCAAAATGAATATGATAATGACAAACCAGTTATTTATAAATTCACAACTGGGCAGTAAAACTTACAATATTATATTATAAGTACAGAGGGAGCATTTATATTTAAATTGTAGAATAATTACAGCGGATTTGAGGCAAGAGCTGGGGGTGGTGGAGCGACGTAGCCAGCTACGCCATATTGCATTTTCCTTTTTCTCCTAAATATTTCCCTTTTCCCCCCTCGAAATCGATCATTTTCCACTCAAAGTTCCTTCCTCCCCCCCTCGTAATTTCCCTTTCTTTACTTCGAAATGTAGAAGCTCCCCAGTTGATAGAAACCCACCAAACCGCTTTTCAGCCAATTCGGTGGGGATTTGGGGGAATTGCTTTCGAGGGCACGGCAGTGGCGGCAATATATTGGTTTTATAGGCATAGGGTATGATAAATAGATACACGGTATCCAGAGCCGGAAACGACCGGCTGCCATGTTATGACATCACCCGAACGCCATGTTGGATCCATGTGACCTTGACCTTTAACCCTAACCCATGACAATGACCTTGTATAACCTCGTACCCAAAATATTGCAAATTTCTCAAAATATCCCTAAAAACGTTATAAAATCTTACAAAAAATATTTTAAAATATTCATAACAGTTTTTAAAATTGATTTTTAAAAAATATGAAATAAAAATTTTGAATGTTTGGGCTCAGAGGAGATGGGGGACCCGAACTGAACAGCCACCATGTTATGGCGTGACCTGGCCACCATATTAGATCCCAGTAGCCTTGATCTTGACCCATAACCTTGATCTTGACCCGTACACAAGATCTTAAACAGGAAAAATCGCAAAATTGCCTTAAAGATCACAAAACCTGTAAACTTTTCCTAAAATTAAAAAAAATCCATTCTAAAACTTACATTTCCGGAGGTCCCCCAGCACCATGTCCAGCAGGCAACTGACTCTCCTCCAATCAAGCACATTGTATTAATGTTCCCCTCCCTTACCAATGTTTCTCATTGCTTAATTAGAAGGCTGACCTCCACCCCCCTCACCGATTATCATTCTGTCGAATGCAGACGTCTTGGCTAATTTAGTTTCTCATCTGTTTTCATTTTCAACATCTACGTGGCGCTAGTAAATTATTTATCGATTTACTCATCTAGCGAGCTGCATATTTAGCCACCAGGTGGCAGCCATAGTTGTTTATGTTTTTACCATATAGGTGGTGTCTGCACCCTCCATATTGGGTTTTATTACATCACGTAAGTGGTACAATTTCCCGTTTTAACCACCGACCGTGCTGCCGAAAGAAACATTCTCTCATGCTCATGCCCTGTCATGGCACGTTCACCATCTTTGATTTCGTCATTTTCTTAGTCATCATCCTTTTATTCTCTATAATTCCTTCTTATTTTAGTCACCGCTATTTAGTAAACTCTGTTCCACCCAACATCTTACATTGTATTCATGCTCTACCATTCCATCTCTATTTAGTAGCCTGCTGATTATTCGTTCTTCTCGAACCACCATCTTGCGTTAAATCACTTCCGTAATCTTTTATTATGCCATATGGTCTTGACTTTTAGCCATCGAAATCCATTTAGTTAGTAATTTGTGTATACTATAAAAGTAACTGTGGCATATTAGAGTTATACCAGTCATGTAGAAATTAATGTATGTCCTCTCATCGCTATATACAGCACTAAAGCATGTCTGGCCAGACCTGACTCTACCTTCAAACTCCACTCCCTCCAAGTCTCAGGGGCAAAATCCTACGACTTCAACAACATAATCCCAAGTCTGTTGTACCGTCTCGTCGCTGTCGCAGACATGTTAAGCCCATTTCCCTACCAAGTCCGTTGCATCTAATTTGCTGAGAATGTACCACAATATTAAACCAATCTCATTTTTTTATGCGCTTCAACAAATAGCATTGTTACCATAGCATTGATTTTGCACATCCAGTTATAGGACTGCACAGCAAATATTGAAGTACTAACTTTCAAATCATTAAAGTGACAGATCTGAAAACAAAGACTATCCTTTTCCCTATATCAGGGAAGTAGGCAAGATGCAGCACAAGCGAGAAACAAAACATTTTTCGTTATATATATATATATATATATATATATATATATATACATATATACTTCTGACTACTAACATAAAAAACAGAATCCTTCCATTATCCATGCCATTCACGCAGTGTCTTAACAACAGCATACTCACTTTTTATGTAGTGAATATAATCGACTCAAGACAATCTATGTTAGCAAGCGTCGAACCATAAATCTTGACCATATTATATTGTTCTTTCTCACGACAAATTTTTTCTTTCAAGGCCTTTTAAGAGCTTGGAATGCTATCAACATTGTACAATATTACGTTCGCAGACTTGAATGCCCGTCGACAAATGGCTCCATTCACGATGTTGTGGCCTTTTGTATGTACACTCCAGCCAAAAATTATATTTTATGAGAACTTCTTCGACTTCTTCTGTTAAATGATTGATTATCCTTTGCTTAATTTGTTCAACGAATATACATAAGTTTTTTATACCTATAAAGTGAGTCCCAATCACTTAATCTTTTAAAGGTTCCCTTGAATGCTGATTGTTAAAGGTAGAACCCATATGGTTTAGTTTCGCCAGCAGCTAGTACTGGGCGTTTCTTAGCTGCAGGATTTATGCCTTTATAGTTCTTGCGATGCCTCATCAGCTTATCACCTCGTTTGAACAGGCGTTTGCTCTTGACGCATCGTTGCATAGCACAGGAAGGACCCTTCACACAAGCAGGCCTTTCATGCTTCCTTTCACCATGGCTGTAGGCACAATTATTGTCAGAAAAAAAAGAAGCCTAGACGAAGTCATCCATTGCAGCACTGCTGTAGGTGACCAAAACGAAGTTGTCGACGACATTCCGGAAGAATTCGATAGTGGCACTGCTGTAGGTGACTTATCCGAAGAAGACTATGGTGCTGTCGACATCGTGATTGAAGACATCTATGGCGGCTCTGCTGTAAGCGACCCATCGGAAAAAGGTGTTGGTGCTGTCAGCATCATGCTCGAATAGATAGCAGTACTGCTATACTTACTGTTTGCTAGAACTGCAACCTCGGTCACCATAATATTTTATAATTGCTTTCACAAGCTGCGACGATGTACCTTTTACGTCAGTTGGTACCAACTTAAGCCCCTCATCTGTCCCCCAATTGCTTATAATATACCTCTATGCAAGCACTATGACGTCATGTTGACAAACCAATCGTATTACACCAATAAGACATCGTGGGGCAAAATATTAGTCAATAACCAAATTGCCACATTATTGCATCTGGCCAATCGCGTGCAGGTACTTACACATTACATGCATGAGTCTGTCTGCAGGAGTCATTCTCTGGCTCCTGCGGAAGTAGTCAGTTTCTTACTCCAGCAGAAGAAATCAGTCTCCGAATCCTGCGAAAGGAGTCAGTCGGCTAACAGTAAATCTTTCTATCAATCGTTCGCATGTGGAGCATGTGGTGCGATTGTGAAGCATGTTAAGCATTTGTGGAGCATGTGGAACAGGTGAAGGAATTGCTGATCATGTGGAGCGATTGTGAAGCATATGAAGCAGGTGGAGCGATTGTGAAGCATGCGGAGCAGGGGAGCAGTTGTGAAGCGATTGTGAAACATCTGGAGCTGGTGGAGCGATTGTGGAGCAAGCATAGTAGATTGTGGAGAAGATTGCAGAGCGTGAGGTGCTGATTGGTGAATATTGACTCCTGCCGACTGACTCCATCCACAGGAGTCAGAGACTGACTCCTTCTGCAGGAGTCAGAGACTGACATATGCATTCTGACTCCTGAATGTGATATCTCAGTGCCTGCACAGGATTCGCCAGCTGCACTCATGTGGCAACTTGGTGATTGGCTGGTGTTTTGCCACACAATGTCTTATTGGTGTAATATGATTGGTTAATAGTCAATGTAATATCATAGTGCTTGCATACGGGTACATTATAAGCAGGGGGTCAGCTGAGGGGCTTTGTTTGGCAGCAGCTGACAAAAAAATCGTCTCAGCTTGTGAAAGCAATTATAAAATGCTATGGTGACCGAGATTTCGAGTCCAACAATAGTACATACAGCAGTACTGCCATTGACTTCTTCGAACATGATGATGACAGTGTCGTCGCATTCTTCGTATTGGTCACCTACAGTAGAGCCAACATCGAATTCTTCAGTCACGATGTGGACAACACCATTTTCTTCTGATGATTCACCTACAGCAGTATCGCCATCGACTTCTTCAGGAATGTCATTGAATTCTTCGGGTCACCTACAGCACTGCTGCAACGGATTACTTCGTCCAGGCATCGTTGCTATTACTGTGACAAGATATTTGCCTACAGCAATGATGAAAGGAAGCATTAAAGAACTACTTGTTTTGTAGGGACCTTCCTGTACAAATCATAGATGTGTCAAGTGCAAACCCCTGTCCAAACGAGGTGATAAGCAGAGCAAGAATGGTAAAGGTAAAGATCCTGCAGCCAAGAAATGCTCTGTACTAACTACTGGCATAACCACATCCAATTTATTCAACTGTAAACAATCAGCACTCAAGGGAACTTTAAAACAAAATGTGATGAGGAATAACTTTGTAGGTACAAAATATAATATGTACCTACCTTGACCACATTAAGCAAATGTTAACCTATCAGTTAACAGAAGAAGTCGAAGAATGTCTCATAAAATATGTTTGGCTGGAGTGTACCGACAAAAAAACACAACCTTCGAATGAAGCCATTAGTTGCACAATATTGATAGCATTCCAGTGGTTGTAGAGGCCTTGAAAGAAAAACTTAGCGTGAAGAAGAAGAATATATGGCCAAGAGTTCTGAATGGAAGCTTGCTAGCATATACTATATTTAGTTGCATATAAGCATATTATATTCATTACGTGAAAAGTGAGCATGCTGTTGTAAAGACACTAGGTAAATGGCACGAAGAATGGAAAGATTTTGTTTTTGTATTTGTAGTATGGAGTATTAAATATATACATTATTTTAATGGAAATATATTCAATTCTCGCTGGTGCTGTATCCTGCCTACTTCCCTGATATAGGGAATATGACAGCCGTGGTTTATAGATCTGCCACTACATGATGATACTGTAAGTGGGCATAAAAATATAAACGAAATAATGTGTTAAAATATAACGAATTGAAAGTTAGCACTTCAATATTTGCTGTGCAGGCGTATGACTGGATGTGCACAATCAATGATATGATAACAAACGTATTTATCGAAGCGCACAAAAATGAGATTGGTTGTTTAGTAATGTAGTACATTCTCGGCAGGTTGAACGCCACATATTTGGTAGGTAGGTAGTTGGGCTTAACTCTGGTTGACAGCGAGGGCATTAAATACTAGACAACACATTTCGAATTATGTTGAAGTGGTACATTTTTGTCACTGAGACTTTAACGGATCGGGTCCGCGTCCCTTCTGAGCCCAAAAATTCAAAATTCAAATTAATATTTAAAAAATAATATTTAATACATTTTTTTAAATATTAGTAATAAATTTTTTTTTAATTTTTTATAGTTGTTTGGAGAATATTGCGATTTTTTTGTTTCAAAGTCATCCAAGGTCATAGTCATGTGCTCAAGGTCAAAGGCCAAGGTCAAGGTCAAGGTCATCTGTATTCGATAGGTCGGTCGGGTGATGTCACAACATAGCAGCCGGTTGTCTCCGGCCCTGGATGCCATGTATTTTATTTGGCATACACTATGCCTGTAAAACCAATATGGCTGCCACTGCTCTGCCCTCGAAAACAGCTCCCCAAACCTCCCCGAATTTGCTGAAAAGTGATTTAGGGAGATTGTTTTTGCAGCTGGGGGTCTTCTACTTTTTAGACGGGTAAAATAGGGAAATTTCGAGGGAAAAGGGAAATACTGAAGGGAAATAGAGAGATTTTGAGGGTGAAGGGAAATTTTAAGGGAAAAAAAGGGAAATTCAAGATGACTGTAGCTGGCTTCGTCCCTACACACACCCCCAGCCATTGTACCAAATCCGCCATAATGATTCTACTTTCTATGTTTATTGAAACAGTCAAAAAGTTAACAGATAAACATACTTTACGGTGTATAGCAACAAATAATTCCATAAGAGAAAAAGTTCCATATTTCATTTTATTACAACGAATAACGTGCAACGAAAGGTTTGTCTCGCAAAAATATAAACGATATTTAAAAAGCTGGAGTTTTTTTTTATTGCAATGATGCTAAAATCATTTCCTCAGTAACTAAAAATTGAGCGCAACAGTTAAAAATATCATAATTCAGTAATAACAAAGTAAAGGAAACATTTTCACATTAACGAAGTGTTATTTCGGCCACTCTGCCCTGTGTCTTTGGTCTATGGCCTCCATTTGTAAACATAATATGCCATACATATCCCTTTTTTTCACAAAGGTGACCTAAAGTTCCTCGTGTGGGCTTTGGCATCCGTCACCCCTGGACTTAAGATAGATTGGGTTAAGCCGACCGGTCCGTATGTTACCCGGTTTCCTCGTGGTCGGGAAATGGGTATCTGTCTTGATGGCCAAGGCCCTATAAGGTGTTGGACTACCGGGCATTCAGGCCCTTTGCAGCCCAAAACCAGAATTTAAATGTAATGGGATTCAAGGTAATGGCGACGGGGAAAGCACAGTGTTACTTAGGCACATCCCTCAGGAGGTGGGGTGGTTGGCACGTCCGGGTGCTTTGAGCGAGCAGCGATTTACCTGTGAAAGGTAGAGACCTGCAAATTTCCCGTTAAAATTTGAGGACTGTTTTTAACTTGAAACACTATTACATTAATTGCCATTTTACCATATTTCATTTGAAACACACCCCGTAAATCTACTCCAATAAAGGTGTGGCCAACTGTACTGTTAGCCCGAAACTTCCCGCGGTGATCGGACTTACCTCGATTCATCTATCCATTGAGGGGCCTTATCCATATATAATGGCTTAATCGGCTGCTGCTTGGGTGACATTATACAAGTGTGATTGGTTTGTTAGTTATCCATTTGTACTATTATTACAGAGTACTAAAGCACACATAAGAGAAATAGCGTGGTGGTTTCTTGGATATGCTTGGGCGTGCCCTTTCGCTGATTGGCTGCACGAGATTCTGGAACTATCCGTGTGTCCAATTAGCTACTGCGTGACTCGTTAGGTTTCCTGTTGTCTAGCCTGCTGGAGCATTTGGCGTCTTCCTCTTTGCGGAGGTTGTAGACCGCCAGAGTGGGATTTTCCGTCTATATAACCGTATTTCTGCACAATGTAGAAATAGGCCCAAGCCTGAGAAGCCTGATTGTGGTTTGGCAATCAGGTGGAGGGACATGTTAACTAGTGTCCCTCGGTCGTGGTACCGGAATTGTGAATCTCCAATGCATGGTTGTTAGGTTCTGTAAGTTGTCTCCCATCCGTCATACCTTAGTGGTCAGTACAGGAGGTGTGGCGTTGCATAGAGCCGTACATGTTCCGGAAAAAAATGTCTAGCCTGCTGTATTGCGAGTGAGTTACCAGACGCTGATTGGCGAAAGACGTTCTGTCATGTAATTTATAAGTGACGCCATTTTGTTGGCGTGTGTGGCTGGAGTTCACGGGATGGGTGTTTTTTAAATACGTATCTGTATTCGTAAGTATTATGTGTTATTTTTCCTTAAATTACTGAAGTTAGACAGATATCCGTAGCTTCGTCCATTAGCGTTTTCTGTTTACTACCCTGGGTCTCTCATCAGAACGGATGCCGTGTCGCAGAAATTAATATTCCACAGTGGTTCACTGGAGAAACGCGTGACCCATTTCGAGAGGCTAATTGAGCCGGATGGAGTGGTGGGTTTGAGAACGAAATGGCGGACCATTACTGGTGAATGAGACGAATTTTATAGCTCTGCGCCTATCCCTCGAGATACTTCCAAGAAATTTGTGAGATGATCCAATCACTTAAAAGGATTGGACTCGCGTGAATGAAAAATATTCATCTTGCACAAATGCATTGAAATTGAGGGATGTAACAGACTTTCCTCCACGATAATGCTGTTAACACGTATTTTATGTCTGTTCGGATACATAATCTAGTTCCCTTTTACAGTGAGAAACGTTGAGGACTGAATGAGAGAAAATACTGCAAAATTAACACGCAATTTAAATGTAAATGTATTGTAGAAACTCAAACACTCGCGTAGAGTTGTTTGTGCCCACTTTAGTCGTATTGTTCATTTTGTTGCAAATAGTGCTCGCTATTACTAAATCACTTTTCTGAAGCTACCAACGTCGAGAGAATTCAAGTACATTTAGACAGTGCTACACGGAAATGTGGTTTCATTTCCCATTCAGGGCAGTGAAGTGCATATTGTCATTGTACAGGTATATATTATTCATGTCGTCGGTAGGAGACGACGGGAAAGCACCGGAAGAAAATCGTTCTACTGGAAATAGCTCGACAACTCCTTTAGAGAACGTCGAGTTAGTAGGGCTTTTGAAGTCTCCAAGGTAGAAGCTTTAAAATATATCAGAGGAGCATCTTAAAGGCAATTTATATTCTATTAGCAACCGGTTGATAACCTACTGAATATAACACGTGATACTTGGGAACAAGATGTATTCAATAACCACTGCAGGTTTTATAGGTAGATACGGAAAGAAAATGCAAATACCTGCTATATGAAATTAATAGTTTTTTTCCGGTACCATGAAAACGCTTCTCTCAGATTGCTCAAGTAAGAAATCCAGGACACCATAACCACACTGTTGCATCAGCGTTTTCATGTCATTCTTACTGAAACTGATTATTTTGTTTTATTTACAAGCACATCAGTCCCAGCTTCTCATCTACTGCTCAGAAACATCGTAGGCAAGTCCCTTTCCACAACTGCTTGCCGTAAAGGTAAAATTAGTACATTTACACAACAGATTTCCCCGTAAAATAATGTCAGTTTCACTTGACTGCAAGGTAGAAAAAAAATTCACCTTATTGAAAGTGAAGTACACGCTTAGTATTTGAGGAAGTTGACTAAAATGTACGAGAAATTTATTAGTGTAGTAACATTATTCCAGATAAATACATATTATAATATTTACTAAGATTCTGCACCTCATCCCTTGACATCTTATATACTAATGTCACAAAAAAGAATTTCAATCGTTTCCTGGGTTCAGGATTAATTAAGTGCCGTACGAAACGTAACCACATACGTAGGTAAAATTACGTTCAGCCACCCTATATAGATGAAACTCTTCCAGTAATCGCTTAGTACGAGGTATGGTAATGGAAATGTAAAAATTAATTAAACTGATTAATTGTCAAGCCGGTTCTAATCTAAAAATCTTCGTAGAACCAAAAGTTATAAGATCTATCATGAATGTAAAATTTTGCAACCAGGTTGCTGTAAGACTTGCGAGTATGTATGCATGTATGTATGCATATATGTATGTATGTATGTATGTATGTATGTATGCATTATGTATGTGTGTATAGATATACGTGCATATAGTCATCTTACGGACTTACTTACGTCTGTGTCACCACCAAAGTGCTTTATGATTTACATCTTGAACTAGAGGCTTTTAGTTCATTGCTGTGTCTAAATTTTCCACAGGGCTCAAGTTTTTCTACGATATATGTGACAAAGTAAAGTACGCACACACGCAAGAAATAACTATTGGTAACTAGCTGGTGCATAATCTTGTAATGAGTGCATTAATTAGTTAAGAGCATTGCACACATTCTACTCGTGAATATTTTTACAAAATAAGCTAAAGTTTATTTTTTACAATAGCTGTAGCTCTATTTTCATACTACCCTAAAAAAATTAATCACAATTCTTCAAAACATAAGTTATAATTTCCTGGCTTTTATCGCAAGCTAAATGCCAAAATGGCAGCCATTTTAAAATTTAGTGTGTTATGTTATATCTCGGAGACCATTTAACCGATTGAAACCAAATTTCGTATGTTCACAGGGCATCACTCGAAAATTGAATTTAGGGTTGATATAGTTTTTGGTTCGCCATTTTGAAAGGAAGCACATAATTTTACCTCGAAAACAATTCAATCAACTCTCGAAATAATTTGGTCACATCAGTAAATCTATGATAGGCAACGTTAAGATATGCAATTTCAATGTATGAAGCACTTATTTTCAAAATGGAGGCCTTACAAATATTTTAGATTAATTTGTGGTTTATACCATTCAATCATTTTTCGGCCAAAATTTCTAATCTGAAAGTATCTATAGCAAGCATTACACTTGCCAAAACAAAAATATTTTTGTTTGTCATTTTGAAAGGCCGCGCCACAATGAGGAAAAAAGTTTTTATGTCAAATTTCGGGGAATAATCAACTCATTCCGGCAAAATTCGGAAAACAAGAAGTACTATATTTGGCGATAAACATTTCTGTCTTTTATATTGGGCAGAGATTATTTTCAAAATGTCGACAAGTTAAAAATTTTAGCATAGAATGCTATAGGCAATTCACGGTGAAGTGAGCACTTTTGAAAGTCCTCTTATTTGGAATAATTGTCAATAAATATGTTTTATTTTAGCCTCTAGACGTCAACTTCAGATTACGGTGGATTATATAGACTGTATTTATTACTTACATGGCATTATTTATTTGAAAAGTTGGTTAAAGGATAAAAAAAATGTCTGACAGTAAAAAGTAACTAAAGCCTAAAAAGTGCTCACTTACAGTGAACGGCCTATAAACCTACGCAACCTTCAAACATATTTCAACTTCTTCAATGAAATAATGTATTACAGCCATAAAATTTATCCACGCAGAGCATACTTTTTCCGCCATTTTGTTAGATAACGCTAAAAGAAGAGAGAAAGTTTTTATGTAATATATCGGGAAACAATCAACCGATTCGTACCAAATTTGTTTAACATGCAGTACGTCTGTAAATCATAACCATTTGTATCTTTTGATTGAGTCAGAAACTTACTGTCAAAATGGTGGCTATATGTACATTTTAGCTTGGTATTGTATATGTACCAAACAACTGAACGAGTTTCAACTCAACTTTGTATGCTGGCGGATAGTTATTCTACAATCACCAAATATGTTTACCCCGGACATCTTTATTCCGCCATTTTTTAAGATAGTACCACATGAATAAATAACGTCTGACGTCTTATCTCCGGAAACAATGAACCGATTCCTAACAAATTTGGCGAACACATTACAATGTTAGGCCATATCTATTTAAATGTGCCACATGCTTATCTTGGAGACCGCGACTATATGAACATTTTCGCTTAGTGTGTTATATTTATGAATCCACAAGTCTTTGTATGGTGTCAGTTATTGTTACATCCATGAAATGTGCGTACAGAGAGCATTTTTGTCCGCCATCTTGTAATCTAGCACCACATGAATTAATTGACTTTTATGTCGTATCTCGGAAAACAATCAACGTATTCTCTCCGTATTTGGTAAACAAGTATTACGATGGTCGGCCATGCAAACTTGCAAGTTTTAAGAGGTGCAGGCATTTATTTCCAATATAGTAGCCATAACATTTTAGCGCAGTATGTTCTATCTACGAAGCCATGTAAAATTTGAACTTAACTTTGCATACTGGCAGTATTTATGTGAACACCAGTTGAGCTAACAAATTAACTCTTTTCTCAATCATTTTCTGAGATAGTACCACATGCAATATTAAGCTGCTATGTCATATCTCGGCAAATGATTACATAATTACCACCAAATTCATGTGACAATTTATACTTTTTCAGTCCATCTAAATTCATACAAGCTAAATTTATACGTTTTAAGGGGTTAGTAAAATATTTTCAAAATAACATCCCTGTAAATATTTTTATTGGTGTATCATATGTCTCAAACTATTTCAGACGGACTTTATATGCTGGCACTATATGTGACAGTTATCAAATGTGCTAATAAATAACCTTTTTGACAGCCATTTATGAAGCTCGTTAGGTGAAAAAATAGAGGTCTTACACCATCTATCGGGGAATAGTCAACCGATTACTACTAAATTTTAGACACAAGTAATGTAACAACAGACCATGTAAACTTAAATGTTTTAGTGCGCAGGCTCTTTTTTATAATGGCTTTAAAATTAATTACTGTGTTAGTATGTTATATCTAACAAGGGACATATAAATATAAAATTTGGTTGAAATATTCTAAGTGATTAGGCCTATTAGCAGCATCAGAGTGATTCTCTTTTGTCAGCCTTTTTTGTAAAAAAGTAAGGTGAGAATAATGAACACTTACCATTCAGCTAATAGTGCTACAGAAGGCTATGTAAACTTACATTGTTTGAGTTGGTGATACGCTTATTATAAATATAAATAATATATAAAAATATAAGTATGTGCATATTTTTGTGCTATACATTAAATTAAACAATTTATTTAAAATCATACAAACTTCGTATGCCGACTGCATCTATTAAAAGCATCGTATTCTAGGTCTCTTTTTTAAAGCCATTTTTTACAGTAGCACCAAATGAGAACCAATGAACCTATTTCCACAAAATTATTGGTTCAACTAGTGCTACGGTAGGCTATGTAATCTTCAACGATTTAAGTGGCTTTGACACTTATTTTCAAAATGACGGACCTGTAAATACTTCAGGTTGGTAAACCCTATCCACCAAAACGTTAGACTGATTACAGCCAAAGTCGATACTCCGAAAACGACCTCCCTAAGTGTAAGGTAATGCAAGTGTGTGTTTGTAATTGACTCACTACTTTGGCAAAAAAATTTTTTGTCCATCTCGATATCGCAGACAACCAGAAGTCAATGACTACCTACCATCGAAGATTTTATGAACTTCATTAACAACCATTTGCAACCTTGTAGAATAAAGTAGGTGGCTAGGTAGGTGGGTTTAACGTCTCGTCGACAGCGAGGTTAGAAGAAAGTATGCTTATTGCTTATGTTAGTAATTTCTTGTAACTTGTGCTACAATGTAATGATTATTTTCTGATAAGACCTCCTGTAGATTCTGTAGAACAGTTTATAACATGCACGCACATATTTTATCGATCATTTGTATTGCTTTTCACTCTGCAAACTGTAAACATGAATCAGGAACGAAATCAGTCCGTGAAGTGTAAGTCCCTGAAAAATAATCTCACACGCTGCTGTTTACTTGTGAATGAATCGCTCCCATCAGAATGGTGGGATCTGCTGGAACTCTCCGAGATTCACTCGGTAGTTTTATCTGTTTCAGCCACGTAAATAGTTAGTGAGCTACCCTCATTTTCCGAAGAGTACTTTCTATTGGTTGGGCAGCCAGTTTGACTCTTTCAGGTATAGAGTAAACGTGACGTCAGCCACGTACCAACTCCGTGTTATGTTGTGGTTTCCCATAAATATTATGTACAGATTCGTACAAAAGGTTTGGAGAAACGGTACTGTGTACATCCAATTAAAGTGATTTGTACCTTGGTTATCGTTAAAGGTAAATCAATCATTTATTAACGTCTATTATAATAGGTAGCACGAGACTGTCTAGAATATTATACTTGAGTCAATTAAGTACTCAAATATTGCTAAAGCTCAATGCGGTTACTAGCTCTGGGATTTCTATAGCTGGAAAACTTGAATATTTAAGGCTTACATTGGCCAAATCATACATTGGATAAGCAGGGACATGAGGTGCGGATTGGTGTGTGGAATGGTGTATGGGTTGGTGCGTGTATTGTGTGGCAATAGTGTGTGGATTTCTATGTGGATTAGCGTGGATTGGTGTGTGTTTTGGTGTTTGGATTGGTGTGTGGATTGGCGTGGGTTATTGTGTGGATTGAGATGTTTTTTTCTGGGGATTCGTATGTGGTTGGTGTGTGGATTGGTGTGGATTGCTGTGTGGAATGATGTAGATTGGTGTGTACATTGGCATGTGGATTGGTGTGTGGACTGCTGTGTTGATTGGTATGTGGTTGGTGTGGGGTTTGGTGTGTGGATTGGCGTGAATGACTGTGTGGATTGAAGTGGATTATCGTGGGGATTGGTGTGTTTGGTGTGTGGATTGTTGTGGATTTCTGTGTGGAATGATGTGGACTGGTGTGTAGATTGACCTGTAGATTGGTTTGTGGATTGGTGCGAATGATGTGGATTGGTGTGAATGGTGTGGAGTGGTGTGAATGGCATGGATTGTTGTGTGGAGCTTATTGTAGTGCATGTGGTGATGATTGTGGTGCATGTAGTGCTGATTGTAGTGAATGTAATGCTGATTGTGGCGTACATGGTGCTGATCCAGGTGTGCGTGGCATATTTGGTGTGTGTCGTGCTGAGTGTGGTACATGTGGTGCTGATTGTGGTGCATGTGATGACGTTTGTGGTGCTGATTGTAGTGTGTGGTGTGCTTATTGTGGTACTGATTGTGGTGTGTGTGGTGCTGGTTGTTGTGCATGTGTTGCTGATTGTGGTGTGCATGGTGATGATCGTGGTGTGCATACTGCTGATTTTGGTATGAATGCTGCTGATTGTAGTGTGTGATGTGCTGATTGTGGTGTGTGGTGCTGATTGTTGCACATGTGGTGCTGATTGTGGTGCCTGTGATGCTCATTGTGGTGTGTGGAGCTGATTGTGGTGCATGTGGTGTGTGTGATGCTGATTGTGGTGCGCATAGCGTGTGTTGTGCTTGTTGTTGTGCATGTGGTGCTGATTGTGGTGAATGGTGTGCTGATTGTGATGTGTGTGGTGATGACTGTGACACTAACTGTGGTGTGTGCGGGCTACATATGGTGCTAAGTGCGGTGCTGATTATGGTGCATGTGGTGCAGATTGTGGTGCATGTGGTGCTGATTATCATGCATGTTGTGCTGATTGTGGTGCATGTGGTGATTGTGGTGGTGATTGTTTTGCGTGTGTGCGTTTGAGGTATGAGCGACATTTCACAACATTATGAAGTATCATTGGTTTCACTGGTAGTAGTAAAAAATTTCACTTTTAATTTTTTATACAAAAAAAGCGGAGGAGCTCAAACCTGCATTCATTTTCAAAAAACTGGTATACAGAATTAATTGTTTAACATTCGAAATGGATTAACATAACTCCAAAATCTCATGGTCTCGGCTATGTGCTGGCTGCAATCTGCTCTAATTTTATTTTTCGCCCTCGTGAAGTCTTTCACTATACGCCTCGACGAGGTTGAACTGTGGCGAAGGATTAGTGACGCCGGCTTGTATGGTAACTAAATCATATCACAGATTTCGGGCATCGGTAATTTCCGTCTTGTGCATAATGTACAAAATCTACTTGCAAGCACATACACAGGGTAATAGGGAATTATGACAGAGTCCAACATGGCGGGAATTTTAACATATGGTATATGTCCTGCATCATTCCTCATTCCTTGTGTCTGGAAATATTGCTGATAGTATGTATGTAGAGTGGTCCGGTCGAGGTGCTTCCATGGACACAATGGTAAAAAAGTGTAAACTTTGGTTTTCTCGTCGTCCGAGAGTGGAATTTGCTTAATGGTGAAATAGTTTTGCGAACTAAATACCTGAATATTGCAATATATTTCATACGACTTTTAGTTATCAAAAATTAAGTTCTCATTCATAAGAAGAAATATTATTTTTTCAAATCTTTTGACAAATTCATCAGAAACTTCATCGAGGTCCATACTCATCGTTCACGTGTTCGGGGTGCTTGCGAGTAAATGTCTTTGACTGGAGCAGTTTCCACAGGGTCTGATGGACTTGTCTGATTGTGTGGTTAGTAAATGATAATCACCTAAATCCTGCGTACTTGCCCGCATGTGATGTCTCAATGCTAGCATACTATTGCCCAGCTGCAGTCACTTGGGAACTCGATGAATGGCTGGTTGATGTCCGAAAATTATCTTAATGGTGTAATATGATTAGTTGAATGTCGATATGACATCATAGGGCTTGTATGTGTGTAGATTATGGACAATTGTGGGGAGGAGGGGTTCAGCTGAGAGGCCTAACATGACGACGGCTAATGTTAAAGGTGGTTCGTCTCGACTAGCGTCTACACCAGGTACTACATGGCCAGTTACGTTAAATGGAGTGGATACTACCTGCCTATGATCCCTCGCCATTTATTTCTTCTTCGAGTGAGCTGTCTCTTGTTTTACCAGCGCCATCGAATTCTTCAGCTGTGATACCTACATCACTACCAGCATCTACTGCCACCAGTGCAGCACGAACATCTACACATGGTAAAGTACCATAGACTTCTTCAGCTGTTACGCCTACGAAATATCCAATGGAGCCATCGATCATTCTGGCTAAGGTACATAGAACTCTACTGCCGGGTCTTACCTGCTTCTTTAGCTCCAGCACCTGCACCTGCAACAGGTTCATCTAAGTCTTTGCCCCAACCACTACGTCGTCATCAGTGCCAATTGTGTAATAAGTTATTTGCCATGAAAACAACCGTTTTGCAAAGAATCCCTGTAGTATGTCATATTTGTGTGAAAGGTGCTGTAAGCAGTTCAGCCGTGGCAACCATTTACTCAGACATGCAAAGACCTGTAAAGGTGAAGTGATTTTCTCATCATAACCTCGGTACCAGGTTTACTAGGTCTCTTCTGACTTCAGTAAATGTCCACAAAAGTGCAGTTACCTACATAACCCTCCCTGCACAGTGTGTCGGTGTAATAAATGTCACGATATTTTCTCTCAAAGACAACACGAGTGTGAGTTGCGAGATGCACAAAAGACTGTAACCAACAACAAAGTTACGTCTATTGAGATGTCTCTATATGGAAGAGTATTGTGATTTTTTTCCGAGGGCATGAGAGACTGTATTAAGTTAACTGAATTAAAATTATTGCCTGTGAATCAAATTCTTTTATTGCATGCTTACTTCATTTACCAGAATGAAATTAAAATGCTCATAAATAAAATTAATTTAATTAAAAAGTATTGAATAATGAACAATTATTGTATTATATGTAGGATTATTTAATTAAATGAAAAATACTTTCTTAATTGGAACCAATTTAGGTTTTTGTAAAAATATACAGCTCATAAATTATGCAAGTAGGCAAAGTCCCGCATCATTCAAGTAGGTAAAGTGCTAATTGGATAATAAATAATGATATTCCTATGCCTATAAAATATGAATGTGTCGACTGCTTGCCTGGTGGCTGAATCAGCAATTCGCCCGGCGGCGAAATAGAGAAAATAGTGCCATCTAGGTTTTGAAAATGAAATAAATGACAAATGAGAATAAAACTAAGATACCTTCATACAATGGAATTAGCATGTGTAAGGGGAGTGGAGGCCTAGCGACTAATTGATCTAACGAACGTGAGTAATTGGCCAATGAGAAACATTAGGGGCGGGTCAGTCTACTGGACGGGATGTTGAGGAAACCTCTACAAATGAAATTTTTCTAAAATAAATTATAGTAATTGTTTTTTACAATTTTTTAATTTTTTTTAAATAAAATTATAACATTTTTGAGATTTTTTAGATTTTTCGACACTTTAAGAATTTTTGAGTTCAAGGTCATCCAAAGTCATAGGCGCAGGGTCAAGGTCAAGGTCAACTGTCAAGGTCATCTGGATCCAAGCTGGCAGTTAGGTGACCGGAATGACAAAGTATTAGCGGCGCTTTGCACCTGTGCCGGGCCCCGTCGTGCCAAAACATTACAATTTTTTAATTTTTATTTACTTTTTTATTTTTATAAATTTGTTTGGGATTTTATAGTTCTCCTGAAATTGTTTTGAATTTTTTCTTGTGTTTAAGGCAATTTAAGGTCACGGATACTGGGTCAAGGTCACGGTTAAGGTAAAGTGTTACCTGGATCCATTATAGTGGTTGGCTGACATCACAACATGGCGGCCGGCTGGCGCCTATCTGCTATCCCAGATCTCCTTCCTTCAGACTCATAATAATATTTTGCTCTCGGCTTCTACGCCCATCTTTTTGCATTATGGTATGTTTCACGGCATCTGCATACGATACACGCTTCCTTGCACAAAATGAAACCACCTTCATTCATCCTCGTGTTTTGAGACCTATATTTTTTATTGCCCTCCTTATTGTATATTTTGCAATCAAACCAGAAGATAGAACACTGACCCTTCGTCACGAGAGAGATCTCATCTCAGCTACTGCGAAGGCTAATACAGTCTTTTTTTTCCCTTCCTTTTTTTCCAGTTTTATGTTGTTTGATCGATCTCCTGACCATACACAAGGCGAACGGATTACACAGAATCCTCAATACCGCAAACCAATCTCTGAACATGTTACAAGATGATATTCTGTATGCTTCTCGGATGTGAAGTTAGTCCGTTCCTGCCTTTAGCCGACCCTACAGAGCATGTGTTCTTGACCGTAATATACGAAATTTATGTTTTCTTTCTGCCGCCATTACCCATACAATGCGCCATAGCCAGGAAGCTCACGTAGTGTTGTGCAAGCGACGGGTCCCCATAAATGCTGCTCCTAATTCTTATTGTCTAGACTCGCCGGATAAAGAGTATTATCTACGAGTAGCTAGCAGAGGAGAATGGGGAAAATCCCGTTAAACATGTTTTCTCTGCGCTCTAAAATACACAGGAAATCCTCCAGCGAGCATTTTTCTTTCACGTTTTTGTTACACGCGGCGTATGAAAAGCACAATCGACAAACCGTGCTATTGTAATGTTACTGCAAAGGGAATGAAACGGACAAAAAAAAAAACCTCTTACAATGAAGCGAAATTTTGCTATGGAAGTGGCAGAGCTGGGTACAAAGCCAAACCGTTACGTTTCTTCGCCTACTCGGGAATCTTCTTGTCATCAGGTCAAATGTGTAAATACAGAAAAATTATCCTACGCTGCATTAAACGCCTTGGCGCTTTTTTAGTTTTGCAGTTGAGAATGCAAATCGTAGGACGTGAAGATCTAAATCTTGTTTAGCGATAAAACAATACTTCATGTTTATGATGAATAAAATAAGCTCCCGACTTTTTAAAGTTACACCTAGGTAAAGCTAAGATTATCGCACAGTATTGCAACCCTAAAGTTCTTGGCTATGAAGTACGTTTGTATTTTTAAAATATGCAGTATATCTTTCATTAACCACAGTAATTTACTTGATGGAATTATTATCGTACTTGTTTCTCTTTTACCAGATACATATAATGGAATCGCGGATTTGGCTCCTCCAGAACCTACAAACATATGATCGGAACATTTAACTGATCAATTAGACGGTTAAACATTAATAAATTCATCATAAAATATTAGTCATTGCATGCAAATAAATACACCACACAAGAGTTGTTGCTGATAAATGGAGAGATTGTCATAAATACACTAAGACACTCTATGTTGAATGTGTACTTTCATTTCTACTTTTCACAAACGCCCTCAAGTTACGAGTCTGATATTTATATTATTTTAAAACATAACAAGTGGTTTTTTTAAGTACAATATCGCACTCAATACATTAGAATTATGTAAAATTGCATGTCAATACTTCGGGGAAACATTCCTCACATCTGGAGGATGTGAGGAATAGGTCCGCAAACGCGTAATTTCTTCACTAAAGCCCATATTATATAACACACAGTGTATGGCCCGCAGGCTGGATCATGGTACTGTGGAATGCCATTGCAGAGTTCGTTTGCATGATACGTGGCACCTCAGACTACGACACTACACCTAGAACAGTAGGAACTGCACAGGAATTAGTTACACTTGTGTGAAAGCTTATCGTCGGAACTAAAGGAAATTTTCAGAATTCCCTACATCAGCACGAACACATGCATCATCCCGCCGTTACATGGACACCACGATGCGTTGATGAATCTATGTCAAATTTCTGATTTTTTTGCAGCCCACCACAATTTTGGTTACGGAGGTTGCGCACATTGCCCACTGGGTTACATACACAAGTGACTTTAAATTACCCCAAAACAAATCCTAGTGAATTTAAATCAAAGCTCCTCGGGGGCTGATATGGGGTTGCCAATTGCAGCTGCGATGGCATTCCACAGTAACATGATCTAGCTCGTGGACCATACACTATACGTTGTGTATTAAGGGCTGTAGTAAAGAAACGAAGCGTTTGCTGATATATGCCCAAATTATACTTTTTCATCCTCCAGATGTGAAGAATATTTCTATGAAGTATTGACATGCAACATACTGTATTTTTACATACGCTACCATAACAAAATTAAAAAAATTTAATAAATAAAACGAATATTTATATTTGATTTTTCAACCTCAGATACACAAGAAATGGTATCTGAAATGTTTACATGTATTATTGGCTTTCTTGTTTATTCGTTAATTTTTCGATTACTTTAAACAGTTTGACAGTTAAGTCTAAATGCGTTTGTTAAAATTCGTCTGGAAATTTATTTTTAACTAGATGCATAATCAAATATTTAACAAATAAATTGTTGTGGTGGCATTTTAGGCAACGTTTTACCTCCGAGGTGAAATCAATATGAAAATCAAACGGGCACGATATACATATGAAAACGTAAAAATATAATTATGATATCTTAGCATAACACTAAAAACGTCCTCGCCCTTTTAAAGATCCAGTTAAAGGTTTTCTAGTAACAAGGGGTAACTTAAATATGTATCTTCGAAAATAACTAGTAAACATAAATGTATATTGAACGATTATACTAAATCAAAAAATAGCAATACGCATTAAAAAATTGTTTAAACTTTATTGAAATATTATAATTAGCTGCCAAGCTTTGTATTGTCCACTTCATGTAAGTGGGGTAAAATCTGATAGACAATGTGACCAACCTATACAATATGTAAAAAGTAAATGCTCTCGCTCGTACAGTATTGTATCAGCTGAAGAACTGCTGCAGGATCCGTATTGTTAGGTTGGCTATTTTGATGATGGCTTTGGAAGAAACTAGTACTCGGAACTAAAAGTTGTAAAAGTTATAGTTTAAATTATGTTTTTAAAGGAATATTAAATTTTCTTGGCTATTAGTAAGTGGATTTTAAAAACATGTTTAGCATTTATGACAGAGTATGTCGAGACATACGAGCAGTAGACGTTTCCAGCCAATGGCTATCCATGTTTATATTTCCCATTTCCAGCCCGGTGAAGGCCGTTGTGCATGTGCTTTTTTCTCATCGTGTTTACTATACGAATATCTTATTGGCGTTGTCCGAATATTTAATCAGTAGTTAGTTGTTTTACTGTTTTTTTTTTCAAACATAACTGGTTGTATGTACCGTTGCAGTGCGTTTTGTTCAGTGAAATGTTACATTAATCGGCACGTCGTTAAAACTGCTCGCTCCGCCATTTTCCTTACCGCCTTCCACAATGAAGTGACACGAATATAATTAACGTATATAAGTTTAAGTTTGTGTGTATCAGGAGATGTGCGCAGTGTTGATTTTGCTGAATGATTTTGCATTTACATTATTTAATGCTAGTGACGAACAAACGTGATTTTAGTGAAGCAAACTCGCAAAGACTGCCATAGAAAAACACGTGTTCAAGAGGTTGCAAATATTACAAACAATAAGTTTGCGTGTTTTGTAAATGTATTTGTAAACCGTTGATATAATTATTGAAATGCACATGGACTGAAAAAAGTCGCACGTACCACTCTTTTGTAGTGAGTGAATAATATTTGTTTGTCTACTTCGTAAATTAGAGTGTAATGGTAACTTCGGTCAAAGTGTGTGCGTGTATATATTGCTGCATCTGTACGAACATGAACAGCCACGTTTGTATCGCGTTTTGTGTTTTCATTAAAGTTATAATTTTCTTGTTAAATAATTTAAATGTTATTTCCATAAGAGAAAAATTTTCCACTTCTCCATTAAAACAATATGCAACTCAAAATGCCACACACTCATAAAAACATCAAAATAAACCCGTCTCACAAAATACGTTAATCTAAAGCCCCAGTCCCCTTCTTATTTTCCTTTTATCCCTCGAAATATAAACAGAACCCCAAAAAATTTAACCCTATAGTTAAAAAATAAAACAGGTTGGAATGCCAAACTAGCTATAATATCTTACATTAATTACTGGATGGATGTTAGATAATGCCAGCCTTTCAGTGCCTGCCATGTCAGGGAATACAAGGAAGGAGGAAAATGTAAGTCTGCATCAGTGACAAAACAGTTGCGATGGAAGGATACACTGTGGCCGTGCTACTTTTCTAGAATTGTCCAAATTTACCCCACTTACATGAAATGGACAATAGTGAACACATACTCAAGCATTTATTTCATTTGTAGATAATTTTGAAATGAAGGTCATTCTATGAAGGGACATTTCATATAAATCGAGAATGCATTTATAGCTAGCTGATTTTAGGAAAAACAAGAAGTCACAATAAAACAAATAAGTCTACCATCTTCTGCTTATTTGTACGACTAAACTTGATGAATCAGAGCTCTATCTAAGATTTAGATTAAACTAACACGTGTGTTAAAATAAAATAAAAATGTAGTATTATTATTTGCAATATAAGTGCCTGATTCATTGCAAATACATCCGTTTACGTGTTCTAATACCTATTTGCCAAATTGGGGGGTAATCGGTTGATTTTTTCCGAGATATGACAAAAATCAGTACTGTTTTACAAAATTACAAGCAAACTAGACTTTGTGTAGAAGCATGTGTTGGTTTCAACATAGGCTTATGCAAACATACAAAGTTATGATTGGAATTATTGGTTATATGATTTCGTAACTATAAAATAGTACACAAACTTTTTACATGACCACCATTTAGAAAATAAGTGTCTGTCGCACTTAAAACATATCAGTTTAAATGACTTACCATAGTATTTTTCTTTTCGAAGTTTGGTAGGAATAGGTGTATTGTTTCCCGAGATATGATGCATTTTTACAAAGTGGTGGACAAAAGAGGATATATATCAGTAATATTTCATTCTTGTTGTTACTTTCAACGTACTAAGTTTGGCGACATCTACACTGCCTCTGCCCCAATCACTCGACTTTGTGTCTCCGATTAATATGGTTGAGTACACATTAGCGGAATACACAGACATGATCCCTGTGTATGGCGCAGATGAAGGTAATGGAAGAGCAGCTGGTTTGCTGTATCAAGAGCGTTATCCACAACGTGCGACACCATGGCATACCCTTTTTGCCACAGTTACGCTACGGCTCCGAGAACAAGGTACCTTCACCGCCGACAGGAACGACTGTGGTGCTCCGAAGAGACGCCACACTCCAGCATTAGAAGAGGCTGTACTGCATATACTTTAACAGAGCCCGTCAGTGAGTACGCGAACATTTGCGCGTGCAATGGGGCTCGAGGCAGGGTAGACGTCGTGTGCCATCAGGTGACTGAAGAAATGTACTACCTACCCGGTTGCATTCCAACACAGGCACATCCGAGACATTGCTCTTTCCCTCAGCGGAAGTAGATGAGTGATACACCTAATTTGAAAATGTTGTATCACGGGAACGGTAGCCTACGTTTTCGAACATGTGTTCTTATTCAAAAAATAGTCTGCTCAGTCCCCTCTACAAGTCCTAGGAGTTTGCATGAGGAATTTCTGAGCACTCTGTATGTATGTCCAGATAATATTTAAACTTTTGCCAGCACGAGTCCCCGTATGGCCATGCTTGAGGTCGTGGAACCACAATCAAGGCTGGCCAGCCCGTGCTACTCCTTCCTTTTACTTGTGGGTGTCGAGGCCGTAGCCAAGTCGATCGCCATTTCAGAGTTCCTTCTCTGGCGGAACACCAGTTTTGGGCTCCAGCGCCTGTTGAGAAGTTGACCAGCGCGCCACCAATCTCGGTTGGGGTGACTGCCCACAGTCTAGGCTTGCACGAAGGAATTGGATACCCCTTTCAAATTGGACCGGGGACCTCCCGAAATTTCCCACCTTTGGTGACCCAAATGTCACCCGCTGCTACCCGAGGTGGTGTGGGTTCCCTTGACCAGTCGAGGCTATGTATTGCGCATGATTGGACCATTCCCGCGGCTAAGTAAACTTGGTACTTGGACCAACAATGGCCCCGACACCAGTTCTCTCCACAAGACACTAACATATTTATTTGGCCACTATATTGAAAATAAGTGATATATATTTAAGTCACATATTATGTTAATAAGGCCTATAGGCTGTTCACAGTCAAATGAGCACTTTTGAAAGCCCTGCTTAAGATCTACTTATATACACGTTGTGTATTCCTCCGCCTTATGTAAAATTACAAATGTTATGGGCCTCATCACTTTATTCATCCGTCGGTTAAGTAAAACTGAAATTCTTACGAAAGTAAATACTTTACAAATCTGCTCAATTTTACACTTAGATGTATTAAAAAAAACAGAAAGCGAAATAAAAATGTTAAGTTATCACAAATGGTATAATCTAACATTATTTATTTGACGTTAAGTTATGGAACTACTTCCCATCCATCGTTACCAACTTCACTGGGCGAATGCCACTTAGTGCGCCTATTAAAATATATGCATGCAGGGGAAGTGAATTTTTTTCTGAGGTTCATTTCTAAAGTGCTCACTTTATCGTGAGCAGCATTTACGAAGTTATTAGTTACAGGCCAATAAACAAAGTTTGTTCAAATTGGTTATATGGTTTCATAGATACAGCCTAGTAGGAAATTTGGAAGGTTTATTTGGCCGCCATTTTGAAAATAAACTTCTGACTCACTTATAACATAGGAATTTACACGGCGTACCGCAGTATTTACCGTATAACAAATTTGGTAGAAATCAGTTGATTGTCTACTGGGATACGACGCAATAACTTAATTTTTTCATGTGACGATATCTTACAACACGGTAGGCTAAACAGGCATGTATTAGATTTCAGATGATGGTTATTAATAGTTTCAGCATACCAAGTTTAATTGTTATTGGTCTCACAATATTGTATACACACACCTCAAAAAAGTTTTGCGCTCCGGGATTTTTTTATTGACTAGGTTACACACGGCTGAAAAAAGTATGTCAAGAAAACATACACTATCTGTACAGAAGACTACGTACTTGACGATATTTTTGAAACGCGTCTACTGCCCCAGCAAACATTCTATATATGCGAGATTTTACAGGTGGTATAATATTATTTTTAGGTGTTTACACGCCAGCTTAACAAAAAAAAATATTAATACTGGCACCACATTCCAATAACATTTTTACCCGTTTAAATTTCATATCGTATCATCACCTACCATAGTATTAGTTGCCAGCCAACATACAAGATTTTTTTAAACTCGGTTATATGGTTTCGTAGATTCAGCATAGTGCACTGCGTCTATGGCCACCATTTTGAAAATATGTGTCCAAGCCACTTGAAACTTATAATTTTACATGGCGTAACGTCTTAGTATTTTTTCTGTGTCTAATTTGGTAGGAATCAGTTGAATATTTCCCGAGATATGGCCCAAACTTTATTTTTTCATGTGGTGCTATCATACAAAAAGGTAAGAAAATTGGCTTTGTCGTGGCATAATTCATACTTGTATCTGCTATTTTTATCTACGAAGTTAAAGAAATTTGTTAAACGACATTGCTTATACATAACAATAACAAAATATTAAAGGGCCGCTATGATGAAATATAAAATGATTTAACCATTTGACTCGTATGTGATAGCATGGCCTACTTTACTACTTGTTACTTACGAAATTTATTGAATGATATCCTAGATATTTTGGGAAATATTTATTGTTTCATGTGATGGTAGCTTCCAAAATAGTGGACAAATAAGAATATTATTCTTTAAATGAACTACATATATGATGAACTTTAAAAATACAAAACTTAATTTCGATTTATTTAGTCGTTTCTAAGATATTACATTGCGCCATAAACATTAAAATAACCACCATTTTGAAAACGAAAACATGGCATGGTAGAAAACTATAAAAGTTAGACGCCTTTAATAAATACTTTGTATGCACCGAGTTTGATGAAATTCAATTTATTGGTTCCTGGTCTTTTAGGTTGATACCCACACAGACACACACACACATACGCACATAGGCAGATAAGTTATTTCATTGGCCTATCTTTCCTTCGGAAAGTAGGCACACCAGACAAGGAATACAATTATTATCACTGTTGATCAGTTAAAAACCTCATTTTACGAATTATGACCGATTTTCAGTGTAGTGATAGTGATCTGAGCATTGTGATCATATGTGATCATGTTCGTGTTTTTATGTTTAAATTCATGGTTCTCTCTGAATGAAGAGTAAATAAACACATTAGAAAACACGTGATCATTGCTAATCATGTGGAAAAATTATTTAACTGAGTGATGACCAATCTTGACACCGCCAGGCTTGCTCGCAGAAATGCACAGTGTAAGTTGTTTATGCCCTGGGTATAAAAGTATTTAACCATAGCAATAATGAAAAATTTAGACGTTTTAATTACCCTGATATTCAAATATTATAAATATATGTAGTTATTTATTTAAACATTGTTACCAACAGTATGTAGAGTACAAGTTCATATTTACTACACTGTTATACATGTGATTAGTGATTACCATCATATGTTGATCAGTGACATACGTTATACTGTCATAAACGTAACACACGATGATTTATACATAGCGGATTGATACATATACACTAGTGCATTGAAAAATTGAAAAAGTTTTATAAATTTAAAATATTTACGTTTATAAAATATTTTGTCGTAATAGTCATTAATGACATCATTCCTACAAAATTTAATTGCATCCTGTTCGATGGTTAAAAAGTTATTGGTGGGAGAGGGATCGTACAGCCCAGAGAGACTTTTGCATGGTCGCATAAGTATACTTTTCAAGGTAAATTACGCTCAAAAAACTATAGTAATTGTATCTTCTGTAGCCGGCTACATCCAAACTAAAATCTGCGTTGGAATTTAGTGAAATTTCAAATAACTATTTAAGTGCTCACTTCCCGAAATTCCACAGAGCAAGACCTAACTTAATGCTACAATACTGGGGTTCAAATATACCATTTAACAGTTTTTAAAATTTCAACCTTCATTGGTAGGTGCCTTGTAAATACGTGTTTCAGTTAATTATTCAATAATAGGAAACTTAACTGTAAATTGACACCTGCATTAAAGTATGGAACATGACTAAATGGTTATGTTAGAGCTGGTTCTCGGTTTTTGCAACCCATCTGACGTCACATTTTGAGGGGGGAAATTTGATATTTATATGGGTAGATACACTTATAGAGACTTAGGCGGCGATTTAGGAAAATTATTAAAAATATCTGAAACAACCAGTTGATATGTTTAGATATTTTAATGAATCACAAAGCTTGATGACTATTAAGCTAAAGTAATCAATAAGAACAAAAAATAAGTCTCTCTGGGCTGTACAGGATGTAATATTTGCTATCAGTAAAAAAAATGTTGGAAAATATCTGATGTGCTTAAATACTTTTGCAGAACTTTCCCACAAGATAACCATTGTTAGTTAAACATTTAAGAAATAAAACAAAACTCTCCGAGCACTGGTGTCATGCAGTAACAACCCCTTTCTGGTTAGAGTGCATAATGGTCGTCTGTGCTGTTTCTCTCCACCACAAGATCACATCTCAGAAAAAAATTAAAAACTGCGACATTCTGCACACGACTATCATTTTTTTTTTAACGCTTGCAGCATGGATCCTGTATAACAGCGTTTCATCATACTGGAACTCAGTGGCGTACGCAATGCCATATTTCGGAGGGGCGATTGAAAGAGTAGGAGGAATTTTTTTTTTTTTTGGTGGGTGTGAACTGCTATGAAAAAAAATCACAAATGAATACCTATAAAATGGGGTCCAAGCTTTTCCCCGGGAATGTTTTTAATTTCAAAAGTTAAAATCACACACCAATTAATATTATTTCATTGCAATTTTATTCGTGTTTCTCTGACGATGGTTTATATTCATTTCAAAAAAGTTCGAATCTGTTTACAAATAAATTATACAAACTTCAAAATACTGTGTAGCTGGCACATCAATTAATATATCTAAATTAAAATAACACTTAACTATATTAACAGACTTTCCTTATACGGGTTAAGCGAGGCACAGGAGTTACTTACCTACCCGATATATTACACTGCGATAATATCCTAAATTTGGATTCTCAGGGGAGGCGGTTGCCCGATTCGCATCTCTCCTCTTTTTTTCTCGTTGCGTCTGATGGCCTTCCTGGAAGTTAGACTTTTAGTAGGTGAAATTCTTAGTGATACTAAAACGTGTAATGTTTTAAAAGATTTTTTTAAATTTCAAAACAATATTAACAATTATTAAAATATTATTAATAAGATATAAGTTTTTAAGCAAAAAACTTATAATTTAAAACTCTCCAGTTTAATTTACAAGAAAAGTTAAATAACAAAATTCAATAGAGTTATCAAGGCAGCATTTGACAGAGCATAAAAGAGATAAAACACACACGGGAACGTAGCACCATCGGCCTTAAAAGCACTTCGTACGTTAAGGGTGAGACGCAGACACGTGTGATCAACCAGTTCCCTTCAGTAAGCCCTCAGAAGTTGGCCCGTCATCGGAGCCCTAGAATAATGGTGCACGTGGAGTTCTCTCTCTCTCTCTCTCTCTTCTCCTCATGCAAGCTTGTCTCTCTCCCTCCTGCTATAGTCGCTCCTCTCTCGCCACAATCATTAAAGCATCGTGACGAAGAAGCTAGAGGAACAATGGTTTGGAATTACTCTCTCCCCCACACGCATCATTGTGACATTCATCAGTAACGATCCGGTTTACAAGAGATAGGAAGCTGGCTTTAGAATGGACATCCCGTTGTTTAAAGGATGTTCGAGTGACAAAAATTATTTTCTAAATTCTTAAGATACATTATAATTCTGTTTTATTACATAAAAAGTATAAAAAGCCATGGAAAATTAATTTGCAGAAATTAATGATTGAAAAAAAACAGGAATTTCAAATTTGTATGTATTTTCATACAAATTTAAAAAAAAAATTCATCATTATCATGTTTCGCTATAGTTCAAATTAATTGTTACTATCAGTAGAAAAATATGAAGAAGTTTTATGAAATTTTTTCACTGGTTTGGCCATAATTTTACTTTAAGTCTTACAATAAAAGTGAAATCTCATACAGCCAAATTGCAGGCGAACAAAATGTCACACTTCAAATACATTTCTTCGTGGAGTTCCTAAAGCTTCAAAAACACTTTAGCCGAACTCAACATTGTGCTTGTATAAATTTCGAAAATTCTCTGGCATACATTTTAAGTTTAAAATGCTGATAATTCTACTAGCAAGTATGCAAAAGTAATATTTAAACTTATGTCATTTTTATCAAATAGTTATCGATATTGTATCTTTGAAATGCAGAACAAAATTTGTAGCACTTGAACAGCCGTAAGGTCGTTGACCACAACAAATTTTTGTAACTCTTTTGCTCAACTTGTAGACAGTGTCTGTAATTACCTATTCCTCAGATAACATTATTTTATATCGCATGGCTGTTGCAAAATTACATGTCAGTCAAAATTTGACTGTTTTTGTAATGTACAAATAAAATAAACCAAACAATTTGCAGAAGAAATAAAAAGGAAAACTGAGAGATGTTGCCTTATTAAATTTTAAGATAAGTTTAGCAAAAGTTATTTTCGAAGAAAAAAAATTGTGGGCAGCCACAAATAAATATATGCAAAAATTTCCTTATTTACGGCAATTTTTTGAAATGGAACAAAAATTTTCTTGTCCAAATTTACAAGATGTTTAAAGTAACTCTTGTCACGTTATTCCTGTGTAAATTAGCTCGTTTCTGTGTACGTAAGGTAGTATTCATTATTTGTAAATTTGTGAAACATTAAAATTGTGATTTCGATACTTATTTATCCAAAAACTATGGGCTCGATATTTTTGTATGGAAAGAGAAAGCACCGATAATGTTTACGCAATTTTATGCGTTTAGCTCCCAAGGCTTCTTTCTGGTCTCGTCCATCAGTCCTATTGTCAGAAGTTATCAGGTCATGCGTAGTAAAAACAGTGCCTAATGGTAAGCATGCATTATTCACTGGGAAATAATTGTACTACAGACAAGGAAAGTGCCTTGCATAGCCTTTTCAAGTCTTGGACGCCAAATGCAAAATCATTTTCTTCTATAGACAAAATAACGTCATCCCTCTCTAAAACTGTTAATCGGCAACTTTAAACTACCAGAGATCTATATTTCTACGTTACGTCTCAATGAACCACACGGTATCTCTGGCCAGAGAACCCTTATTACGGGGAATTCATCTAGCAGGAATCAAGGAGGAACCGATGCGAAATTTCTGTGAAATGAGGTATGGGAGAAATTGCTTGTGACTTATACTCGCGTTGAGAGAAATCCCAGAACAGCTGCCGTCATCTATTCGAGATGTTTTGACTGCCTTCGTTTTTAATGGCGTAAGGGAATTTTTGGTATTCCTTGGAACAATTTCGATCCTACGGATATAAACTTAGAATATAGTTTTATGTCAAGATGTAAAATTTTGCTGTTTGAATTTTATCGATATTGATTGCGTAATATTGAGGAAGCCAAAGATCCTGATCGCATCGCATACGTAACCAAATTGTTGACATATTTAGTGCCCAAAATGTAGAGACTAATTAATCGATTGGGCTCGAATCATCGGCTCTTTAGCTTCCTCGCTCATCGAGCGTTAACGGTCTGGCTTCACATATAGAGCCGGTTCAGGCCCGGGTCCCTTCCAGGCGACGGAGTTTACCAGAAATGTTTTTTTAGAGTGTATTTTCATGTAATTATAATTCCCTTATTTTTTAATCACATCGTCAGTAAAGTGCTATTTTGATTTACAGCATTATGCAGTATAATACCTGTAAGAATCAACTTAGTCTTATTTGTAAATGTGTCGTACTTGTAGCAAACATGCTGCATGGCTATTGTTCCATTTTGTGTTATGATGTTATTACAAAAACCATTTATTTAATTTATTGTGATGAGTTTAGTGCTATGTGCTAAAGTGACATTCTTGCATTAAATAATTAAACCACATCTAAGAATCACTGTACCTCATTAATATTTGTCAGTCTCGTTGTTAATCATAATATACTACTCACAGAAAAAATATTAAAGTGCTATGTGTTTGTATCCTGAAATGATTAACGTAGTTAATCTTCCATGGTAGATATCTCATAGGTTGCCTACTATGAGCAGTTATAGAAAAATAACGTTGCATTTGGCTTGATAAACGAGAAGGAGTATTTTGACAGCAGACAGAGCGCATTAAAAACATGTGACCAGCGATTCGGATGGAGGACCTGCGACTGGAATCATACATTCTCTTTTGGCTACCGCTTTTCACCAGCCTCGTATATGATCTAAAAACAAATACATGCGAAATGAGTTGAGTTATTGTGTTCTCCAATATTTAAAGAAGATATCAACCTCAATAAATACTGCAGATGATGCATTTTATTCCGACAACTGTGCCAGCTAGCAGTGAAATAAATATTCGTACGGTCTACTTATATGTTGTAAGGTACGTGTGCATAAGGTCAATCTACCACAAGTATCTGATAAAGGCACACGCTCAGAATGAGGGTGATTCTGCTCATTCACTAACAGAGTGGCAAATGAAACATATGCTCAAGAGTAGACCAATGTATAGTTCAGAATACTTTATATCCGCCATTCGATCAGCAAAAAATAATGAGAGCCCTTTCATATAAACGAGCTCTGCTATGAAGATTTCTATAACAACAAAGCCATGGCTAATGGCATAGGTCCTCTGAACATGGCTACACTGAAATTGTCCAAAACAAAGGCTGTGAAAGTTGCGAGAGAACCTCAAATATCAGTTTATTAAAATAAATATTCTTATTCATTGGAATTCAAAGAGGCGTCAGTTACCAGGAACAAGCAAAAAAAAAAAAAACGGACTAAACCAACATCAAATTCACGCCATATTTCTTTTCTGTGCCTGGGATTCAAGAAAAGAAAAAAATTTTCTAGACCTGGTTTACAAGAACCTCATACCCAAATATAACACGTCGTTCTATATAAATATGTAATGAGGACAAGCTCACGTGACTGAAGTGAAATGTGTCAAACATGTGTACCTGATTTGCTGTTTTTTTTTAGTATTATTCTGTTACTAAATTAAACTGATCATTGTGACAAGTTAACCCTTTGACAACATAATCACTTAGAGCTTAACTCGTTTTCTAACAAAGGTAACACCGTTATACTTATGATGTACCCTTATAGAAGTTATTGCAACAATACTGTCATTAGTCACAATGGCAATTGTTTAGTTGTAAATACTTTTTCCAATATACCAAGTATTATATGACATGTATTCATTATTGTTATATAATGTATTTTCGTATAATTACCCGCAATAGGTATTTTTTTACTGGTTATTGCATAAAATTACAAATTAAGTGTCTAAAATGTTCCTCCTGAAAAATTACATATTTTTTAATGTTCCATTATTGCAGCAAATGAACAATATGAATTAAGTATACGTTTTGGAGGCTTAAAATTTTATCGAAACAACGAATCACATTATGTTTGTGGTAAGCGATATCCTTAACTACATCTTTTCCGTGCTTGTAATATATACGTGTTAGAACGAATTGTTGTTGAACTGTCGAAATTCGTTATGAAGCGTCACATTAAGAATTTTACCATTGCCATGTGATGTACACGTACTACGCACCTGAAATTCAATAGTTTCCAGCTTTCACTTTTGACATGAAACTACTGGAAAAATTAGGATATATTCCTTTTCACTGTCCACTATAAGAATCGCACACAAAATTATTTGGTCAATAATGCCAACATAAAATTAGGGAACTATTGCGACTGGTGACATAACGTGTAAAAAAATATGTTTACCAAATATAATGTGCATCTATCAGCAAACAACATAACCAGATGTTATATTATTACAAAATTGTAGGGAAAATGATACCCGAAACTCAGTGAAATGTTAGCGTTAACACTGCAATGTCCTGCCACTTCGGAATTTTGTGAAACACTTAGAGATGTTCAGGGCAAGGTTCGGGAAAAAAGTACACAAAACTACTTTCCTCAATACTTGATCCGGCGCCCTGGCACCTGACCGAAATGTGTGAACACGCGCATTTATTTGTGTTATGTAAGTGGAGGGTTGAGGACGCCTTCATTCGCCCGGATGGTACCCGGCTGTTGTCCGGCCCTTATATGTGTGTGTCCAGACCTTTACCAATCGCCGTCATCGAAGTCACAAGTACTCGAGTATATCAATGGCGTACATACTACTACTAACTTAGTCTTGCTACGTGTTCAATCATAAATGTAACTTTTACAAATATTCTACCTATAGAACTTAAGAAGAACTTTGCACACTCGGAAGCAGTTCAAGTTTTTGGAATATTTTCTGATTTCGTGGTTTTTAAACTATAACAGACATTTTATATAGTAATCTTTATAATTAATTGAACATCCAACTTTCTCTCGGTTCATAAATACAGTGATATTATATCTACTTCATGGCATTCAATCATTTTCTGCCTTACGCCGTGAAGTGGCCTTGTTTTCTGAATGTAGGTGTGTAGTGCAATCTTAGATACTTCCGTATTAATAACCAATTTATTCATGTAATAGTAAACAAAATGCTTAGTTCCTAACGTCATGGAGACTTGTACTCTTGTTACTGCAGAGCAATATCAGTGACTGCAACTATTTATAAAACTAAGGCAAGGCAAATATCCTAGTAAAAAAAAAAAGCCATTGCGAACATCAACAAAATGATAATGCAATTTTAATAATTTCGTTTACAAACTTTATAAAGCCTAGACTGTAATAACGGGTTACGTACTAACCCATTCTAGTTATACACTTCAAACCTAAAATACGAACGTATTTAAAGTGGTTCTTAAACACACGACCATCCCAACCGACATTTCAACACTCTTGACATCAGCAGCATTGAGACCTGGATAAGAAACGAAAGAATTTTTGACCTAACGAAACAACTAATATGATAACAAAATTGATCTTTCTAAACTGCGACCCTTCTGAACCGATGTTATATGATGTTCACGGTAAAGTGAGCACTTTTGATGTCCTAGTTACTTTTTCCTTTCAGCCATTTTTTTTAATCCTTTAACGACGGTTATAAATAAATATTGTCGTGTAAGTAATAAGTACAGTGTGTATATTCCAGCGCATTCGGATTTTAACATCTGAGGTTAAAATAAAATATATTTATTGTCAATTATTCCAAATTACAGGGCTTACAAAAGTGCTCACTTTACCGTGAATATCCTATAATATAGGCTATTCTATGTTTCTTCACACTATTTAGACCTAACCTTTAAAAAATCACCCCATGTATATTACGTGCTTGGTTGTTTCATTAATATGCTATGTATCACAAGCATTTATACTTGTGTTAATATAAAAACATAGTTTTTTTTTATTAAACTGAACTTTTATTAATATATAATCCATAACATTTTATATTTAATTAAAAATTTATATGAATAAAAACAGGGAGATAAACGTGTGCCGGTAACGCCTAAGAAGAAATAGTTGTGATACAAAACATTATTGCACTGAGTGCGCATGAATGCGGTGCGCTGTCCCTTTGGTGTAATTTTCTAGACTCGGTTAATATTTGTTTGCACGAGGTGGAGTAATATCCTGGAAGTTGAACTTAAGCAGGTCTTTAGAAAAGTCGGAAGTAACCGTGAATGGAGTATATCATATTTCGCGTTACATATTAAATACCCTCAAATATAATATACATACGGCACACACACACACACACCTTATAGGTTTGACACCGCCGGAAGACGGCGCGCCACCAATTGTAGGACACCTACGCACATATAAAGAATTTTTTTTTGTCCTACGTTAGAGACACGTGGTAAATGGCGTGGTTACGACTATGAACTAAACTTAATCTTAATAAAATGTTTTAACAATGCATCCTCTCCCCCCTACCCCCTTTTCCAATCAAGCGATTGTAATTCAGAACAACCAATTTGTGAGCACGTAATATCGAGCTGATATTATGACGGAAGAGATGAAATTCCAATCACACGTAGCTGCTTTTGGTTCAATTGTCGGCAGTACGCAGTGCCTAATAGCTTTATTACCTTGCTGGGCTAGGCCACCCCTTAAAACACAGCGTGTCCCTGATGTGAAGCCGGCAGGAAGGATGACCCGTGCGGGGTTGAAAAAAAAAAAAGTTCGACGAGGGACGCGAAACTGGGTTTCCACTCCTCGACTATCGTGTGTGGGGATTTCCCGTCACGTAACGCCCTCGGCCGTGTGCGCGCGTGCGTGCGTGCTCCCGAATTTGCCGCTCGCCGGCCGGGGGTTCGCGTGGGGTCGCGTTCGATACCCCGTGCGGTCGGCTCTTTCCCACCACCCTTCGTCTTTTTTTTTCTCTCTCCCCCCCCCCCTCCCGTGTAAACCACCGGGACGAGCCCCAACCACCGGCAAATTGGTCCACAACGAGCGCGAACAGCCGGGCAAATCCACTCACAACGCTCTCTCATTCCAACTCCTTCTCCTCGACCAAACTCGCCGAGCCCATCTGCTGAATATAGGCTGTTCACGGCAAAATGAGCACTTTTGAAAGCCCTGCTTAAGTTCTATTTGTACGCAATTTGCGTATTCTTCCGCCTTATGTAAAATTATCATTGCCATGGGCCTCATCACTTTATTCATGCGTCGGTCAAGTGAAAATGTAGAGTTATTAGAAAAGTAAATATTTCACAAATCTGCTAATTTTTACTCTTCGATGTATTTAAAAATCAAAAACCGAAAGAAATAATTTAAATTGTTATCAAATGGTTACGTAACACTTTTTATTTGACAGTAAGACATGGAACAACTTTCTATTAATTGTTACCAACTTTATCGGGCGCATGTCACTCGTGCGCACGTTAGAAGTATATCCAGAGAGGGTCAGTGACTTTGTTCTAAGGTTGATTTCAAAAGTGCTCACTTTATCGTGAACAGCCTTTATCTGGGTCACGACTGAAGCCAGAAGGCAGCAGCGCCATGCTCTTTATCCCTGTTTCATCCCCATATGCCGGAATCACATAGCCCCGACCAATACAGCACGACACGACAAAAAACACAACCACGGCACATTTCAATGTGACCAAAGACAGTTCGCGATAAAGTGAGCACTTTAGAAATGAACCTTGGAAAAATGTCACTGCCCCTGCATGAATATATTTCTAACGAGCGCACTGAGTGGCATGCCCCCGGTGAATTTGGTAATGATGGATAAAAATAGTTCAGTATATTAACATCGAATAAAAAGTGTTAGGTAACCATTTGTAATAACTTAAATTATTACTTAAATTTAGCTTTCAGTTTTTTTAATGCCTGGAAAAGTAAAAATTAGCATATTTGTCAAATATTTACTTTCCAAATAATTCCACGGTTTCTCTTGACCGATGCATGAATAAAATGATGAGGCCCATTGCAACGTTAATTTCACATAAGAATACATAACTTGCATAGAAGTAGATCTTAAGCAGGAATTTCAAAAGTGCTCATTTTACCGTGAACAGTCTATACTTGTATTTACAGCACAACTTTCACCACGCTCTCGGCATTTAGCCTAACTATTTAGAAGGCGCTGATAGACTTCGTTAGTTTCAAAGGCGGTGAACAAGAGGGAAGTTTATATTTCACAATGGTGACAAATTGGTATCGCTAATGCATATTAAGGTAAAATTATAATTTTTAAGATTTGGATACAATAGTTTTCAATTTATTTTTCTTTTAAGCTGCGTATTTACCATTGTATGGAAAACTTGCAATACAATTTCATTTTCCAATGTTGTACATTCTGTGCGTCGTGCCACACGACATGACGAAGAATATAAATCATTTCTAATCCAAAACTGCTGGTCGGACGACAGAATCGGTCGAGCTTACGACGATCTATGTTGTATTTAATTAGCTGTTGGCCGTCGTGTCGTGCGCGTCGGGGCTATGTGATTCCGGCATTAGAGCAAGAGTTCCGCCCCACGTGTGCCGAGTAACCGGACTTCGCATTCTGAACGGTCGAGTTGGTAACTTTACAATTGCTTCACTTTTAAGAGGAGTGTGCATTTGAACACTTTTGACGCGAATGCGTCTTTATAAATTGCAACCATAGTGGGAGGCAATCCAGAAAATCCGATGATAACAAAATTGGGGGATGGAGTTTGGTATTGCAGCTCTGAATCTATCGTCTACATTCAAAATTCAATTACACGACTTGATTGCCAAAGGATAAAATAATATGTTACGTTAAGTGAGGATTGCGAAGCATCGCTCGCGGCGTGATGCGGATTTTTGAGGGGGGGGAGGGGGGGGAGGCGCAATTTCGAGTTCCTTTCTATGCGTCTCATAAATTCCGCGTAGTATAACTTTTGACTAGGAGAAGCTACGACGCTTGTTTAGGTTTTAATTGACAGCTCTCGTCAAGATCAATCGAATGCGTGTATAAAAACATTCGTGTGGTGTTATGGTGAAATTGTATGAGTATAATGTAAAGAATTAAGAAAACTTAACACATTTTCGGCTTACACTCGTCAAAACGCCAAGTCGAAATACAGAAATCGTATACAGTTTGAAAGAGCATCTCAAAAGCAATCCAGTTATACCCATAAAACCACATATGATCGTGTGAAGCGGTCGTGGGAACATAAAAAAAATAAAAACATCAAGGCGTCCGAGCGCGTCAACGTAGATGTATTCACGCAAAACAAACGGCCGTGTCCCCAACAAATCCAAACCCAATTTTTTTTTGTAAAATCGTTGTTTGTGCGTATTCGCGTGTCTTGGTAACTATATGTTCTGAAAATACAACTTTTTTTTGGTTAGAAATGGAAAAAAAAAAATTATATACGCATCTATGTCTTTACTTTGGACATTTTTATTATATTCATGGAGAAAAAACTCGTGAAAATTTTCAAACATCTGATTTTTAAAATATTGTATATGCAGTTTCCTTAAGCGACAAGAGAAAAGGGCATAGCTTAATATGTGGGCTTTCATTGCATGTAATAAAATCCCACTGTTACGGATCTAATTTTCACATTATAGCGTCACGACGGAAAAACTACACGCTTTGCGCGTAGGAGCGATGAGGCACTAGGCGTGCGTGATCGTGCGCCTAGTGTTAAAAGGGGGGCCCCCTTTTAACACTCTCTCACTTCTCGACCTTGAATGCGTCGGGATGGAGGTATATTTCGCGTATTTGTGGCCTGGAAGCTTAAGGCCCCGGCTTCGCATCTCTTTCAGAAATTCTTCGTTTTCTCATCATAATCTCGGATTCATATTACAGCCTGTTCACGGTAAAATGAGCACTTTTGGAAGTCCTGTTTAAGATCTACTTGTACGCACATTGTGTATTCTTACACCATATGTACAATTAACGTTACCATGGGCCTGATTGCTTTATTCGTGCGTCGGTCAAGGGCAACCGTAAACTATTTTAAGTAAAGTAAATATTTTACAAATATTTCTACTCTTACACTTATAGGCATTTGTAAAACAAACAGTAAAATAAAGTATTTCAGTATTCATAACTGTTGACTTAACACGCAATTTAATGTCAACGCATGGAACTACTTTCTTTCCATCGTTGCCAACTTTACTGGGCGCACGACGGTTGGTGTGCCCTTTAAAATATACGCGTCTATAGACAGTGACATTTTTCAACGGTTGATTTTAAAGGTGCTGATTTTACCGTGAACAGCCTTTAATTAATGACAATGCACGATTACAGACAATTTACATTTAACCAGTTGTTTGATATTTTGTGCAGAATTTTTATTTGTTTATGTGCTACTTGTAAAATGTTGAAAACATATTTCTTTTTTATCAATAAAGTCTTTTGCCTTTTTACGAGCCGAAAATAACACCCAAGGCAAATTATAGATACAAAATTATTAAACAACTAGTAAATTGTAAATGTTCTATAATCAAACATTTTCTGTATTAGCTCTGAAACTGAAATAATGTCACAAAAATTATTTCTGAAAAGGGATTAAGAATAACCTTAAAGAGCGCCAAATACGACCTAGGTACTCGCACAATAATGTCTGGTCGCCCTTACTCGCAAGGCAATGAACTGTAAGGTCTTTCTTTCTGTCGTCAACTCTCCCTCGCAAAACGTCCAGCCGCGACCTTATCATATAAATTATGTAATAATAAACCTGAATGTATGCCAAATCGTCCGTGCGTTATTTTTAGCAGCCTGCACCTGAAGTTAGGTACGTAAAAATGATAGTGTAAAACTCAATTTAGCACTTCTTTTCACTCCAAGGGAATACGCAATAGGGACGGAAATACAAAAAAGAAAAGGAAACTAGGATTCGGACTTGGAAAGTTTGTTAGGTTTTAGTCGTAAGCACTCCACCGTTCAAAAGTATTGAACCTTTTTTTAATGGCAACCATGCAACTCGAACATTGTGCTGTTTTAGAGTGAGTGAGTGAAGAGATTTGGGCGGCTCTTAACAGCGACGTCTTGGGAACCGATGAGGGTGATTGAGGTATGGAGCGGCGCCGGTGATTGGGGGGGAGGCGGGGGAAGCGGGAGATCCCCGAGAAAACCCACCAACCAACGGCATCGTCCGGCACGATTCCCACATGCGGGAATCCGGTGACCCGGCCGGGGATTGAGCGCGGTTCGCCCTGGTGGGTGGCGAGCGGGCTAATCGCTCGGCCACCGCGGCCCCTGTTGTTTAGGAGTTTGAATAGTTCCAGAGATACGATGTAAATTCTGTATTATTTCTGGTAGCGCGGTATTACAAAGTTGTAGACAAACAGGCCTGAGTTAGTATATATAATGTTCGGAATATGTTTGCAATACACTTAAGGTGGATTCCCACCCGACATCTGGGATTTGTCAATTTTTGGCCAAAGTTTCTATTTCAGAACGTGTATTAAAATTTCCCGCACGACATGTCCTAAAGAAAATAGCATACCGAACTATCCAACTGCCACAACTTCGCTACATTTATCAATTTTTAGCTGGCAACTGTCGAGGCGAAACGCGAGATTATTTCTTGCGAACAATTACAGAGACGACGATATCAACAATAATCAAGAAATACTGAAACACGATACAAAACTGTATTTCCATAGTATGACCAAAATTCCGTCAATCCATGATGGTGGGTGGGAATCTGCCTTAACGCTAGAGGAAAAATTTTATACCAATAATAAATATTTTACTAACCACCATTTTGAAAAATGTGCGTATGATATACTAAAGTTATGTAAATTTAACCATACCACTATTTGTATGCGTAATTGGTAGGTAATTTGTTAATTGGTTACTGAGGAATGATTTATGATAATTTTAAAATGGTGATAACTTGCAAAACACCGTGGATCAGCGTACTTGAAATTTGAAACAGCCACATACAGCATTCCAAGTTTATTTCCTGTTGGTCAAATGATTCGGCGGATATTGCATTCCAACATAACATATTTATATAGCCACCATCTTGAAAGTAAGTGCCTGAACTACTTCTTAAAACATGCCTGGTTTAGGTGACCTACCATAGAACATGTACGTATATTTTGGTGGTAATCGGTTTAACCAATTAACGAGATATAACACTTAATTAAATTTTTTTTTTGTGGTGGTGCTATGTTACAAAGAACAACAATAGTAGCACATTGTCATTACTAAACATTGCAGAAGTTACAGTCAGCGTATGAATTTTGGTTGTAACAGGTATAATTCTTCCAAAGAAAGGGGGATATAACCTAAATTATTAAATGGCTACCATTTCCAAAATAAGTACCTGGCACCCCAGAAATCAAATTTTTGATAATTGTTTGCCACATTACTACTCATGTCCTAAATTCGGAAGCAATGGGTTGAGCGCCTCCAGAGATGTGGCGTTAAAAGCTATACTTACTTAGTTCGTGCTATCGTACAAATTGGCGGAAACTGAGATCAGTTTCTGAGTTTAGTTCTTGTATTGCAGTTTGTACTGAAAACAAACCGAAATTAGTTAAAATTGGTTAAGTAGCTGTACCATATAGAAAAAAAGTCCATCTTGGTACAAAAGTGTGAAATTTCGATGTTCTTATTAAGTACGGTACTACGAGTATCTCAAGTTTGGAAAAAATCGGTTAGAGGGTTAAAAATGTTTCATGGGGGCACACATGTACAGACATCTACATGGGCAAATACACATACATACACACAAACACACAGACGGAAATTAACATTATAATTGTATCTATCCTTCGGAATGTGGGCTACTAAAAAGATGTTTTCAACGATTTCCAAATTTGCGGCCCTCCAATTTAGAAATGAGCCGTTTAATAACGGAGTTCCCGTTTCCTCAACGATAAAATGAATGTTTTTAAGTAAAGAACTGTATGTGTGTCAATTTATTTTCGCAACACATCACAGTTCTTTCTAAATGCCTGGCCCATAACTCTGAAAATTCTATGATCTTGTACAAAAATTTGCAGAAAAACTCACAGGGTAAAATTACAATCATGTAAACTTCTTATTTTGTGCTGTTTTGCGTTTTTTTTTTTTTCATAGAGCGGTAGGTCAAACGGTATTTCGATCATTCTGCTGTGAAAGAATTTCAGTCACATTATTTCCAGTCCGGTAACCAAGTGAGGGATATTTGTAACATTCGACATTATTTATATTTGAATTATTTTTACATTCCTTTAGGCTCCTCATAAGATACAACAGCTGTGATGTTTATTACAAAATTAGATTCACGAATGTTAACTCTGAGATCTGGTTGCAAAGATTCACTCACGATTGACACCTGGTAAAGTTTGTTATACACCATGCCAACTTATAATCCGCTCAGACAATTCTACCTTCCTAAATTTGAAAACTACTAAAACCTCAGTGTTAAAATTTTTATTGGCATCAATGCCATGGCATTATCAGATTGATCAAATCACCAAAAATTACGAACATTTCTCGTTCAGCCAGCCATTTTACAAGTTAAGACGTAGTAAGAATATCTGGATAACGAAATTATGTGCATGCACGTGTTTGCAAACTTAGTCGTCAATGGCGCGCACATTTTATGGCTTCTCAGGCTGTGTTCACAAGTTTACATTACGTATACTTCAGTGGATTATTTTGTGAATGGGGTTTTCCATAGTGCTAATGATCAAGATAATGCTATTGACAAAGCACAGAATTCATCAGTTCGAGCATTGGAAAATACACGAACGCTAGTCAATTTTTTATTAAGCTCTCTTACTTACAGGAGGAATAATATTCTCAGATATATGTGTATAATCCATTCATGGTTACTTCGCGCTTTTCTGAAGCCCTGTTAAAGTTCTTCTTCCAGGATATTCCTCTGCCTCGTGCAAACTAAGCTTAACTAGGTTTAGAAAATTACACCAAAGGACAACGCGCCGAATTCGTGCGCATGGAGTTCTAATGATGTTTTACATATATATTATAAATAAAATATTATAATTTATATGTAAAATAAATATACATGTTCAATTAAACGAAAAATAAAATACTTCTATGTTAACAGAGGTGTAAAACGCTTTTTTGCAGGGCATATTTAGGAAATAAATAAACACATCAAATATGGGGTGATTTTTCAAAGGTTTGATTTAAAAAGCGTGGTGAAAGAGCGAATAGACTAAATGAACAGTTACCTCGGTAAAGAAAACAATATTCGAGTTTACCAAATAACTTCGCAAATGTTATGTTACAAACATTAAATGCTGCGAGTATCTCCACGTACTATAAATAATAAAAATTTAAGTGGCTTTGCGCAGTCTAAATAAATATTTTTTTTACAATTAATGCATATAAAATTAATGATTCGTTTTGAGCTCACTCCACGCCATGAAAGTACTTTGGTAAGGGAGCTGTACGAGAGAGAGAGAGCATTATCCATTTGAAGCTTGGCTCCATGGAGACACAATGCGAAAAATACAACGAGGTGAAGCGAATCTTGGATGTATCGGCGTGCTGATAACCCTCGCTTTCTCTCTCCCTTTTCTCGCTATCGGAATGTAACACATACGAATGGACGTGTCTCCCCATACCACAGCACATGTACCACGCGACGCGACATGCTGTAATAACAATGCACTGCACTCACATCTGAGAGGAACCCTATTTGATTTCCGGTCCGGGAATCTTGAATACATTTTTCCATAGCTTTCCTAAATCGCTCCAGGCGGACAACGACCACAGCCGATTATTCCCACAATCCTGTGTTTATTCGAGCAACCGGTTCGGTCTCTAGCCAAACCGCTATTGATACGATGTAGCAACTCACTGCACGAGCATTAGGAAAGTTCCAGTTTCGATTCACAATCCAGCCAATATGACTCAGGCTTTCCAGGCATTTGCGAAATCATCCCACGCAAATTGCTGGGATGGTAGCTTAGAACAGGTCCAGGCCGATTCCTTTCCTGTTTCTTGAGAGTCTACTGTGTTCCCACTAAAACTCCTGTCACACTATCAAATTTTCCCGTCAAACTACTTCCAATAAATTTGATCAACTATAGATGGACAATTATGATGTCATCAAAACATCATAAACACCTCCACATTTGACCGGGAAAGTTGGATGGCTTCAGTTTCCATCAAACATTTCAAGAGTGGACCAGTTCTAAAATTTCTCTGAAGTTTGACAGTCTTACTCAATCAGTATTGTTTAAGATATTTTGATCACGTCATAATTGTCCATCTATAGTTGATCAAACTTATTGGAAGCAGTTTGGCGGAAAAATTTGACATTGTGACAGGGCCTTAAGGTCTTGTTTCTTTTCGGGGGCACTTGAAACAGCTAATAAAACACATTAACAATATTTGTTTTGGCATTGCGCGGTGAGGACCGCAGACTAAAGATGAAGTAGACTGCTTAAGTATTCGTCTTCTGCGTATGTACCCATCATTAACCTAGTCCAATCCTACACAACTGTCAAAGTCACACGATCCACACTGATGAAAGTGTTTGTTTATATCTTAATTTTCAAAAGACAAGCACTTTTATGTGAACAAAATACTTCTTACTAATTTGAATTTCATCAATCTGCATTGTAAATTGGTCAGAGAAAGTATACATACATCTCGAAGCATTTGTTTACAAATCAGTTTTCTAACCTGAAATCCAAACCATGCATTTTTCGCAAGACGTGTTGGTAGAAAAGCAGTTCAATGTTGAGACACGGAGATTGGTTGTGAGCAGCCAACGAAATTTGTCTACCTCATCTTTAGTCTATGGTGAGGACTGCTTTGACTCACTTCTTAGACTGAGAACGTCCTTCCCAACTCCAAGGCAAAAGAGTGACTAGTTGCGTTTACCTACACTGCTCACATTTTCTTGCGAAAAGTGATAATTTTTTCTTACAATAGCAGAATAAAAAGTGCGCTAATAGTTTGACGCTATTGTAGAGCCGTAAAGAGATAAATAAACTGGCGTAACACAAAAATAAATATTTTCCCCCGTTTCAGAACAGACGTTTCTAGTAATGATGAAAGAGAAATTTCGACAGAAGGTTGTTACGTAAAGTAAATACGCTTTTCGAACTGCCTTTCATTCCTATTTCACGAGGGTATGTGATTGAGCATAATTGCGACTGCCCACACACTATGCTGAATTCCCCCAACACTATTGGGGTACCTCGAAGATGCACCATGTTCCATGATCTACCACTTCCTACGTCTAAAGTATGCTGCCATACAACATCTCCGAAAAACATTATGTAACCTAGAATAACAGGGATATTGTCCAGCTGTCATATAATGTCTTAAAAAATGCATTGGGACGGAGTAATAAAAATTGTTTTGATACTGTACCATATCATTTATCAACAGCCACTTCTCAATGATGGAATTACAGCCAAACTATCTACAATAAATTGGCAAATTTGTTATAGCTTGTATTTATATCTTCGACGTTTTCATTGGATAAAGATAATTCGCCATTGCATTAGGGTATTAATTCCAGGTCAATATTTTATCTCGTCCCCCAATTACACATTAATACTGTTTCAGTTTAACTTTTAAGAGAACTATTGTTATCTCGGTGACATTAGACAGTCTTAGTATTCGGGTTTTTACGAACTGTTAAAAATTGTGTACGTACAGGTTGTAACGAACGAACAACCGCGATAAACTGCGGCTATGTAGGTTTGTCGTAGCAAAAATAAAAGTCTTAAACACACCACTTGCTGTGTAACTTCACTCAGAAGGATGTTATAAGAACTTAAAATTGGCGAAAGTATATTGCAAATATGCGAAATTATTTTAGTTTAGTTCTGCAAACAACGCAAATCTTTTACGTGATTTTAAATATTTCTTCAGGCTTTATTTTTCACTGAGCTCTGTGTTGTGCACTAACCAGTTAAGTTTTAATGACAGGTTACTAATTAGCACATCTAAATAAAAGTGGAAATTCCCTTGTGGTGATTTCCTAAACACCTGCCGTTTTCTAAGAATCCACTCAGTAAATGTTTGCTAGGAACAAAACATTTATTATATTTATATCAGTGCATTGTATTTTAAAACTATGTTTGCAACTGAGAATAGAAAGTTTTTTTATATCGAAAACTTTGTGGACTGTAGTACCGCCGATAACATAATTAATTTAAGAATAATTACAACAATATTTATAGCCGCTGTATTAATTTTCATAAAAAATATTACTGTCGTTTTGAAAGCAGGTCACATGGTATATGTTCATTTGAAGTAAGCAGCAACTGTAATGTTATTAATTAAATTACCTGTCCGTTTAATTGGATGAGGGCTTAATCGGGCAAGAAAAAATACAACCAACAAAATGATACATTATTATTATTATTGAAAAACTACCCGTAACCCGATCCTTTTACAAATATGATCAGCAGAAATCTATCGTTCGATTTATAATTTTACTCTAATATTGGCGGATTTGTTGTTTTTTTCAACTTTGTAACAAATATATATGCTAGCGAGCAGTGTTTAGAAAAAAGGATAGGAATTTTGCTTCTGGTATAATCTTTAACAACAGTTTTGTATTCCTGCACTGAAAAAGTTGACATTAAATTCTTCTCACTGTTGCAACTGATACAAGAAAAAAAGTTTCAAGCAAGTTATTTGACTAGCGCATCCTTTGCTGTCACAGTAAACCATGTACCAGTTCAACTTTGTGTTTGTTTAGATGAGTAAAATCAGTTTAATTCTTCAGGTTTAGTTAAATATAATATATTTTTGGTATCATCAATTAGAAGTTTGTTGGACAATTTCTAAAAAAGCATTTTGATGATCGCTACCGGGCCTTTCTTAGTTGGAAACTCCAAATATGTGTTATTTAGTCAACAACGATATTAATAAAAGTTTAAATCATATACCAAAACAGCTTTAATAACACTATGTAGTGCACGTAACAACGTGGAATGCAATGGAGTCCAGCAGATACAGGATGTTGTTCTGAGGCAGACAGATCCACAATTGTTCGACAGTGTGTTCCAAATCACAGCTAATGTGGCACGGCGGGAATATCGCATCACCCATGTGCGGCTGAGCCGTTCCATGTAACCCGACTAGAGCGGATTGGCTATTGTGGGCTGCGGCTTCCCAGGCCATTATACCTGCCGTGGAGATAGTGTAACGTTCTACGGCGATATTAGGAGTGTAACGTTCACCAGCGGCCCTACACACCCGGGCTCACTGATCATCAGTTCCCATAACGAAACACCACACATCGCAAGGCCGTGACGTTTCCTACTGACCTGGCCTGGCGCAACTGCAAACGGAGCTGCCGCTCTTGCATGATTAATTGTAGCACGCGTAACGCAGATCTGTCTTCGCAAGGTGCCGGGAAATGGTTCGTGGGCAAAGAAGGGCCCTAACACTGGCGAGTGTCGTGGACTGGGTCGCCGTGGGATCTCTCCACGCCTCGCACACGATCCATGGAGCCTCTCGTCTGGTAGTCCACCACTGCCATCCTACGCCGGTCCTCCGCGTGTGGGCGCCTTCACGTATCCACTACTTCCTACAGCATCGGGCAGTTTGGTCCGAACGATCGACATGGTGGGCTGTACGGCGATAGTACACCCTGCGGTTTCCAGCTCGATCACGAGTCCTCTCCCGAATGACGTCAGCTCTGAAAAAGTGACGTGTTTGGCGTCTTCCCGGTATTCTTACGCACTTTTAATGAACGTTTATCGTTTGATGTTTTTCGTGTTAATGCGGCTTCGACCACACGCCAGTGTCTACGACTGCTGGCTGCTGCTTGCAACGCCACTGCCAGGTGTGCGGTCAAATGCAAACGCACCAGCATGGGATCATGCGCATGCCATTCCCAAACTCTCGCTATTTACATCGTTTCGTGGCTGTTACATGGTTTATTAGCGATGCGCTATTTTCATTGTACTCTAGGGCATACAAGATATTCCGAAACTTCCTGTCTAAATTCAGACCACAGCATATTTGGGCGAACGGAAACAAGAAACTCTAATCACAAAATGTTCGGAAAGGCTATTCAGTATGTTTAAATTGAAGTTGAATTTCGGAAACTTACGCAGGGATTTACCGCGGCTTTATGTACCTGCGGTGCACAACAAGTTGCATGACACGACGGCAAACAGCGATAGAGCGACATGCGGCCAGCGCTTGCACACAGGACACCATGACAACGCAAGCTCACCTGCCACTGCGGTGACGCCTGTGCGTAGCACAACGGCAACCTATTCGACCAACAGGCGGCGCAGAGTGCCGCGTACAGCACTGCCGTGGATCAGTTCGCCTTCGTGTCAGGCAACTTGTTGTACATGCACGTACATACAACTGCAGGCACGCGGCGTCGTTTGCCGAAATTCAACTTCAATTTAAAGATACTAAATGGCCTTTCCGAACATTTTATGACGAGAGTTTCTTGTTTCTGTTCGCCCACAGATGCTGTGGTTTGAATTTAAACAGGAAGTTTCCGAACATCTTGTATACTAATTCTTTATAGTATTTCAATTTTAATAGTAGTTTTGCGAACTGTGTTTTATGAGTTATTTAAAATATCCAAGCAAAAATAATATGTGTAATTTACGTCCAAGAATGTACCAATTAAAGGGATAGTGCAAATTATTTATGAATATAATATAGTTGCTGTTATTTTCAAAAGTATATACACCTAACATTTTTTTTTAGAAACCTAAATGGAAATTTATTTTTCCGATACTTTATCTAACCTTTTTAAGTTTACTTTTTTACAAATTGGCGTCCTGATATCCAAATACTGTTCTGTGTTGAAGTGAGTTGAAATATTTTGTACACCGTAAAAACCGTTTAAATCTTCACATACAAATTTTTGGCAATTTTACAGTTTGTTGCGTAATTTCTGAAAACAACTACAGCATGTGAAATTTTACATATTATATACATATAATAATATATATATATATATATATATATATATATAAAATATATATATATATATATATATATATATATATACATATATATAGTGAACTTCCGGGCCGGAGAAAACACGAATAAGCGAATTTGCATTTTTTTTTTTACCGGATAATTGAATTTACACATTTTTACTATTAATGAAACAGTGATATTGGCTCCGAAAATCATGATTAAACAAAGTATCTATTATAAGTTTCTAAGCAAACACAAATCGCTCACGGTATGGACAGGATTTGAAGTACACGATACTTTAACTGAAATTTATGTTGCACCGAGTATAGTTCATAGACGGCGCATTGAGTATATACAGCCTACGCCGGTGCTGGAGCAAGCCGCGGGCGAGTTGGAAGAGTGACATAGATAAGCGGTTCGTAGTTGTGTCTGTGGCTTTCTCAGCGTGCAACACTCAGACCTGTCCTTTAGATAGCAGAGTTAGTTGAAAGTTTAGAATGCAATGCAATAAAGACTATAATGGGACTTTATAAGAGGCAACCTGGCATTTAAACAATACAGTACAATCTCTATTACTAGGAGCTTATTTAAATTTTACTGACTTCACACACACACAAAAGTTTAAAACTTGCGAAACGTTACATTTTTGTAAACATTTAAACACTTTATATGAAAAATGTAAGAAAAGTTGAACCCTGGCTTTATTGAAAAAAGTTTTCAATTTTATTTCCTTGGTACCGGGACAGCTTTGTTGATAACTCACCATGCTGAAAAACTATTTTCTAACTTCTTTGGGACAGTTTAAAATGCCCTTTTACGCTTTGTTGAAGGTGGGAAAACAACACTACAAAGTGAACAATGACCCGAGCTGGCGTTCGGTAAACTGGCAAGATGTGTTGTAGGAATTTGAAGTTTGTCTGGAGAGTGATGTAGGAAGGGAAAAAAGGGGGGGGGGGTGGAGTTGGCGGGGCTGTGTCCCCGAAATGACAAACTCGTTATTTGGTAAGTTTCACATCGGACGTTCTCGACAGTCTTTTGCTTAGCACTTCCGGCAACACTTTCTTGCTTTTTAAAGCATGCCTGGTGCATTTTATTAACAATAATTTGTTTTTAAAACATTTTATTTACACATTCGCGCATGTGTTTTGAAGGTAAAAAAAACAACGTGGGTTTTTTTCATTTTGTATTTTTGCTTACATTAGCAAGATACGAAATACCAAATTACAGAATACGCCAACATTTTTGTATACAAAATCGGGTAACGTGATCATTTTGTCAACGAAATGTGTCATTTCGGACACGGCCTCCAGTTGGTCGGATACGCGCTTCACAACGAACGGAAAAATGGATTACTCACGCAGGCCTCTGTGACAGGCCGACAGTTTAAACAGATAAACATCAGCTCAAGCGGCACAGCGACAGGCGTAATGGTACCGATGCTTGTTAAACGCTGCTCTTGTTAAACGGGACATGTTACAGCATCGCCTTGCTGCAGAAGTTACAATAGACTTTCAGAAAAGCCAAAAAAGCCACACGGATAAGCCGAAAGCCGGTTAAGCGAAGCACGAATAAGCGGGAGTATATAATTTTTGTGCATATTTTGCCAATACAAGTACGATATTTGTAATTTTGTATGAATGTTAGAGGGAATTCTAAAAATGCTCATCACAAAGCTTTGTTTACAACGCATGAGTGCAAATGTACAATTATAAACCAATTGTACGTGTAAACCGAGAGTCACGAGTAGGATGTTTTGTAATTTTGGCGCAAAATGAAATTTAAGTTAACACACACACGGTTATTGTAAATTCATATGATGGAAGATAAAAAATTACAATGACTTTCAATGTTTACGCAATTACTATTTATTAGTTTTTTCATGAGGGTTGGATGAGTTCCTACACAGACTTCAAAATTCTCAGCTGCTACGAATTGTGGCCACGCTCAACAGCAAAGCTATATCAGGTAAGTTGTGGAGGCTGAAGTCATCATTCTCCTGGACTACGTCTGGTCATAAGTTGTCAGAAATGCCCATGCCTCTTTCGAAACAATGCTGATACCGTTTCTTCCCTGACGTTCATATTCGCCCAATATGCTACCTACTAAACATGTCTGAGATATGGCCACTTGGCCATTAACGCGCCCTTCTCATTCAGCAGCCAATACAGATGAAATGTGGGCTCGGGTGTAAGCAGCCTGGCAGGAGACTCTTCAGGAATAAATCCAAGGTGTGATTTAGTAAATGTCACTGTTTGGTGCAGGTCTTATCGCTGCTCGTGGAGTCTGTATAATATTACTGAATATTTGCAAGTGATTGTGTTGCATTTTGCCCTAGAACTTTAACGGTTTGTAATTAGTAATTTTTGATTAATAATTTGTGTAATACATTTTCCCAAGTTCAGTTTGTTCTGTCAGTGTGTTGCATAAAAAAACGTTAATATACAACTCTCACAGCTCTGGAAATAATTCTAAGAGTAAAATTGTGACTACTTTGTAAAGTTCATGTAACAATGTATTATAATACAAATAAAATTGTAAAATTTTCATATAACTTGTACCTGTATTATTAGGACTCAGTTGTACAGAGTTGACATGAATGGTAAAAATTGCCTGTAAACGGTGTGAGAATGAACTCTGTGAAGCAGTGAAGAAAGTGCTGACATTTGCAATAAGAACTACACTGAATTTGTAATTATGCTGTTGTAGTAAAAAAGGAAATATTTTGCTGAAAGAGTCTAGCAAAAATACACGATTAGTTAGAGTTTACTTCCATGTAAATAGTAATTGTCATTTGAGACAACTTGTATAGTAGCACAAGGTATACGTTATTTTATTTACTTTGCATGTACTTTATTTGGGTGCAGAGTGATAAAATTTATTTGCATTGTATACACTGGCTTAGGTGGAGATTCTGCTGCTACATATATTTGTTTAAAATTACGCTTTTTTTCAATTTTGTTACTATGAAGTCATCGACCAGAAGTTCAGGTCCTCGATTTGATCAGAATAATAAAGTGCTATGTGATTGTATGTGTGTTTTTAAACTGAGTAGTATTTCTAATGTGAGATGTACTTGGCATAGTGTTGATGCATTCCTTTGTGGTTCTTGAAAGTACTGATAGACTTTGTGACAAAAATCAGTACTTCTAGTTCAAGTACGCAAATATAATACTGCTACGTTAGGTAAAAGTCTATGCACAAAAAAAAAACATAACCAACTACGTAGAACTAGTACCACTGTGCTTCAAAACTAAAAAAAATCAAAATACTTTAGTAATCACTGCATTTGATTTGCCTACCTTTATAAATATTTTATACGTGACGCCATAAAACATTTAAAGAAACACAATTAAAGTAAAAATAAATAATACAGAATGTTTTCCAGTTGATATTGTTGCAGTATATATAACTTCGGAACATTTATTTGATGAAGTATTTTGAAGACATTCAGGAAACGTCCTGTAGACTTAAAAAAAAAAAACGCCGTTGAAACAAGAATTACGTTATTCCGTTACAGTCTAAATTAATCTAAATTAAAGTTGCGTATTTCTAGTTCCCCTGCATTAAAAACTATATGCGTTTCATCAATAAATATTATTTATTCTATCGAAAATTGTACCTCGCTCTTAATAACTGTAGAATGAATATTGCGATGATTCTGGAGTCGTCTTCTAAGAAATTGCTGCATGTTTTAACTCTACTCGTAACCTTGTTTGTAATAATAACTTTGCTCAAGTACCTGAACTAACTGCGTAAAAACCTCATTGCTTTCAGGTTGGCTTTCTTGACCAACCTTAGTGGATTTGTGCTTTATGTCTTTCTTCCAGAACGTACGAATATGCGATACATACCTACATTCAAATAAAGTTACGTCAAAGCGCAATCTCTCTGAAAAAAAACTCATCGATGAAAAAACAGTACAGAATAAAATGTGTTTTAAGTAGTCTTAAATAGCATCACTGCAAACTTTAGATAAACACAATATGCTTACACTACATTACCAGATCTTTTAAAACTTATTTCAGGTTCCGCGCATAATGTTATATCACTACCTCAATCAAAACCTACAGGGTTAAACTATTGAAAATTTTATTAATGTAATAACCATTTTCTTGATGAGGCACTTACATTATTTTGAAAATTTGTTAAAATGACGGCGCGGTGTTTTTGGAACTACTTTTTATGAAAACAGAAGTGAAAATAATACATTTACTGTTACAAAATTCACAACTGTTAAATTTTGAAACAATCCACGCAATTCGCAGTTAGATCTTTCACAAATCTACAGAGCTCGAAGATGTAGAATTAATTATGAAAAAAACTGAATTAAATTAAATCAAAAGTTACACGTACCTAAGGTTAAAAGAATTTTGTCCGGGGTAAGGTAAACAAGTTGTGATGTGCAAGATTCTTGCATCTCTGTCATTACTATCCCTTGAATAACTAGGGAGTGACATATTCTGGCCCGCCTGTGATTGGTTAACTGAACTTAAAAATAATACACCAGCCACAAAGTGTTTCTTGACATATAAATACTACTTGGGAAAAACAATAAAATAAATAAATAAACAAATATCTAAACTTGCCATTAGACATGGATTTGCAGTGGTACTTTACGATTTGGTTGTATTTGCATATTCAGCTTATACGATGGTTTTTATTTAGTGTGCGAGCGTCTATTTAGAGCTCCGGGCTCCTCGACGTGTCTTTCTGCTGGCATTGTTTGCCAGGTAGGGCGAGCTATTGTTCTCGTTTCCATGTTATCAGACACAGGATGTCATTAAAACTGGCGACTCGTGTGTAGCGAATGAACTCCGTAGCGTGTACTGCAGTGTCCCCTCAGGGCCTCTTTTATAACCTGCGAATAATTCTGCACGTCGAGTTTCTCTTCTACGTTGCATGCAATTTTCTGCTCCATGTACTTCAAGTTTATTTTTGGCAATGACATTTCCAAGATTGTTTTTTTTCCAACCACTTATTGAGAAGAGTAATTTCAGAGAAAATAAATGCCCATTGATGAACAAGAGTTCATTTAAACGACTAACGGCTACGTGAATGTTTCTCCAAAATTGTCGAAATTTAGAATATACGGCACATATAAAACACATATTCACATATTTTTAAATTTTTTGCCCATACAGTTACAGGTCCAATTGTCACATACGTGTAAAATGCATACTGACCCAGAATCGACAAAAAAAAAAACGAACATCTGATTTTTATTCGTGAATATTGCATAAATGTTTTCCAAGGTTCATAATTAATTTCAAATTTTGAATTATATGTGAAGGTTTGTTGTGGAATCAATAATGGAGCCTCTGATAGTATTGAAATTATAGCGTTGCAAAACTTTTAATTAGCGTTTTAAAACATGTTGCCATAGGTGAGTTTAAAACTCAAAGATTAACGTATACTAACGTAAGATCCCTGGCTTGAAACTTGAGTATTTTTAGTATGATTGGGAATAATTTTTCGAAATACAGTTTATGTTTAAGAAATAAAAATATTCCACGTACATCCATTACATATTGAAAGAATACTTTATAAAAAGGCTCTATAAAAATATCGCTAAAATTTGTCGTGAGATACTTGCATACAACAAAAATTTAATAATCCTTTCACGTGAATATAAATATATTTCAGGGTTTCTATAATCCACCCTGTCTGGAGAATTAAAAAAATAGTTAAAACTAGTGTTCTACCTGCCGTTTTATTTATAGATATTATTTAAATACGAAATTTTTACTAATTGTGTGTAATAAAGTGTGTCATTTAATTTCGATGTACGTGCTTCCTTTTAAAATAAAACATCACATTTTAAAAATAATTTTTCGTGAATGTGAAGTCTTCATACGTTATTAAAATTTATTCAAAATTATTAATAAGGTAATGAACTGGTACCTTCTAGTCTATATTTATTAATTAAATACATATGATATGTTTAACCGAACTTCCAAGCCTAATTTTTCCTTACGCAAAATAGTTTAATTTGGTTATAAGTATGTGTTAAATTGTAATATAGTCAAAGTGTAAACAATTAAATAAGTAATGGTCCGTTTCGTTTGTTCACAATTAGAATGCTTACGTCTATTGTCCCCATTTCTGTCATTTATACTCATAATCACACTGTCGAGAATTTTCCTGAGTAGTGTGAGGTAATTTATACTCTACGAGATATAGGGTTACCGCTGAAAGTATTTTACCGTACTGTTTCTGGCTAAAAACCTGCATGCTATTTCATTTCAATGAGGCATCTGTAACGTATGCCTATTCAACCTTCTAGAAGATTTTATAAGCTTCACGCTCTGGGAATTGTCTCTCTGAAGTGCGTGCTTTCAGTAGTTTAAAACCGCAAAATGATTTGATTGTTCAAGTTACTCAACCGACTAGTTAATGGTTAGATATGACGTTTTATACCTGTTGAAGATTAAATCATCCGTAAATACATATTTTTCCATCGCAAGTCTTTAATAGTAAACATAGCACTACGAGTATAATTGGGTAGGTAATTGATTATTTGTGTAATAGATTTCTGTGATTGTTGCACAATTTTCTTTCACAAAATAAAATAAATGTTTCTTCTAATGAATTAACATGTTTCAGTGTGATTCACCAGCAGTGTTAGAATTTAGTAATAACAACCCATGTATTCCAGTAACAATACATGTATTCCAGTAACAACCTATGTATTCCAGAAACAAATAACTAATGCTAAGGTCGAAGAATCCTCGAATGGTGAAGTCGCTAATACATTGCGCTAGGCGAGATTCGGTGAGGGTTTTGTGGTGGAGGGGGGGGGGGGCGGGAGAGTGCAGCATCGGTGACATTCATTCTTGACTTCCGGCATGACTCCGGTACTAAATGGCTTCGATCTCACTACAATTAGAAAGTCCAGAGACTTACCTACATCCTCTGTATACTACCATGCATTGTGACGCTGTAACACGGTTACTCTTTATTTCTCCGAGATCTTTACTGCGTTTTAAAAACCCGTCTGGATAGTTCTTGAATTTTAATTCTTGAATACTATAGGCAGTTCACGACCAAGTGAGCACTTTTGATGCCCTAGTTACTCTTTTCCTTCAACCATATGTTATCCTGTAATCGCCTTTATAAAATAGATATTGGCATGTAAGTAACAAACACAGTGTATATATTCGACCACACTCGGAAGGTTACGTCTAAGGCTGAAATAAATCATACTTATTGATCATTATTCCAAATGAGAGGGTTTTCAAAAGTGCTCATTCTACCGTGAACAGACTATACATTAATTTAATCGCAAATTCAAATTTATACTAATTTTTAAACTGAAGTCAAGTAAATAAATATTTACGAATATTATATTTTGTTTGTTTCAAACACTGTATTAATATAAATCTGTCCCATAAAAACCCAACTTGTATGTGTTTTGATGTATAAACGCGGACAGTTTAAAAAAAATTGCAAAATTAATTATTTAAATATAACCAATTCAAGTTACGTAACCTAACAAACCCCAACCTAACCTATACTCATCTAACCTAACCTCCTTGCAATGGTGACACTCTAGTCAAAAGAGTAACAGTATTTTGGGTTAGTTTGTGAGTTGCGAATTATTAATTCTGGTCTTGATATTTAAGTTTTGTTTGTATTGTAACCACAGCAGACATATTAAAAATGAACACATATAGGGGAAGAAATTACTGACCCATTAGTAACCGAAATTATATTGACATCACAACATCACAAATAAGTATGTGGCCTATTTCAAGAACGTTTTGAAAACGACAGAGTATGGAACTGTTCTTGATTGTCGCTTCATTTTGGTTGTTTGTCGATGCTGCTATATCCGGACCTGGATTACTCGAAGTGGCAGTGCTCCATGAACCAGGTGTCATTTCTTACACGGCTTCATACACCTCTTTACGAGGGGGGGGGGGGGGCACGGTGGCGGAGCGTTTTCCAGTGAAACCTGATCCACAAAGGGACGAAAGAGAAAGTACACAGTATACATTGGGGAATCATATCAAAAAAATGTGACAATTGAATATTAATATTGAATTATCTTGCATAACGGAAATATTAAGACATAATAAGACACACGGAACAGAATGATTGAATAACATACCAGTGTTTGTTTACTGTTTACGTTAGCTGCTGTAGTTGTATGAACAAAATTATCACCTTTAACATAATCATGCACAATACGTCAAATTTATTATAAGTGTAAATAATATCTTGCAAGTGCTGACAGTAGTAGAAAACACATTACTTATATATGTTCGATATTTTTCACATGCGACTGGCAAGTGTAAGTTCTCGCGCCGATGCCTAACATAAGAGTGTCGTGTGAAAATGTTGCATAGTATAGCAGCAACCAAGGCGCCGCACACAAACCACCTAAGGTTAAAAAACGTATGGCTTGGGGAGCCAGCTGATTGTTTGGAAAAATGCTCCACATTTCCGGCGAGCGGTTTAGTATTTAAGCGCAGCTCAGGGCGTCGCCCCCCCCCCCCCTCCCGCCCTTCGTCAAGTCACCATGGACAGTCACCGCTACTTCAGGAAGCCAGTCAGTATATTACTTGTCGGAGTCGACTACGAAGCAGAAGGCATCACTACAGACCAGGCCTAGAGGAGCTCTAGGTCATACTACAGTCTGCCATTTTGGTGAGCATAACTCGCGTAGGAGTTGGGCGTGACGCTACTTCTCGAGCCCCCGTTACCGTCTCCCTAACGCAATAACTCTGGCAAGGTTAGGCAGTCCTATAGAGTCTTGTAGCGATATTAACGTGTAGGTACTTGTTATTACTGTTGAGAGTCAATATTCGTGTAATTAATATTTGTGTTTTTATCAGTCATACCAACGTGTTTTTAATTGCTATATTAAAGATATTGTTTCAATGAATTCTGGTCTACTAATCCGTCTACAGTTTACGCACCCCCTGAGTAGTCTCCTCCCAAGCTGTAGGTTATGTCAAACAGTAAGAGAATCTGAATACAGAGTGAAGAGTAGACCAATGACTAGGGCAGCAGGAGGTAAGACTGCTACAATAAGTTTTGGGATACGAAATCATGAAACGAACAACAAACATTTATAAGCGCATTACACAACACACGCTCAAGTACGTGTATGTTTTAAACTGCATTTATGATGAACACATATTTAAAGAGACATCTAATGGAACAACTGGGATTTCACAGCGAATGATACAGCGTTTGGTGGCAATGTTCTATCAAAAAATATTGATGTTCAAGAAAGGCGGAAATAAACTCTGATAAAACGGGTAACAGTTTGGAAGAAGAAAGTTTAGAAATAAATTAATCTTTGTTAATTCGCGAAAGTCACTAAGGGATTGAGTAAGATAGTAACAGGACATTTATAGTGCCGTATCTGAATCTATCCAAGCTTCACAGAGTGCTTGTTGAACGGCCAACAATATTGTCATAACCAATACCTTGAATTCTCGTACGTGGTTTAATTACATTTACCTTAAGGCATTGGCACTTGCTCAGCTCGTAATCTAGACAAAAGGGTCACAGATTATGTAGTAATTGAGAAAACAAATGTTGATAAAAATTGAAATTAGTATTTCACCGTTTTACAAGAAAGACATCTGAGCAGCAAATGCAAGAAGGCGTGGCCATATGCATATTTCCACCTTCCAATACACTGCTCGGAAGCTAGTGTATTTATGTCCAATCGCGTATTATTTCGACACAAATAATTGCAGATATCCAAGAGAAAAACGATAGACATTACAAAGTAAACTTCAGCATCGTCGAAATAAATATCGGTTTCACCTCTTTGAGACTATGGAAACCGGTAAATATTTTATAAAACAGATATTAGAGACGAATTCTTAACAACTGGTTGTCACAATAATAAAACTCGCTCTTATACTACATGAAGAAGATAAAAGACATTACTGCAAAGCTCCCTTGCTTACTACCTGAGAAGACATGGTTTTATGAACGTTTACTTGGTGCGCAATAAGTATAGCAGGTACAAAGTTTTGACGTGCACAAGTCATGGTATTTACAACATTCGGGCTTGTACAAATCATTTTATTTACGACGGTTTGTTGAATTTTCGAAATTCTATTTTTTTTCCAACATCTGCTAATTATTTCTTCTAAAGAAAAGTGCTATAAGGTTCCTTATACAACACTAAAAATACATGCTTTAAAACCAGTGTGTTAAACTATGATACTCAGCTTTTGCCTTATCCTGGAAAATTGGTTTTCAGCCATTTATGACGTTTTTGTTTGGGAACCTTCATGCAGGCACCTAGATACGTGCACATTTCAACAGAGAGGGAGTTAAACGCAGTGTGTTAATGAAGTATGGCGATGCGTTGTGGGAAAGCAAATCGGGAAAATACACTGTTGGAGAAAATGCACACTTTAAAACAAATTTTCCGATTGCATTTCTTTAAATGTATCAGAAAATTCTTGAGATGAAGCTTCAGATATTTCATCGATGTTGCATAAATATGTATCATAGTCCTGTAGGAATATTGTAAATAATATCGTCTGCATTCACAATTCATGGGATTGACTCCCTTTGGCCCCGTAATTTGGTCCTATTGTATCGTAACGTATGTTCACTCTATAATTTAATTAGCATTTGAAGAATAACCAAAAAGGTTTTATTGTATTAAGTAGATAAATTTAGCTGTTTTAAAGACAACCACGTGAGTTAAGTTATCAAGTTCGTGGAGGTCTACCTTACAAGTGTTCTGTCCCTCATGACCGAGTTTGCATTATGCGTGTCATAAATACAATGAGCATCTGTTAAATATTTTCTATTATTTCATATTATATTATTTTATGTCAGTAGTAGGATTTGGGGGATTGAGGCATAAGGGCATGGGGCGTACGAGCACAGGAACCAGCCATCCCCATCTTGTTCCTTCCCCGTCTGACATATTGAATGTCCTTGACCCTTGACCTTTGACCTTGAAAATGTAAAAATTCACAAATATGTAAAAAATAACGAAAAATTAAATTAACAAATTGTTTAAAAATTAAAAATCGATTAAAAAAATTAATAATTTTGTTAAACATTTAATTAAAAAATTTTTCAAAATTTAAAACTCGTTTAAAACATTTGTTTATTAAAAAGTCATTCACCCTGGTGGTCATATTTTCTTTTTACCCTCGAATTTTTAATTTTTATCTTGAAATTGCCATTTTTTTCGCTAAAACAAAATAATACCCTTAAAAATATTTACTTACAAATCGTTTAGAACTTTTTAATTAAAAATCTTGACATTTCCGGAAGCCCCCTCCCCCTTCCCGGAATTACTCACATCTGTTAGAATCCAGCAGACGTCTGACTCCCTCGCACCCACTCCTCTCACTCATACTCATTCCGCCATCTTGTGTTTTTCGTTCGCCATTTGTTTAATGCTACTGGAGGCAGCCATTTTTGTTTATGTGTACTGGAAGTCGCAATTGATGTTTTTTCGTTCGTCATTTGTTAATACAATACTGGAGACCGCCATCTTGGTAGGTGACCACCATCTTGGTAGGCATCATCCATCCTCCATATTGAAATACAATGACCATGACGTTGACCCCATGACCTTGAATGACATTGAAGACAAAAGTTCAAGAATAAATGAGTAAAAGTAAGCGTGTTGGATGCCAAGCAAGTTGTCGGCCCTTATATTTATAGGCATAATAATACTTGAAAATTTCCACCCTATTTAAAACAGATGTTTCCAATCAGCAGTATACCTACAAGCATTACGCGAGACTTTGATGACATACATAATTTATCAAATATATATTTGTTATTTAAAATTTAAAACTATTTAATTTAAAAATCTTTTCATTTATTTAATTATTTAACTGTACCTTTAGCACAATACACTTACATCAAATTTATTTCTTTACCTTTTTAATTTTTAATTATATTCCGACAAAGTAGGAAAACATAACATATAACACAATTTTAATACACAGGCATTTCTTTATACAATTAAATTATTACAGTCGCTAACACTCTCAAAAAATTACAATATTTTTAATATGTCTAAGTAAACTGTCGCTACGGCTGATCAGCTTACCGCACCTGCCACACAAATATGACACGCAACAGAGATTTTTAGTACAATTAGAGAACTCATGTCGTCGAGCAGTGCTGCTGTGCGTGAAGGTATTTTCACAGAAGCGAAACTTTTAATGTCGGAATGGTTCAGCAGATGCAGATGACCATACAGATGCTGCTGGAACAGAGACCTCTGGTCCAGTTGGCGATGTCAATGGAGCTGAGGCAGGTAGCTCGCTAATAGAAGTCATTGGCACTGTCGACGTCATGCCTGAAGACGTTGAGGGCTGAACTGCTGTAGGTGACCTACCCGAAGAAGTCGACGGTGCTGTCAGAACCATGCCTGAAGAAGTCGATGGTACTGCACTGGTGGAAGTAGAGGCTGCTAGTGACGTAGCCATCGCAACTGAAGAAGTTGATGGCGAGACACCATTGCTGGGCAATATCCACTCAACTTTAACGTAACTAGTCATGGATGACCTGACGTACACGCTAGCCGAGGTGATCCATCTTTCACGACAACCGCTGTCAAACTAAGACTCTCAGCTTACCTCCCTACTGCTTATATACGAGTAAGCAAGCCCATGACGTCGTATTGGCGTTGAACCAATCTTATTGAGAACACCAACCAGCTAATCACCAACTAGCCACTCACCAACTAGCCAATGACCGAGTTGTCACGTGATTGCAGCTGACCAATCACGTACAAGCACTGGGACATCACGTGCATGAGTCAGCCTCTAGGTCCAGAGAAGAAGGAGGGAGAGGAGGAGGAGGGAGTCTGTAGGAGTCAGTACAGATTGTCCGTGGAGGGATACACAGACAATAGTTCGAAAAATCTTATATAAGCTATAAACGCACCTGCTTTGTTCATTCCCGCAGTGCGAATTTGCTTATGATTCCGAGTGCCTCTCCTCTACTGTCATCTTTAGTCTACAACAAGTTTATTCGGGTCATCGGTAAACAAGTAGCCAGTATTCTCGACATCTTTTACCTTCTTCACATCACTTGTCGAAGGAAACTCGTTGGTGAAATGTGTGGGAACGTCAAGAGGATCGTCATCGTCTTCAACATTATCACTATAGTCATAGTCATCACCAATGCTGTCTTCATGATTGTCTTCACATCCTGCTGCATCCCCAATATCAAGTTTACTTTTCTTTGCAGCAGGAGTTGTATGTTCATCAGCATTTATAGCTGATGGTCGTTTATTTTGAAGTTTGTCGACTTCACGTGTACTTCTTGCAAGTGTACGATCCGCACGAACCGATTGTGGTGCACTCATTCCGTCTTTAGCATGAACTGTCTCGTCATAATCGTCTACGGAAACAGTACCCTCGATGTAGCAGCAGGTATTGACGAATTCACTTGCTGGCTCCCAGTAGACGAACCCTTGCAGATCTCGGTATTTTCCTTCATTGTATCACCTTGCACAAACCGCATGAGACCAATGCCGTAATGCTTCATCTTGCGAAAAGGACTCTTTGTACAGGTCGTTCTCTCATGCCGGCGAGCATTTTAACCATAGGTGGAAACTCGATCACAGAATCAACACTGGCGACAACCAGTCAGCGATGATGCAGGTCATGGCTCCATTATCGTCGAGGTCAAAGGCAGCCCTTCACATTCGCAATTCATCTTCGCGGTACGGGAGCACTCTAAGAAAACCCAAATACTCGTTCGCCCCGGAAGAAAACACGCAGCTTAATTTATAAATGTATAATACAAGAAATAATTTAAAATTTTTCTGAATTCCAAAATAAAGATTTGGGGTGGACTTTGGATAGAATAATATGGATACAAATAGATGCTGCATCATATAGTCAAATACCTGAAATTATAAAGCTTAAGGAAGCATGCATAAAAGTTAAAAACAATGATCAAAAACACTTTCTTTGGGCTGTAAAATTGTATTATTTCCAGCAGACAGCCATTCAGATAGAGTAATCAAATATAAAAATAGGGGGCTCAATATCGATAAAGCAATACATAAATTTGAATATCCAATTAAAATTGATTATATACAAAAATAGAAGGTCAAATTGACATATCCATAAGTGTATACTCTATTGAAGGTGAAGGTAAGAAATTCATTGTAATCCATTAAAACTCACAAAAATTAAATAATACGCATATAAATTTACTTTATTTCAAAAATGATACAAACTCACATTACTGTTGGATTAAAGATTTATTAATGTTAGTTTCAGCACAAAAAATTATAATTTGCCTTAAAATAATTTCTTTCTCAAGGAAGAGTAAATAAGCACACAAAAGACTGCTCTAAAAATGAAGCAGTAAAAATTCAATTGCCTCCGAAAGGAGAGAAAATATTTTTCAAAAATTATAAACACGCAATGAAAATTCCATCCACAATATATGCAGATTTTGAATCAATTCTAAATAAAATATCAACAACTTAACCAAATCCAAAAAAAAATTATAAATTTAAAATAATAAAAAAATATCCAGTTTTAACAGAAGATGACATTGATAATGGCCTGTACAATTAAATACTCAGAGAAAAATATAAACTTACAAATGTACAAATACATAACATTGATTTAATGTTGAATGACGAATCATACACAATGAAATATCAGCTACAGGAAGTTTCTGGTTTTTATTATTATATTCTATCTTATTATGGCGATTATAAACCGCCAGTTGTATATCGAGGTCCAAATGTTCATAAAATATTTATACAATCAATAAAAAGAGAAATAGATGAAATTGGTGAAAAATATTCACGAATTGAACCAATGCACCCATTAACAAAAGAAAAAAAAACATTATATAGGGAATCAAAAATATTTACTGTATGCGAATGTGAATACGTGGAGGAAAACAAAAAAGTACATCATCCTCATCACATAATTGGAAAATTCACTAATACTGTATGTAATAATTGTAATTTACAATTAAAATTACCAAATTGTGTACCAATTTATTTTTGTAACTTAGCTGGTTATGTTGCTTACTTATTTATTAAAGAGCTAGTATATGATTATAAACATATAGAATTAATTGCAAATAGTGAAGAAAAATTATAACTTTTGGGAAAAAAACAGAAACATTAAAAATTAAATTTATAGACAATTAAATTTATGGCTAGTAGTTAAGATATATTATTGTCTAATTTACTTAAAGATCAAATGAAACACACAAGAATACATTTTCCAGAAGATCAAGTTGATTTAGTTATTTAAAGAAATATTTACCCATATGATTATATGGATAGTTGGAAGAAATTTGATGAAACTGAAATTCCACCGAAGAGTGAATTTTACAGTAAATTTAACGAACATAGTATATCTGATGATGAATAAAAACATGCAAAAAATTGTATATACAAAATCTTGCTGAAGGTCATGATTTGTATTTAAAAAGTGATATAATATTGATAGCATAAATATTCAAAAATTTTAGAAACTAGTGTTTAAATTCCTATGGCTTAGAACCTGCATGGTATTTTACAGCACCAGGTTTATCATGAGACGCGATCTTAAAAATGACTAAACAGTCACTAGATTTATTACAAAATTATGATATGATTTTAATGATTGAAAAAGGAATTCGTGGTGGTATTTCACAATGCTGTAAGGGATATGTTAAACCAAATAACAAATATTTGGAAGATTTTTAACTCAAATCAAGAATCATATTATTTAGCTTATCTCGATGCAAATAATTTATATGGTTGAGCAATATCTCAGCACCGAAGTTGATTGAGAATATCCACAAGAACTACATAATTTACATAAATTTATTCCATTTTGTCCCGGAAATAAGTTATTTCCAAAAACAAATCAATCTAAATTATTAACAACTATACATAAAAAAAAGAAAAATATGTAATTAACTATCGTAATTTAAAACAGTGCCTAAATAACGGAATGAAGTTTACAAAAATACACAGAATATTCACATTTAATCAACTGATTGGTTAAATAAGTTCATGGATTTCAACACAATGATGAGGACTAATGCAAAACAGTTATTTTGAAAAGGACTTTTATAAACTGATGAACAATTCTGTGTTTGGTAAGACTATGGAAAATATAATAAACATATTGGACATAAGATTAATATCAAATACAGAAAAAGGGGAAAAATTAATATCAAAACCAAATTTCAAAAGAAGTACTATACTTAATGATAATATTGTGGCTCTACATATGAATAAAACAACTGTAAAACCTAATAAGCCTATTTATGTGGGTATGGCCAGTTTGAATATTTGGAAAGAATTAATGTACCGATTCATACACTTATAACATTAAAACAGATGATTCTTAAGAAGACATGAAGTCGATGTTAGAATAATTTGATACAAGTGATTATCCAAAAGACAATATCAATAATATGACACAAATAAATAAAAAAAATTGTGAAAAATGAAAGAAGAGTGTAAATGGGAAAATAATGAATGTATTTGTCGGTTTAAGAGCAACAATGTATGCATATAGATTTGGCGATAAAGATAAAAATTTAAAAGTGTGGAAAAATGTGTAGTCAATAATAGAATTAATTTTGATGACTATAAGAAATGTGTGTTTGATGAGAAAATCCATTATATGACAGTGAATTTAATAAGAAGAGAGAGACACACAGTAGAAGATAATAAAATTGATCCGAGTCCTTGTGATTACAAGAGAATTATATTAGAAAATAAAATTGATACTCTGACATGTGGTTATCAAAATTTATCATTAATATTCTTTTTCTCCACTAGTGGTGAAACACCACTAGTCAAATCTTCATAATTTTATTAATAGTAGGTATGATGAGGAAAAAATTATTAAAAGCCTACGATGAATTAGATGTCGGCAAAACACAGACAATTGATGCTATACAAAAATTATTCATCACACCTATTTCTGAAAGAAATGTTTTTTATTTTATGTACCTCTTAGGGTGCACTGATAAGATAATTATTTAAATTAATTTTAATTCGTTTTAAATACCCTGAAACACCATAATGAATAAAACACTAAATTAATTTTAATTTTTTTCTTATATAGGGGTTTATGCTCATCACCTCCTGAAACAACACAATGAATATAAAGATATAAGTTTCCTCGAATCATGGACACAAGATTCATTGATAAATTCTTACTCAATTCAATTTAGTATATGTATATAAATAATTAATTGTTGTTTACTATAATTATTTCTGACAATGTTACAATAGTTATAGAAAAATTCAATGATTTCATTAATTGTTTCCTTCATTCTTTGGTATAAATTTATAGAACTAGGATTATATTCAAAAATCAATAATTTTTCACAATTTGGGTGTATATCTCTTATTATAAGCAATTGTCATTGAACATATTTTCTTTGAGTTCTAATAGCATAATAATCAAATTCAAAATCGCTATCAAATAAATTTAGAAGATTAAAAGTTGGATTTAAATTTTGGCTTTTGTGTTTGTGTTACAACATGAGGGGCCATATCTCTAATTACCTCACTTATGCGATGTATTCCATCATCTACAGCTCTATGAACTCTTCCTGTTAAATTTTTTATATGACCATATTTTATTTTATTTATTTCATTTAAATTTTCAATGTGATCATCTTTAACTTTATTTATATCTTTCAAATGTTAAAATTTAATTTCTATCATTTTATTTATATGATCTAATTGTTTTAATTTTGTGTTTTAATTTAATTACTTTATGTAATTTATATTCGCCATATTTACGAATTGATGGTAAAACAATCTTTTATAACCTATTTCTTTAAACTGTTTACCTTCTTCTTTTCTAGACGACATAATAAAAGAATATAAGCCAACTTAATTTATATAAATTGTTGATTTTTCATACCAACTAACCCCGTATTTTAAAGATGGTTCAGACTTTCTAATTTACACTTATCTTCGTCTGAAATATGCTTATAAGTTTAGTGTTTTTGTCGATATTCTAATATTTTAGCATTATCTTTGGCTTTAAAAAAAGGATTATTAATATCATCGACACATTATTTCTCTCTTTATTTTTAAAAATTGAATTATTTAAATTAAATAATGTAGCCAATTCTGTACTCTTCTCTATTTGCTTTTCTAATGATTCGGCCATTTTGTATGTGGGGAAAGATTTTTTTTGTATGTATTCTTTTTAATAACAAAATAAAAAAAATTATATAGACCAGATTCATTGATAAATATAGCGAAATTTTAAAATGCTTTAATTTCCTGAACAATGTCGATATCAGAATCATCAAAATCAATTAATTTACCAATTTTGTCTCTAATTTCTAAAACAATGTTATTAAATTGCTCATTATCCATTTGATAAATAATTGGATACGGTGGCTCATAAATTATATAATCTCTAAAACCAAACATGGTTTTGGGTGGAAAACTAGCAATTATATTAGTCTCCAAGTGGTTATAATTCGTCATAATTTTTAAACATGCCATAAGCCAAATTACAATGAACATTAATTGTTTTGGATGGAAAAAATAGTCAATTTAGTGACTACAAAAAAAATTGTCTTTGTCAATAGTTAATTTTCTTTCGAAACCGAGACTATCAGATAAGTGATCATCAAGTTTAATATCAAACTTGGTTTTAATTGTTATTCTATTTTTTACATTGTTTGTTATTATTTCAATTTTATTTTTTTTTTAATGGCTCAGTCAAATTTATAGCTTATTTTGATGATTCACATCATATTGGCCTCTGGAAATATTTATAATGCTATTTTATCAACATTTGGAATTTAAAATTATGCAGGAAATCGAATTAATGTTATCGATTTATCTTTATAAATTATATCATAGTGATGTTTCTTCTTAGGAATATAAATATTGTTTGTTAACTTGAAAACTTTATTATTGCCCATTTATTACAAAAATTATTGTAATTAAATTTAAAAATTTGACTGGGGTGTTGGTGTTTTAATTTCTGAAGAACCTTCTAAAAATAAGGAAAATGGCGAACTTTAGCCTGATGATATTTAAAGTATGACAGTTGGGCCTGACAACTGCAGGAAGATGACTTTAATCATTAATTTTATTTATAAGACAGGATGGCTTAATTTTAATAAAATGTATGTTTGCTCTAAAAGTTTGAATCAACCAAAATAGATTCAATTACAAGTTGATTTTTAAGTGACATCCAAAACATTTATGAAAATATGGCTTATTTTTTAAGTAGCAATGGTGAAATGGCTTCATTAGATCAATGTGTAAATAATTCTCTTGTGATTTTTGATGATGTAATATTGGATGAGCAAGATGTAGTCTTCGAATATTTTACTAGACGTCTGCATAAAAATGTTGATGTGTTTTAGCTTGTGCATACATATTCTAGAGTCCCCAAGCAATTAGTACAAGATAACACAAATTTTCTGTGTATATTTCGACAAGATGAAACAAACATTGAGACATATATATTGCGATTTTGTTGGAGGAGACATGAGAAATTTAAAGAGATGTGTGTCAGGTACTGGGACAAAAATTATGGTTTTTTTAACATTAGATTTGAGTAGAAATATGGATAGTGGAAAATATCGCAATCAAATAAAATGTTTTATATATTAACTCTGTCTTTTGAATTCAATATTTGTGTAGCTGAGCAGCTGCGAATAGCAATAACATTTACAAATTAGCTTATCTTCCTCATTTACTGAACTTCAGCGCATTCTTGTAGTGACAGAGAAAAGCTTATCAGCTCTCTCGTTCACAACTAAACTTTAGCACACTCTTGTAGTGAAAAAATGCATATTTGTGTTGGGAGGCCGCACTGAACTGCTGCGCACTCTGGCCTCAGTGGTGCAAGTTTTCCTCATCGAGCTCGCAGTGATCTGTGTCCACAACAGGAAATTTGCTATCTACTGTGCTGATATCTCGACCACGCTGCTCTCTCGGCGAGTGTTACCACGATATATAGTAAAGTTTTCTCCTCGCTGAGAACACACTATGAATAACTGCTGCAAGAGTGAATAAAATTATTTCCTCACCAAGCATCGAATACTATCATTATTAATCTTGTAACTCACTTCACTTATAAATCACTTTTTTTTAGAAATTCGTCTGATAACAATGGTATATTTGTTTATGAAACTAAAAAATCAGATGACATTACAATTGATACAGATTATGCTGATCCAGGCATAATTTTTATTGACAAATTAAACATGTTGGGGCCTATTGTTGAGTACGAATCTAACACATCAGATACAATTAAAGAAAAAAATATGTAAAAATCATAATATTCACATTGGTTTTAACTGTTGGCAATTTTTAGAAAAAGATGTTCCTGCTGGGGCAACTGTTTTAAATTTTGATATAAAAGATCAGCTTAATAATTTGCAATTTGACATGCCTGATTTTGTAATTGTGGGTTTCCAAACCAATATAAAAAATCGCGCCGAGCAATATGTGCATGCTTCAGTGTTTGATCACTGTAATGTGAGAAGAATTTATGTTAAAAGTTGTAGAAATGAAATTTTTCCAAAGGAAAACTGGAATCTAGATATTGAAAATGATCTTTGTGTAAAACGTTTCTTGCTTTTAATGATTTTAGAACTTCAAGAACAAAATTAGGTACTATATTTATGAATAATTAACTTTATTATAAGCCATCTACAAACTGTCATGGCAATGTCAATTATTATTCACTTTGGGGACGAAGACATTGATATGTTGTTGACTGCCTACATAGAAAAACAGCAGCAGTTAAAGAAAAAATATAAAAAAATAGTGCAGATTTAAAAAAAGCTGTTTAGGGTGGTACAATTTGCAATGTAGTTTTAATTAGCCAACGAAATTTAACTTATAATTATTTGGAAGAAAATATCACTGAAGATATATAAATTTTTAATTTCATTAAATTGATCATGTAAACGATTTTACAGAAACAAGAAATTCTTTGGATATTTTAAATCAATTTTTTAGACTCATAGTTGAGTGGTTGCATTTAATATTTCCACGAATTTTTTAACAAATGAAAAAAAAATTCCAACTAAAAATTTCTCACTTTTAATATTTTCACTCGATTTTTGATTATTGTGCTTGATTGGCACTTAAATTTGCTTGCACGCTTGCAGAATTGCTATTTCTATAAAACGTGAAAATTTTGCTTGAAAACCGAAATATTCGCTTGATTTTGCTTAAAATTTAATATTTTTAACGTGGCACAAAGCCTCCATACAATAATTGAAAAGAAAAGTGGTACGTTTGCTTGATTTTGGGGTAACGTTACTTGTTCTTAGAATTCATAAGTTCTTAAATTTCAAACCACAATTTTGGAGCAAAATACCTTGAAATTGGCCTCAAATTGCTTGATTTATCGATGAAAATTTGGGGTGGTCGAGGATCGGCCTTATACATCTACTAGTGTTGAAGACGATGATGGTTCTCTTGACGTCCCCACACATTTCACCAACGAGTTTCCTTCGACAAGTGATGTGAAGTAGGTAAAAGATGTCGAGAACACCAGCTACATGTTTACCGAAGACCCGAATAAACTTGTTGATAGACTAAAGATGACAGTAGAGAAAGACACACGGAATCATAAACAGAAAATTCGCAATGCAGAATGGAACAAAGCAGGTGCGTTTCTATCTTACATCAGATTTTTCGAACTATTTTTCTTGTATCCCTCCACGGACAATCTGTACTGACTGGCTCCTACAGACCGCCTCCTCCTCCTCCCACTTGCCCTTAACCTCCTCCTCTGGACATAGAGACTGACTCATGCAATTGATGTCTCAGTGCTTGTACATGATTGGTCAGCTGCAATCACGTGACAACTCGGAGATTGGCAGGTTGGTGATTGGCTAGTTGGTGATTGGTTGGTTGGTGTTAGCAATACGATTGGTTCAACGCCAATATGACGTCGTGGGCTTGCTTACTCGTATATACGCAGTAGGGCGGTAAGCTGAGTGTCTTAGTTTCACAGCTGCTGTCGTGAAAGATGGATCGTCTCGGCTAGCTTATACGCCAGGTCATCAATGGCTAGTTACGTTAAAGTTGAGTGGATATTGCCCAGCAATGGTTTCTCACCACCGACTTCTTCAGCTGCGATGGCTACGTCACTAGCAGCCTCTACTTCCACCAGTGCAGTACCATCGACTTCTTCAGGCATGGTTCTGACAGCACCGTCGACTTCTTCGGGTAGGTCACCTACAGCAGTTCAGCCCTCATCGTCTTCAGGCATGACGTCGACAGTGCCAATGACTTCTATTAGCGAGCTACCTGCCTCAGCTCCATTGACATCGCCAACTGGACCAGAGGTCTCTCTTCCAGCAGCATCTGTATGGTCAACCGCATCTGCTGAACCATTCCGACATTATAAGTGTCGCTGCTGTGAAAAGACCTTCACGCGCAGCAGCAATGTTCGACGACATGAGCGCTCTAACTGTACTAAAAATCTCTGTTGCGTGTCATATTTGTGTGACAGGTGCGGTAAGCAAATCAACCATACAGACAGTTTACTTAGACATATGATATAATATTGTAATTTTTTGAGGGTGCAAGCGACTGTAATAAAATAATTGAATAAAGAAATGCCTGTGTGTTAAAATTGTGTTATATGTTATGTTTTCCTACTTTGTCGGAATATAATTAAAAATTTAAAAGGTGTAGAAATAAATTTTATTTAAAAGTATTGTACTATATGTACAGTTATAAAATTATAATTTTTTTAAAAATTAAATAGCTTTGAATTTTAAATACGAAATATGTTTAATAAATTATGCATGTCGTCAAAGTCTCGCGTAATGCTTGTAGGTATACTGCTGATTGGAAACATCTGTTTTAAATAGGGTGGAAAATTTCAAGTATTATTATGCCTATAAATATGAGGGCCGACAACTTGCTTGGCATCCAGCAAGCTTTCTTTTATGAAATTTATTCTTGAGCTTTTGTTTTCAATGTCATTCAAGGTCATGGGGTCAACGTCATGGTCATTGTATTTCAATATGGAGAATGGATGATGCCTACCAAGATGGTAGTCGCCTACCAAGATGGCGGTCTCCAGTAATATATAAACAAATGACGAACAGAAAAAACAAATATGGCGGCCTCCGGTAAAATATAAACACAGATGGCTGCCTTCAGTAGCATGTAAACAAATGTCGAACGACAAAACGAAAATGACCGCCTCCATTAACATATACACAAATATGGTGGCCTCCAGTATCATAAACAAAAATGGCGGCCTCGAGTATCATAAAACAAAAATGGCTGCCTCCAGTAACATATAAATAAAGAGGGCTGCCCTCAGTAGCGTGTAAACAAAAGACGAACTACAAAATCAAGATAGCCGCATCCAGTAACATATACACAAATATGGCGGCCTTCAGTGAGATATAAACAAAAATGCCAAATGGCTCTCTCTAGTAACATATAAACAAATATGGCTGCCCCAAGATGGACGCCTCCAGTAACATATACACCAAAATGACTGCCTCCAGTATAGCATGTAAGCAAATGGTGAACGAAAAAAAAACAAGATGGCGATATGAGTATAGGTGAGGGGAGTGTGTGCGAGGGAGTCAGTCGTCTGCTGGATTCAAACAATGGTGTGTAATTGCTGGTGTGGAAGGTTGGAGAGAGGAGGGTGAGGGACCTTCCGAAATGTAATTTTTTTAATTAAAATATTTTAAACGATTTTTATTAGAATTTTTGATGGGAATTTTTCTAGCGAAAAAAGGAAAATTTCGATGAAAAAAAGGGAAAATTTCGAGCGAAAAAAAAATGAAAAAAGGCCGCCGAGGTTAGATACTTTTTCAATATGCAAATATTTTTAATAATTTTTAAATTATTAAACAATGTTTTAATATAATTTTAATAAGAATTTTTTTATTACTTTCGTTATCAATCTTTTAATTTTTAAAAAATTTTTATTACTTTTTTAGTTATAATTTTTTAGAAGTTTTTCATTGTCAAGGTCAAATGTCAGTGATACTGATACCGGTCACCTGGCTCGGAGTCACTTATCCCTGTCACCGGAGTCGCTGATCCCTCTCATCATTTCTGGAAAAATGGGTCATTTCTGAGGATCCTTTTAATAATTTTTTAAAAGCTTTTTAAATAACTTCTAATAACTTTTTCTTATTAATTTATTCGGTATTTCTTACAATACTTAGGAATATTTCGAGGATTTTTTGGAATATTTAAAGGTTTTTTTTAGTGATTTTTGGGGTCAAAGTTTCCCAGGGCCAAGTTCAAGGGTCAATGGTCATGATCTAGGTCAAGGACATCCAAGATGGTGGACGGTGTCGTAACAAGATGGCGGGATCCTACACCCCACGCCTTTATGCCTTAAGCACCTCAATCCTACTAATAATTTTATTTTATAATAATATGTTAATGCGCTGCTGAAATTGCGTATGGAAAATATGATTTTTTAACACAATATCTAAGTTCTCGAAACCAAGCGTATAGGTTTTTTTTTATCGGAACAGTACAAGTTATTTTTCACTGAACAATATATTGGTTACATAATATGCTCAAAATGTAATACCAATATTTCTTCTTAGGCATGAAAGAGGCGCTGATGTGAACACACAACTGCATTTGCCCGTACGTCTCAACATAACGGCTCTGGTGGCTATGGGCGTAGCATGCCGAATGCGGTGATATTTGTCACTGGCCTGCGAATTTTCCCGCAAACTCTGGTTTTCTCCCATCCATGCATTCCGCCGTGTATCAACAGCACAGTCTCAGACTATGATACCCAAGCAGTACCACGGGCAATCGGTTGGCCCCAAAGGATGTTCACTCACGTGACCGATAATAGGTTCGGACTCGCGGTAGCAGTGGCTGACTTCAAGGCGAAGCAGACCTGGAGGCTTCCCATCCCCTGAGAAAGGTCAAAAAAGTGAGTGTCGAAACACCTACAGCACTTACCTGGACATCCAGTAGGAGTGAGCACGAAAGTCCTGAAGGATGTTAACACCCAGCTGGACCACGGATGTGTCTGGGTGCGGGAGTATCAGAGCGCTGTGGGAGGATATCAAAAGCTCACGACAGTGCGACACAAAGGCCTCGTGTGTAAGCAATTGTGGTGTCAGCCAGAGATTACCCGCGGTGATCTGCCGTATCTCCGATCTCATTCCCATGGAGTCTGGCCCCATAACAAATGGATCATTTGGTTGGTGGTTGGGTGGCGTAAAACGAATCTGATATAATTAGTCCATGCCAATCCTTATTGGCCAACTTGGACAGCCTGTCAACCATAAACATATAAAGGACGCCCCCTTCCCCTAACACAAAATTTATTTATCTTCACTAGGTAAAAATAACGGCAAATTACCTGACATTTTATAAGGTAATATTCGCAAACTTGTGTGGGAAACATAGTTTTCCTTACGGGCAAGGTAAAATTACTGCACTCTAGAGTAAAATTCACGTACATGGTAGTGAAAAATCCCGTACATGGATGGGAAAATTAGCTTACGACGTGTGGATATATTCGTCCATTTGTAACTATATTATTATTGCATTATATATATTTTTTACCTTTAAATTAATTTTTATTGTTTAGCCATACAAGCTGTGATACATGGCTCTTTACGTGTAAGGTATAATTTCCGCACTCTGGAGTAAAATTCACGTATATAGTGGTGGAAAATCCCATAAATGGATGGGAAAATTACCTTACGACGCGTGCATCTCTTCAGAATTGTCTCAACGGCTAAGAGAGGAGGTGGAAAACACTAATTTAACACGCTAATATCCACTAATACTGTTACGCTGTCGTCGTGGTGTAACGGATAGCGCATAGGCCTAACGTGACAGAGGACCATGGTTCGCGGCGACCAACCAGCAAGTGTCTCGGATAATAGTGTTGAGGTTAAAAATCCTATGCTTCAGAAGATATTGGTAGTAAAAAAAATGTATAATACTAATATTCTGGGATATCTGGCAAAACAAGAATTGTCCATATGTCAATCACAAGCGGGCCACTTATTCTTGATGAACTGTTGGCTGATGTCTGGGAAAACAAAAGTTGCCCGTAATTTAACCACAAGTGGGCCACTTCCGGCTTTCTCCTTCTGGCCTGCCGTACGAAAACCACATGTCGTTAGCCAACTGTTGGTGAGCCAATTGTGGCGCAGCTATTGGCCACGAGTGGCCTACATAGACGCAGCTTGCCATGCATTTTCATAACCAAAAAATTGTTGTGTCTAACCCGAATAAAATTGATGAATACCATATTCATATGTGTTATCTGCACCTTTATCTCACAAGAAGTAAATTTCTTTGGCGAAACCTTTCGTCTACAGTCAAGTACGCTATCAACTACTCTACTACGTATTCACATACAACCATTCAAGTAAATCTGGATACTTACTGCACATACATAATTCATTATTAGCTTTGCTATAAGACAAAGTTAGTATAACGAGACAATGCTGGGATTTATGTGTTTTGTTTAACATACTAGTATTTTAGTTTCGGACTACTTTCAGGTAGAATTTAAAATGCAAAATAATGAATATTTTTTGCGTGTTATGCTTTGCAGGTTTCTGGTCTAAAAACTATTTTTTACTATTATTCGCAATGCCACGTGATAATTTTACTTCATATATATACAAGAAATAAAAAATCAATTGGATACGCATATGCTAATTGCTACTGCACAACAACGTATAGCCGGTATGCCATAAATGGAACATAAGATTGCTGATAATTTTTCCTCAGTAATAAGGAACAGTTGGCATACCACAAAAGGCGGTATGTACTCTTTGGCAAACATCACCCATACATTATCTACATACTCTAAGATGCCTGTGGGTGTTTCACAGATATTTGCTTGTGCACCCTATATGAAATTCCGTCAGTCATTTTGTGTTAATGGCCCACAATTTCCCATATGATGATGCCCAATTATAATAATTGAATTTGTCTGGCACATTAGGGTATTATATGGAAAAAAAATGATATTATTTTCATACTCTTTGACATACATCAACCGCATGTTTTCCACGTGTTCTAAAAGGCCAGTAGGTGATTCACTAATGCTTGCTTGTGGGCCATACATTAAATTCCGTCAATCATTTTTTGTTTAATGGCCCATATCAAAATACTTCCCAAGCAAATACAATCACTATTGTTTACGTGGTCTTATTGTGTACCAGATAAGAAAACACCTACAGTCATGTGGGCGAACATGTATCACCTGTGCCAACAGTTTTCCAACTGTTATATGCTTTTTGTTTGCTACGTGGGTCGTAGTGTATGGCTTCACCCTAAGGGGAAGCCATTCCTAAACTTAATGCTCTTGCTTCTAGCGGTTCGGGCTGTGTATTGATGAGTATGGTAGTCAGTCAGTCGTCAGTCGGAGCATTTCATTTTATTCATAGAAGTTAATCAATTAACAATTACTGTAATTCTATTGAATCAAAACTGTGTATGCAAACCGATTAAGCAAATCGATAGGTACTGTAGTCAGTTTTATAATTTTAAGCATTATGAAAATTTTAGTTGAAATTTATAAGCCATAAAATGTGTACTTAAATCATAAGCAAATTATTTATTCATCTAGAGTAAGTATTTTCAGTGCTTTGATAGACAATTGCAGATAAGAATAACCTAAAGGTTTAATGTTCGTCAACAAGTTATATCAAAATTTTCGTGCGAAAAGTATTGTAAAACTCTTTAATACCAAAATCATTATTTATACAGTGGATTTATAAGAAGGAGTTAACTGAATTTCACGAATTATACAGTAAACTTACTATTACATTTATTATCCTTTTAATATGAGATTTCGTTATACTGTTTGCTTATACACTATCGACCAAAAAGAAATTGGGCACCCGTGCAGATATGTAATTCAATACGTCAGTTGACTAGTGTGGCCGCCATACGCTGCAGGCCGGTGTAGAACCAGTTGGCAAGGAGATGGCACGAGGTATAGAGCTATCGGACTTCGATAAGGGCGTGATTGTGGGCTGCCATCTCAGTGGGCTGTCTAGCCGGGCGATTGCACGGAAGGTAAACACGCCCAAATAAACGGCCGCATTCGTCCTGCGTAAGTGGAAGGTCGATGGGCATTGTGCCAATGCTGCACGTTATGAGCGAACTCCAACCTTGACCGACAGAAATCGCAGAACCCTGAAACGTGAAATTATCAAAAATAGGGCACAGCCCATGGCTATCATCTGACAGGAGATTCATGCAGCAACAGGAGAATCAGTTTCCATTGGAACATTGCGTACAGAGGCCCAGAGGCCTTTGGATATTTCCAAAGAGCAGCTGCAAATAAGCACCATATCACGACAAGCAATAAAGCTCGGCGACTCAGGTAGTGTTTGGACCGTCGCAACTGGACACTGGAACGGTGGAAATCGTTTCTGTGGAGTGATGAGTGGAGGTTTACATTATTCCGGTCCGATAGAAGTGTATTGGTATGGAGTCTATCCGGGGAACAGCTTCTGCCGGAATGTATAGTGCCAACTAGGAAATTCGGTGGTGGTGGAGTGATGGTGTGGGACTGTTTCACGGCCTTCGGCATAGGACCGCTGGTGTTTGTCCGTGGTAGCGTGAACACAGAGGCCTATTGCAACATTCTCGATAGTGAAATGCTCCCAACATTGTGGCGTTTTTACGGAATGGACACATGCTACTTCTAGAATGGCAATGCAAGGTGCCATGTTTCAAGGGCTACTATGCAGTGGTACGCCGACAACAATGTTCGCCGATTGGACTGGCCCGCCCAGAGCCACGACCTCAACCCTATAGAACATCTTTGGGACGAATTGAATAGCCGGGTGAGAGCTCGTCAGGCGCGGCCAAAATCCACTGCTCAACTCATGGAATGGCTACAAGAGGAATGGCAACGAATCCCCGTGGATGTCCTGCAAACACTCGTAGAGAGCATGCCAGACAGGGCGGCTGCTGCTATAGCCGCAAGAGGTGGCCCTACGAGATATTAACGGGGTGACAACCACCGAGCAAACATTGTAGACAAGTGTCCAATTACTTTTTGGTCGATAGTGTAGATCTTGAAAACTTCAGTGTTTTTAGAGAACTGTTGACTAAATTTATTTTAATTAATAGGCGTAAATGAATGGCGCATCTTACACTTCAATAAGGATATTAAATTGTATTACGTATATTCTTGAAAATATGTTGATGGTTCAAGTAATCTGTAATATGCTAACTGATTAAAAATGTATTAAAATGAAATATTATTTAACAGCCTGTAAATGCTTGGCAAATGTGTTTATTTTCTTCGTTGTTACGCACTATTCCACTTAAAAGCTATAAAAAAAAACGCCAAAATTTGTCAGAAAATAAACTGAAAATCGATCTTGTAGGTAAGCCTTGTAATGAGAACATACAATTCATTCAATAAAATGATACTAAAGACAATTTAAAACATTAAGGAAACTTGTGTTGGTATTTAAAACGCCTGAGACTGAACTGGCTACTGTAGCACTGCTTATTGAACTTGGAGGGAATTTGTTAAATATTTCTAGGCCTAAATTAATATTTTGTGATCACAATCTCCAGAACTGGTAGATAAGTAAGATCGTGTATAAAAAATAAGCTATTCCAATAAGTATTACTTGCATGTTAAATATAAAAGAAATTATACACTAATTGTAAAAATATGAAATTGTGAACTAAAATCCCTCTAAAACTGACATTTGAAAAAATTTGTATATTCGAATTGTTATAAATACTAGGGGTTTTACATATTACAATTAAATACCATTTTAGTGATGTTAGGCGGAACAGATTGTTTTATAAAATATAAAACTTTTGTATTTAAATTTCACCATCTGCTAACATTTTCTGTAGACATTTTATTAAGTTGTGCACCTATTAGTTATTGTCTAAATTCCATATCTGGTCCAGACCGGTTTTGTAGTTCACGAAAATGACACAACACTTAATAATTGTTTAGGTAGGCATTCGGAAATTAAACGTTATATATTTTTGAGAACTCTGAAAGTTGTTTGTGCTTACTAGGTATTACAAATGTACCGAGTTTGGAGTAATTAGATGCAAGAATTCATATGTACTTTTACAGAGGAGGGAGCAGAGACAAATTTATAGATACATACCACACACGAACAGACAAGGCTCGTGAGCCTGTCTTTCCAAGACTAGGAAACACATTACAGATACGTGTGGTCGTATGTAGGTTTGTTTATTGGTAGACACAGAAGGAGCAGCAATATTCAGTACTGTATTTTAATTAATACGTTAGCGTTGGAACTGTGTGAAAAGGGAATTGAAATAACTTCTAGGCATGTAAAGACGCACTACATCTGCCGAGCAGGGCTTGTTACCCCAAGGGCGAGTAATTTCCTCTTGAATATTGTTAATAACAAAGTTACACGACTAAGGCGTAGTTTAAGTTGTGAGAAAGGGAGATGAATTGCCCTGGGGCAAAGATAAACTTCGCTAGTTAAATTTTCTCTGTTGTAAATAGTTAAACTCAGATCGCATTGTGTAATACTCATCGTTTCTGCCTTTAGGGATTGTCATTATTGATTTTCAACAGTGAATGATTTTCTCCTCGTCGCACAGTGTATCAAAGAAATTAGTTTATATGTGAGTTTTATTTCGTGAATCAGCATTTTGGAAATTTTAATTCACTACCGTTTAATATTTATAAACCTGCTGACCTGGTCCTTAACTTTTTCTCCATTGTTTTTATGATACGAATTTCCAAAATAAATTTCGGAATGTGGCAATAATTTGCGTTGTAAACAAAAAAAAAAACAAGTACGTTTCTGAGCAATTGGGAATTACATTCATGACGTCTTGTGTATTGCGAACTGTTTTATATTCGGCAAACCTAGCCAAAAATAATAATTAAAACGATGTATCTGAAAAAATATTCGTGCAAATATGGGCGAAAAAAGTTGTAATTCAATGCAATAAACTCTGGTACAGACGTGTCATCAATAAAGAAATAGATGTATTGCGTAAAATCTGACATTTACAAACTTGACGAAAATACGGCACATGAAATCAGTTGATTGCACGTGCCGGCGATCTGACTTTTGCTGTTGATAGTGTCTGCCTTAGCTTTCCTTTCTTGCGTGCTTCTAGAAATATAATACTTCCGGTTTGGCGGATATTTTAACGTACTTTTGCGACATTTGTTTTGCCAAAAGGCAAGAGATAACTCGTTCGTTGTAAAGTTCTCTTAAACAAGAGAGAACGAGAGTATTGAGCTCCGCGTGTACCTGAAGGCCAAAGTGGAAAAATGTATATAAAGTACTGGTACGACACACGCTGTAGAAATTTTAGAAATAGTAATTAAAGAGCCGTTTTGAACTACTGTGCGGTTATTTGCTATGTTGAATAATGTAGTTTTAAGAGCACCACAAGAAACTATTCTAAAGTATTGTGTCTAACGGAAGAATTGTTCGAACAGTACTCTGTGAGACTGTCGCTGACAGATTTTCGAGATTTTTTTCCACTTTGCAATACTGTATATTTATCCGATATCGACCGGTTAGAATCTGGTTCCTAGGGCGCTATGCACATTCACTGTTCAACTTATTGGAAACTCAATTATGAGAGCATCGCCACCTAGGCGTAGCGGAGTTTACTATGTAACAATAGGCAGTGTTCGGAATTGTGAAAATGTAGGAGGCGAAAGTTTCTCGTTTACATTGTGTTCAGCCTAACGTGGACTCCCCCAAAATTTCTGAAACGGTTGCAGATCACGAAATGCTGGTTTCGTTAACTGAAATTACATACGGGGCTAAGAAATTTCCCGCAAAGTGACTATTCGTAACACGTATATAAACAGAAATAATCAAACCGCATGTGATTTTTCCCCTGAAAATTTATTTAAACTGCATCTGAAAGTACGTGCAAAGAGAAATACAGTGATATAACATATGCAATGGAAAGTAACACAGAAACGACAAGAAATAATGAGCAAATATTATTATTATTATTATAGGTGGGCTGGTAGAATGGGGCAGCGAACATCTGGGCTTATAAGTTATTAGTTTCGTTTCCTGTTGACAAAACATGCGTTACTACTCGAAATTTCGTTTCTTAACGAAATGAGCTATTCTAAATGCATTCTAGTGATCGTTTGACGTCACTAAGTTAGAAATGAAACTCAAAACGATAATGAAACCCTTCGGTGTTTCGTTACAGAGTTTTACTATGAAAAAACTTGGCGTGTGTGATATACAGGTTGTTATTTGTGATTGTGGAAGAAGAGAATTGTGAAGTAATGCGCCTTCATGCTTTACGGAAACACAAACACATATTTCAGGAAAAAAAAGTTTTAATCACTAGTTATCCATTCTGTTGTAATTTGTGAGCCATGTAAGCAGTGGTGCTGGCTGGGTATTGCGAGGGTATTTATTTTCAATTACAGTTGTTTATAATGGAATACGAGAACATAAACACTGAATATCGTAAATGTTTTTTTTTTAACTATGTATTTTTTAAATTAACCGATAGGTAGCGCTAAAATGAAAATAATTCTTTATAGTATATAACATAATACTTTCTCTTGGAAATAATTGAATGAAAATTCTTAACACATTGGAATTAATGCCATCGACACTAGAAACACGACAGCGTGTAGTTTTTTGTCCATCGCTTATTTTACCATCTAAGTATCAAAAATAACAAACGAAACAGCGTGCTCACAAATAGCTTGCAACCAAACGGCAGGATGGCATATGGAGAAAAATCTTCGTACATGTGACAACAAAAGTTCTGGCTACTCTCTCTCTCTCTCTTATAGGCGTACAAGCGAATTTATGTCGGAGGCTGACAAGCCACTAAGTTTATAGCTACTCGGAAATATATGTGAATATGATTTACGTGAAAAATTGATAAGAATTATGTTTAGGACGCACGTACTAATATATCAATTAGACTAGTTGAATGATCAACTAATTAAAAAAAACATAATGAAATTGCACCTCTCCCAAAATACATGCGTCCACCTCGGAGGTCAATCAATGAATGACTGGATTGTATGCCGTACGCCAGCTTATACGCTGTTATATACGTAGAGCACGGCTGAGTTGAAATTTACGGGAAAAACTCAGTATTCGTAATACAACTACGTGAATGAAACAATAATTTTTTAACGAAAATTTCGCTATTGTAAGAATAATTCACTTTTAACGCAAATTATTTCCGTCGTAGCATAGGGACACTCGGATGACATGAAGAAGGACTTAATCTCGAAAGCGTAATCGTGCAACAATTTATAGAAACGTACTATATATATATATATATATATATATATATATATATATATATATATATATATATATATATATAATAACAGATGTACAACTTTTTTTTCCGTTAAGTTTTTTTAAATTCATGGCACTAGTTACCGAGACGACAGTTGAAAATCATTCTAAGTTTCTACGACAGAACACAGAAATGTAGTTTCCATGGAAATTATTCTATTCGCGATACTTTAAAAAAAAATTGTTTTTATATTAAAACGAGAATCGTGGCTAACACTCTCTGAAGCCCGCTGACCGACACTGCTAATCAGGGATCTTGCTACCCCTTTGTCACGTCAAGAAGCCCGCCACAAACGATTGAGAGTCGAGAGAGCTGCTGTATATGTGTATCCTGGCCAAGTGTTGTCATAATAATAACATGGCAAAAACCTACGAAAACTATTTACGTCGGTACGTCCCCATCCCCCCCCCCCTGGCCAGAAGATGACTTTGTGCGAAAATACAATTTCTAATCCAATGTCATAGAACAACAACCCAGAGCACGTCTTCAGATATCTGCCCCCCTTCCCACCAACGCAGAGTTCATATTCGGAGGCCTGCCCTTTCGAAGGGCACGCACCCCCGCCCTTCGCCAACCCCCCCCCCCCCCCCTCGTCAAGATCCAAGCACCATGCCTTTGCTGTCGATTCAAGGCCTTGAACCACCACCCTCCTTCTTGCACCGCCAACCCAGATCGCATATTTTGTCCAACAACTTCATGGACACTCCACCTGACAGACACCCCTCAAGACACCAAGTTAGACGCTTCCAAAATGTTTTTTTTTTTTTTTCAAACCTACGGTTTACTAATGAATTGTGGACTCTTCCTAAAATCTGCTCTATTCGGTTCTATGAGAGGAATAGTTACTAACCCACCCGCCCCTTCCTCTGACTCGCCATACCTGGTGCTGATCAACAGCCCTCAAACCTTTGGGCGCAGGGGATGTTTGAAAAAAAATTCTCGCATTTAGACTCTCAAGTGTTTGAACAATTATTTCCATCGAATAAATATCTGAGAAATTGTGCTGAAAAATTATTCCTTTAACCTAAAATAACTAGATTGAGAATAATAGCAGTATATACTGTATAACTGTATTTACACAACTGCAATTTATTCTTTCCGATTAACTTCTTCTAATGCGATAAATAATTTTCTACGCCTCTTCTAACAAATCTTGCATAGCGAAGAGAAAAACTTTTATGAAAATCTTTGACGAAAATTTTCCTAAAGGTAATTTACTTTATTTCATTATTATTATTACTGAATTTAATGCTATGGAGGAAATGAAATTATAACATTTCTTTTCTATCACCGAAACCCAATCTTTTGTGAGTGCTTGTCTTAACCCCTTACTGTTATTCGAGATAAATTACATTAAATTGATGTGATGGTTAGCAACCTATATTTACTCATATCTCTCTCGTTATGCTGTCTCTAAAGCATTCTATCCAATTGTTAACACAGGATCAATATTCCCTTTCCTTTGTAATAGGCAGCGGGTGTGGAAAGCTTTACTTTCTCCCTGCACATTATTTTTTTTTTTTAGGAAAAAAACTAATCTAAGTTAAGAAATAATATTTTAAAAAGTTGGGAATAATATATAAAGAAATGTATAATTTAAATGATTTAAATACACAGGATTATCGCTCAAACATTAATCCGATGAAACGATAGTCCAACCAACAAGCAGATTGATTGCAGAATAAATAATGCAAATATTGCCTATCTACAGATTTATTAAATTAAATAACACATCAAATACAATTTAAAAATCTTTTATTTAGCATCATAATTTTACAATCATTGTATTACAATCTTTAAAGATCTTGATTCTTAACCCAGGAGTGGAGTGCTTTTGAGAATCCCCTCCATCGAACCAAGGACATACATTTCTTCCCTTTAATGATTTTATCAAACAAATATTCATTTGGAGAACTGACTTTTTGCTGTTCATGTTAGTAAAATCCGCCTTTCATTGGTTCTCCATCATAGGTTTCTAGGTAATACACTCTGGGATATGTTTGTCTTATTTAAATAATTTTAAATATTTCATAAGACCAATGAACCATATTTTTTTTCCGAAGATTCCTTTCTGTTTCGAGATGCGTATAAAATCGCCAACTTTGAACTTTGGTTTTCTTTCGTCGATGACTTTAACATTATTATAAATAGTTTTCATTAAACTATTATCTATAACTTTTTGGACACCACCTTAATATTTATATGATATCTGGAATTATAAAATTTTACTATTTCAGGCAAAAGTCAACCCATTTGTAAGTCCCCCTCGATGTAAAATGTTTATATATTAACTGCTTAATCGATTTGTTGTAACGTTCGATAACACTGGCATTAAGCTCAGAATACGTTGCTAGTGATTAGTACCATATTCAGTCATTAGTTTCCAGAAAGGTGAAGAAAAAAATTCGATTCATGTATCGGTTTGTAAAGAATCCGACTTTCTCTCTTTCAAAACGATCTTCATTGCATTGGTAAACTGATTCTCAATTTTGTTTTTCAAAGTCATACCCCAACCATACTTTGAATAAATATCTATTATGGTTAAAATATACTTGTATCCCTTATTGTATGTGGAAAGCAATGTCATTTCACACACATAGGATTGAAAAAGGTAATTTAAACAATAAGTTATAGCTCTACGTATAGGATACCTTATCCTTGCAGGAGCGCGAAGCTCTTAAGAAATATTACTAAACTTCATTTTTAATAAAACTGTTTTCTTTCAACTCTTCAATAATAGAAACAATTTCGTTTGTACGTGAATTATTCCCAGTCTCTCTCGAAGCAATGAAAAGTTCTAATATATCGACCAATTCATTAGGATTGTTCCAATATACCGGAGAAAAACTATCACCAATTTCATCTTTATATATTCCACTTCCGACATATCAGTTATCTATAATAGTATTATAAAGAGGTAGTGTTTGTAACTTTGTGTGTTTGTGTGTTTGGATGTAGGAGGTAATCTTCGAAACTACTCATCCGATTTTAAAAATTCTTTCACCAGTAGAATGCTACGTTATCACTGAGTGTCATAGTCTATATTTTATTTTAAAAATCAATAGCGATCCCTACTAAAACTCCAATAATGTAACCCAAAGTGTAAATAAATGACCTATAAAATTCCTTACATTTCGTGCAATGCGAAAACTATTGATGATAGAACAAAATAATCTACTATGGCTTTGCAGAACACATCATCATCTACAAAAAGTGTTGCGACACCATATGTCTAACTATTATAGGTATGTCACAATAACCCAATTATTTAATTATTTTCTTTCAAGTCTTTAATGAGCAATCTTGTGCCATTACACATGTTAGGAGGGCTTATATTCCTTAAAAGCATGATAGGAGTACCGACTTTTAATAATAGTTCGTGAGGTGGCAAGCCAGAAGGATTAAGCTAATTTAGAAAATCTTGAGGTAAGTGGACGACATCGTCAACATTGGTGACTGTGTCAATCGACTTATAGGTTTTGACTTGGCTGGGAATTCTTTGTATTCAGGTAATTAAATATACATATGTAAATATATTAATAAAGGATCGGACCAAGCTACTTTCAACATTCGAAATTCGCATGATGAGGTAGAAAACTATTTAAATGGTCGGTATATAAGTACATCAGAATCTCTCTGAAGAATATTAGATTTTCCGATCCACGACCGGTATCCTACTGTCGTACATTTGGCTGTACACTTAGAAAACTACCAAAGGGTGTATTTCACGACAGGAATGGCTCAACAAGTTACCCAAAACCCCCGTAAAACTACACTTTTTGCTTTCTTTGAGCTCTGTAACACGGACGAATTTGCAAAAACTCTACTATACTACGAAGTTCCACTCTATTATACTTGGGCTAATACCACATTTTCAAGAAGAAAGCGCGGTCAAAACGTAGATGGGCATCCAGGAATAAAGAAAGACGTTTTGGGAAGAGTATATGGTGTACATCCTTCTCAATCTGAGTGTTTTTATCTCAGAATGTTATTGCATCATATACGCGGTCCAACCTCATTCAATGACCTAAAACTGTAAATTGAATTGTCAAAGAAACTTATCAAGCAGCTTGCCGAGATAGAGGTTTGCTTGAAACTGACGATCATTGGGAGAATACTTTGAAAGAAGCTGCGATTTCGCAATGCCCATTAAAGATGAGGGAGTTGTTTGTAGTAATTCTACTATTTTGTCAGCCTTCTGAACCTTTAAAATTGTGGGATAGCTTCAAAGATGATTTTTGTGAAGACATCAGACACAGAATACGACAGCAAAATCAGGATTTAACTTTGAAATTCAATGACGATATGTACAATGAAGGCTTGATAGATATAGAAAATAAGCTTTTGGAATTAAATGAAAAAAGTTTAAGTGATTTCGGATTACCGTCTCCTATTCGCTCACGAAATGATTCAATAGATACAATGCTGGTACGTCAGTACAATGCCAGTGATTTGAATGATTTTGTCAACGAAAATTTGCCAAAATTAGTCTCAGATCAATTGCAAGCATTTAATACAATAATTGATACTGTTATGAATAATAAAGGCAAAATATTTTATTTGGATGCCCCAGGAGGCACAGGAAAGACATTCCTGTCCAATTTATTACTGGCAAAGGTTAGTCAGTCTGGAAAAATAGCTCTGGCAGTCGCTTCTACAGGAATCGCTGCTACTCTATTAAGTAATGGGACAACAGCACATCCCACGTTCAAACTCCCATTATCAGTATCTCTGGACCAACAATCAGTATGTTCTATACGCAAAAACGGCCCTCTTGGCAAATTGTTACAGGACGCGGCACTGATAATGTGGGATGAATGTACGATGAGTCACAGAGCCCATGTTGAAGCTGTGGATCGAACGTTAAAGGACCTTAGAAGCTCTACTGCCATTATGGGGGAGTTACTTTTGTGTTTCCTGGCGATTTTCGGCAGACTCTCCCTGTAGTTACAAAAGGGACGCATGCAGATATCATAGAAGCATGTCTTAAATCATCTCCCTTATGGAGTTCTATTCAACACCTAAATTTGTGAACGAATATGAGATCCTATCTTGGTGGAGACACACATAAAGATTTCCCACAACAATTGCTCAGACCTGGAGGAGTTTTTCCTTCTCTAAATTTGGGCACTAATTCTGCTGAAATCATTTTAAATGAGACATTAGGTCAGATAGTCCACAGTCTGCAGCATCTTATAGAAGCAGTATATCCGGACTTCGAAAATTTACTAGAAAGAGACTTTCACTGGTTGTGTTACAGGGCAATAGTATCGCCTAGGAACGGCACTGTCAATGAAATCAACAATCTCATTATACAAAGAGTTCCCGGCCAAGTCAAAACCTATAAGTCGATTGACACAGTCACCAAGGTTTACGATGTCGTCCACTTTCCTCGAGATTTTCTAAATTCGCTTAATCCTTCTGGCTTGCCACCTCACGAACTATCATTAAAAGTCGGTACTCCTATCATGCTATTAAGGAATATAAGCCCTCCTAACATGTGTAATGGCACAAGATTGCTCATTAAAGACTTGAAAGAAAATTTGATTGTCGCGACCATCCTCACCGGTCCAGCAGCCGGCCAGCTGGCAAACATCCCGAGGATTCCCATGATTCCCATGGATTTGCCAATATCTTTCAAACGGTTGCAATTTCCCGTAAAACATTGTTCGCGATTACTATTAAATAGTCCCAGGGTCAAACTTTCTCTTTGGTTGGAATCGACCTACGAAAATAGTGTTTTTCCCATGGCCAACTATATGATGGTTTATCACGAGTTGGAATTCCCGAGAAACAGTACATTTTGCTTCCAAACAATAACAGGACATTGTCTACAGAGAATGTCTTAGCCAATAACATATTAAATACTTCTATGTCAGATAATTTGCATTGTAATATAATGTATATTAATATGAAAAACTATAAAAAAGTTAAAAAAATATCAAATAAAAATAGCAAAGAAAATTTAAATTATAAATTATTTAATACATTATTAAATTATAATGTGCTTTTTTTTATGTTTAGGAGAGTTTACCCAACCTAATTAACGCCGGGTTAAGCAGTTTATTTATCTTAATTGCACCCGTGCGAAGCTGGGGCGGGTCGCTAGTTAAATGTATTTTCGGATGGTTTTCATCTCCTGAACGAATTTTAGCATTCGTTTGACGAATAAGTTCTTTATATTTCCGTAAATCGGTGTTGGAATATCCGTTTGGAAAGTTTTTAAACTATAATTCAAACCATCCTAGACTCACATCAGTTAAGTAATCACCAATTTTAATTTTATTTTCAGGCAGAAATGTTATTACCGAATCTCCCAGGAACCAGACGTTGTCATGTCGATAAACACCATTTGTACCGTGCATGGACGAAGATTTTTTAAAGCTAAATAACGATGTGTTAAATGATAAATTGGTTGCTTTTTTTTCTTCTTTGTTGAAGGTTCTTATTCAGTTTTAATTTCCAAAGCTTTTTAATTAGGTTTATTCAACACGGGATGTAATGTATCCATTCTACTCATAACAGGTTTAAATATTTCTTCTTTTAAAACATCGTGTTCAATATGAGCTCGTTTGGTTTGTAAATATTTCTATTTCACAGCAGATAAAATGTTATGTAATTCTTAAGCAGAGGCAGCCATGTTTTGATAATATTACATTAAATTCAAACTATTTATGTATGAATTAAGTCGTTGCTTTTCGAATTGATGTTGTAGGTCGACTAACTGTCACACTAGATCGATTAGTTTGCACTTTTTCAACCTTAACGATTTTACTTAAAACATCATATAATTAAATAACTGTTATAGCTTTTAAATCATTAATGAAATAATTTGTTCTTGTTTCCAAATCATAATTTTGTTTTCTCAAATCTGTTTGAGTAATTAAATTAAATTTTTTAGTACTGAATTCATTGTTTATATATTGCGTAATTTGTTCCATTTGTGTTTCAACTTATTTGTAATAGAATCGCTTACCACTGCATTAATCACATCTTTAAAATTTTCTTGCATTTCTGTAAGTTGTGTTATAAAAAATATATTTGTCATATCATTAAAGTCTTTACTGAATACATTTAAACGTTCTTCTATTCTAAATTCATTAATCAGCAAATGATTTTGAATATTGGTTAACATGTTTGCAATTACACTCGTGTTTTTATAAACATCATTCAAATCAACTAACTTTATTAATTTCTCTTGAATATCTTTTGATTGTGATTTAAATATGTTTAGCATAATAGTGTTTAAGTCTTCCATGTAACGTTTATTTACTGCATTGCTATCTTTCACAGTCATACCCATATTATGTAATATATGTATGTTCAAATCACAATTCCCATCGCGGTTTTTGGTTAAACAGCTATTGTAATAATAATGTTTTATACTTCTATGTCCAAACTCTGAAATACTCAATGTTCTTCGCCTGGAAATAAAAAACTGTCAAATCCTGACCTATATCTGCCTTTATATAGGGGAACCGTTGGTATAAACACACACAAAAAAAAACATAGTTGTCTTTCCAACAGGAGAAACACATATCTTTAATCTTTGTAAAGGTCATATTGCCTAAAACATCATCACTGTAAATTTGTTGCATATTCATATTATTATCCATTAAAAACACAATTAACATATTTGCATTATCGCGCAAATTATGTGTTGGTGTATGTGCGTATATCTGCGATGGTTAAAAACAATCAGAATTTGAATGTCGACGAAAACTAAAATATTGCTATATTTCACCCTGCGGTTCACACCAAACATCATCAAAATTAAATACGAAATTGGGTAATGTTTCATTCAGAGGCACTATATTTTCTTTATTTGTAAAAGGGAAATATTGCATTCCATCAATTAATGACAAAATGGTTGCTAATCATTGATATCTCTCTTGTTGTATTGTTTTAGAAAACATATATACGTTTTGAAATTCAAGACCATTTGGATGTTCCAACAGAGACATAATAACACAAGTTTTTCCACGTGAAAAAAGGATGCATATTAAACGCAGTATATTTGAAGGTATAAGAATACCACCTTTCTGTTCAGTTATGTTTTCTACCATATTTACAATTACCAGCAGATGTACATTTTGTTTTATAACCTTCATTTCTTCACAATTACACAGTATTATGTAACGTACTATCATAAAACTATAAATTTAGGTCTATATATAAGGTTGCGTTTATTTGAAAAAAAAAAATGGTTCGTACTAAACGTATCAAAAAAGGATGTGGTGTATTAAAAACATTAATTAATAAATTACCATTTGAATTGCATTTATCGAAATAGAGTTATTGCGGTATGTATTAAACTTGCTGAATATCTGACATCGAACGATCAAGGAATAAACTATTTGGATAATGCTTTCAAAGAACATGATATAATTTGCGATCGAACAAACATTTTTGAAAGAAAGATATATAGCAGATACAGTTCTAGCCAAGAGAAAGGAACCTGGCAATTCAAGGTTATGCCCTATGCAATGCCCCTGCCAACTTCGAATGACTAATGGAGAAATTTCTGCCCTTGGATACCTGTCAGGTGTACCTAGACAACATTGTGGTCACAGGAAGAACTTTTGAAGAGCACCTGGCATGCTTAGATTCTGTGTTTCAGAAAGTGACTGTGGCCAATCTGAAACTGGTTCCCAAGAAATGTCACCCTTTTCCAAAAGAAAATTAAATTCTTGGGCCATGTTGTATCAGCCTATGGGATTGAAACGGACCCTGAGAACACCAGCACAATAAGAGACTGGCCTCTACCGAAGGATAAACTGAAATTCGAAGTTTTCTGGGTCTATGTGCTTACTACTGTCGATTTGTGCCTGATTTCGCCATTATCGCCAAACCTCTGCATGAATAGACTGAGGCAGAAAAAAATTTTGTTGGACCCCAGAATGCAAAATTGCTTTCAATAGACTAATGGAAATTCTGATATCTTTCACAACACTGGGCTTCCCAAGTAGAGAGGGTGAATTTATTCTGGATATTGATGATAGTGATGTTGGAATCGGGGCTGCGTTATCTCAGATCCAGGATGGAAAAGAGCGGCCATTGGAATACTTTAGTATCGTGCTACACAAGCCCGAGAGTAACTATTGTGTGATACGCAGGGAGCTTTTGGCAGTGTTGAAGGCGATTGCACATTTTCATCCATATCTTTATGGCAGACACTTCATCTTAAGAACTGATAATGCTTCATTACAGTGGCTACTAAATTTTAAGAACTCCGATGGTCAAATAGCCCGGTGGATACAGCACCTGCAAGAATATGACTTTGAAATACACAACAGGTCTGGATGACTTCACAGCAATGCAGATGCACTCTCCAGGAGACCATTCGAACCATTATGTCGTCATTGTGGATGCCAGGAGGAGAAGGTTGGTGTATCCTGGAACGAAAAGAGGACAATAATTCAGGGCCCTGTATCTGGTGATGCGTCATATACATGGGATGGAAAGGACATAAGAAATTATCAACTAATTGACCCTATATTGCATTCAATATTGGAGTGGAAGGAAACCGGGCATCGGCCGAGATGGGAGGAGATATCTAGCCTAGGCGTGACATTCAAGGCATACTGGGCACAGTGGAATTGCGTTATTATAAATAATGGTGTGCTTTGCAGGAATTGGGAAAGTAACGATGGGAGACAGAGTCATTTACAATTTGTCCTACCAAAGTGCAGAATCCCAGATGTACTAAGATAACTGGACAACACAGTAGCAGGTGATCACTTCGGTGTAAATAAGACACTTGACAGAGTCCGAATGAGATTCTATTGGCTGCATTGTCGGCAGGATGTTGAGAAGTGGTGTTATCTGTGTGATGCATGTACAGCAAGAAAGGTCTGAGGGTTAAGGCATGTGGTCCCTTCCAGAAGTACAATGTTGGGGCCCCATTCGAGAGGGATGGCATTTGACATTCTCGGACCCCTACCAATCTTTCGGGGGGGGGGGGATAGCACAAGACTATTTCACAAAGTGGCCTGAGGTCATACCGGTGCCAAACCAAGAGGCAGGCACAGTAGCTGATGCTCTTGTCGAGCATGTTTTCTCCAGGTTCGGAGTACTACTGGAGCTTCATTCGAGCCAAGGACGAAATTTTGAAACAACTCTTTTCCAAGAAGTTACGCGGATTTTAGGAATGAAGAAAACCCGAACCACATCATTACAACCTCAGTGGAATGGAATGGTCGAGAGGATAAGTCGTACTCCGGAACAGTATCTGGCTATCTTCGTAGAAGACAATCGCGTAACGCTCGGCAGTCCACGAGTCCACAAGTGTAACACCTTCAAGGATGCAGTTTGGGGGAGAGAGCTCCGACTACCTGGCGACTTGCTGTTCGTACGTCCAGTGGAGGAAGAAGCATCAACTCCAGAAATGCTATTAAGTTATGTCAGAATTTTACCGATATTGATGAGTTTGCCCGGAAGCACCTTATCATTACAGTGATAGAATGAAAACACGATGTGACCAAACAAAACCTGAGGAGACATTTCAAGAAGAACAGCTGGTGTGGATGTAGAACCCTCAAAGGAAGAAGAGATATTGCCCGAAGCTACAGAAGTCTTGGAAAGGCCCATACAGGAACTTGAAGCGGATAAATGATGAGGTTTACAGGATTTGCCAACAGGGCTCTCGGGCAAAACCTAAGGTTATCCACACAGACCGACTGGCGATGTACGAAGTTCCTGATTCTGTAGAGTCTGTTCGAGACAAACATACTTTTAAGGAGAGGGCAGTGTTACATGCTGCAGCTGGCACCAACTCCGCTGCCTTGCACCATAATCGGAAACCCACCTCGCCCTCCCTCTGCCCGCAACGATGCGCTTGTGGTTGCCTTGCCCCCTTTTGGGAATCCCGTGAATGCCGACAGCGGCGAGACTTTCTGACAGCACAGACCTCCTCTCGCCTGCTAGAGTTTCCGATACATTTAGTGACGACGCGAGAATTTTCTGGTGAGACTGGCTGGCACCTCAGCCCTCCACGACACATCATGCGAGTTGGGGAAGATTCTAGGTGGCTGTATAATTTTCATAACATTATTATTTTCACTGGTAACAGGTCGAGGAGTTTTTACAGTTTTTATGATTGAAAGTATGAATTTGAAATGATTTTAAGAAAAGTTCATTCATGTTTTAAACAATTGATTTAAATGTTAAACGATTTTAAGAAAATTTCATTTACTTTACTAAAAGTTTTAACGATTTGTTTAAAAACGTTTATAAAATTTATTTCAAATTCTAAAGACTTTTTTGAAAAGTTATAACCATTTAAACAAATTTTCATTTTGTTGTTAACAGTTTTAATGATTTACTAAGGAAGTTAATGATTTTAATGATTTCAGTTGTAACAGGAAGTGTTGTGATTTTTTTTGCAGTTTTATGATGTAAGATAGTGTTTTGTTTAAAAAGCTTGTATGGGTTACTCATGTAATGATAAATATGTGTAATGATTTTCAGTCATAACAGGAATTGTTGTTATTTTTCTGCCGTTTTATGATGTAAGATGGTGTTTGGGTTAAAAAGTTTGTACGGCTTACACATGTAATGGTAAATATATTTGATGATTTTCAGTCGTAACAGGAATTGTTGTGTTTTTCTTTTTTGCATTTTTATGTCTTAAAGTGGTGTTTTGGTTAAGAAGCTGGTATGGCTAACACATGTAATGGTATATATGTTTAATGATTTTCAGTCATAACCTATTTAAAGTTTTACGATATTAACATGTTTGATGTCATTATGTAAAGAATTTATTTTACGAATGTAAACTAAGGTATGTTTTATGAATATGAAGAAAATTTAATTAAATTTTTATATGTTAAAATTGAATTCTGTGACTTGTTATTTATTAGTTTGAAAATTTCCCTCGTGTCATTTTATAATATTTTGTGAATGATTGGATGTTTCTGAGATATGTCTGCATAGTGAATGTTTAAATATCCTTGAGACGAGTAGGTGTTGGTAAGATTTTTGAGGTTTGGAACTTGGAAATATTTTAAAGCCAGGTTATTCGTTTTATCACTTTCATGAAAAATTTAACAAGTTGTTTGCCTACGATGTGATGAGAGAGAGAGAAACTAACATTTTATTTAAAGTAGTGTAATAAAACAAACACACTCTGAAGGGGAAATTGCAAATAAAATGTTGGAGATAAACGAACATATCTGAATGAATGAATCTGAAAGGAGAGAGAAACAGACATCTCGAGAAAACTTTGCGGGCCACTGGTAAACTTGAAGAACCCTAGGGAGTTCAATGAAATCGAGAACCACACAAATACATTTTCAGGGCCAGGAAAAAGAACTCTTAGCGTCACACCACAATGTTTCCCAATGTCCTACAACTGTACAGCTGTAGAGAAAGCTGGGAGAAACCAACAAAGTTTGAAATAAAAATATTTTTCTCACGTAAAACAGATTCCAACTGCTGCAGCTGGAAAAGGAGTTGAAATATCGTGAAATTCAACAGATTTCGTCTTCGCTAGCAGTCATTTCAAGCTGGATATGTGCTATTTTAGTAATTTCAAGTCGAAAAAAGTAGCATTTATTTAAATAACTTGAAATATATAAACATTTTATGGTAGATAGTAGAGTCTAAATTCAGAACTGGAAAAACTACACGTGAAATACGCACAAATACTTAGAAAAACAGATGTAATACGTATGTTTTCTTTGCTAGATGAATAAATATTTAAAAACGTTTCGAACAAGTTTGTTTAGTGTAAATTTTTAATTGTTGAAAAAGTTTAACTTGCTTATTTCTTAAATCTAATAATAATATTCTAAGTTTAACTAGTGTAAGTGGAAAGATGCATTGTTTTGATCACTTACAAGAGTTTTTGCATATTAAAAATATGTCTTGAAGTTGTGTTGGAATGAAAATTAATCATTGCTTAGTTAAAAGTTAAATAAGATTGCTGTAAAATGGTATAAAATTGTTTGATGGAAAACGGTGTAAAATTCTAAAATGTTTTGTATTTTCACAGAATTAAGCTTAAAAAATTTACTTAAACAGTTTATAATTTTTAAATTGAATTTATTGTGTGATAAATACAAGTGGAACGTATTTCTTAGTGATGAAGAAAATAAAGTCTCATTGGTGGGACTTGCAAAATTTTTAATTTCGCTTGGAATATGCCAGGCTTTTGCGTATCGAAAAATAGGAGGAAGCTTCAGCGTTCCAGCGAAAAAAGCAGTTTGTTGGCAAGAGGGCGGAGGAGGAGCTAGCCCAGGTCAGTTCAAAATCCGATGCTGCCCCAGGGGATGGAGCCTTCACGACATTTTACACACAAATACATACTTTGGCCTTGAAACAAACCTCTGTTCCTCGCCGAGCAGCGCTCTGTGGTGGGTTGGTGAAGGGAGGGGGACAAGGGCTGTGTGGACTGTCCAGTTTTCTGGAAATATGTTCTTAAGTGTCGTAAGGGGAGGGGGTTCGAAGCCTTGAATCGATAGCGGGGGCTCTGCAGCGCCCTCCGTGGACAAGGTAGTCATCAGAAAACGTTTTCAGACCTTGAGGGAGCAGGTTTTGAGAAGCAAGGCGTTGGATTGGGCCAGTCCTCTGGAAACGAACTCTGGGATGGTGTAGGGGAGGGGTGGTCGTCGCTAAACAGGTTTTTGTAGTGTTGGATCGATGGCAGTGTGAGTGTCTTTCGAAAAGTCAACCCTCCGAAAAGAACTCTGCATTGGAGGGGAGAGATACAGATCGCTGAAGACGAGCTGTGGGGCGTTGTTCTGTAACTTTGGATAGAAACTGTCTTTTCGCACAAAGTCATCTTCTGGCCAAGGGGGAAGGAGGGGGACGCACCGACATGAACAGTTCTCGTAGATTTCCGCCATGTAATTTTCACGACAACACTTGGCCAGGATACACGTATACAGAAGCTCTTTCGACTTCACCGGGCGCGGAAAGCTTCGTGACGCGATCAGGGGGTACCGAGATCCTCGATTTGCAGTACCGGCCAGCACGCTTCGGAGAGTGTTAGCCGAGATTCTCTTTTCAATATAAAAATGATTTTTTTTAAATTTATCACAAATAGAATAATTTTCGTGTAAACTACGTTTTTGTGTTCGGTCGACGAAACTTGGAATGATTTTCAAATGTCATTTCGGTATCTAGTGCAGTAAAATTTCACAGACTTAACGAAAAAAAAAAACTGTAGCATGTACGTAGTTTTAAAAAATATATAGTACGTTTCTATAAAGTGTTGCACGATTACGATTTGCAGGATTAAGTCCTTCTTCATGTAACTATTGTAAAAATTACTGTTTCATTCACGTAGTTGTAGGACGAATAGTGTATTCAAGCTGTTAATAGTAGCTTGTTAGAGAAATAGGTTCTGTCAGTCGTAAATTTCAGCTCAACCGCGCTCCACGTATATAACAGCTTATAATCTGGCGCACATCATACAATCCAGTTATTCATTGACTGACCTCCGAGGCAGACGGATGTGTTTTGGGGGAGGTGAGATTTCATTACGTGTTTTTTTTAATTCGTTGTTAATTCGATTAATCTAATTTACATACTAGTACGTGCATCATAATTTTTATCCATTTGTCATGTAGATACCATTCACATCTACTTCCGAGTAGCTATAACTTTAGTTGCTTGTCAGCTTCCGACCACGCTCCACGTATATGTATAGTCAGGCTCTCGACGTAAGCTCGCTTCATTCATTGACTGACCACCGAGGTGGATGGATGTGTTTTGGGAGAGGTGCGACTTCATTATGTATTTAGTCATTTTAATGTACTTGTGTGTTAGCCGTTTATGTATTTCCATTACCATTTCCGAGTTTTTCACCTCAGTTTATAATCAAACATAGATTATATGTTGATGTAAGTGCTATATCAAAGTCAGTGCTACAACGACCTCCTGACCGAATGGACCTAAATTAAACGATTTATTTTTTATGCGTGTTAATCAATTGATTACTTTTAATATGTGGATTCGGTTTCAGAAGTTCCTCACGTCTCACTGGCAGACGGACTTGTTAAAAATATTGTCAGGTATGTGAGGGAGGTGTCATGTAGTGAGTGTTATATATATATATATATATATATATATATATATATATATATATATATAGTGATTGTGTTCATTAGACGTTGAATTTATAGGAGCTTTATTGGATTCGTTGTAGATCGTTAATTAATTCCATTCTGGAGAGTCGTGTAATTGTGATCGTTTAGCACTTGTCAACACCAGAAGTTATTCACGTAGTTGTGTTCGTTTGAAATTTGAGATTCGATGCGTGTAATTTATTCATAGGTAGAACTCGGTGAAATGATTTCTCTCAAGCGTTAACTATACGCCTCGTTCTGTTTAATTAACATAAAATCGCCTATCTACCATCTACGAGCAATATCCTATCCAAAAATATTTATGCCACTCTTGCACAAAACTCACCACATAAATACCCTGTTCCGAACACGTCACACCTCATCCATGTACCAGAGCTCCAAGGCTGAGGATGTACCACAGCTGCGCCCACCCCACAAAAATAAAGAAAAATGAAAATAAAGTACAACTATGCATTTATCACACAACAATTTTGATTAATTAACTAAATTAAATTAATTGGATTAATCAATCAAATCAACATAACATTTTATCCGACGAGAATTTAAAAAATTGATCGGATTAAGATCGGATTAAGGACAATTGCAAATAATAGGATTAACTTTTTTGATCAGATTAAAATCGGATTTAGAATTAACCCTTTTGATATCAAAGGGTTAATCCGATTAATCAAAAGTGGGGTGAAACCGGCACGCCCCTACCACTTTCATTATTTACATAATAATTTGCAATTAGCATATATTTCGATATAAATTTCCATGGATGATATCTTCTGGCACAGTATTGTCTTCGTGTGGTATGTTGGACGTTGTCCTGATAATGTGCACTCAATATCACAAAATAACGCAACGTCCAAAAAGCCACGAAGACAATACCACACCGAATATATTATCCACGGAAAGCACATCGAAAAATGATAAGTGAAAATAATGAAGTAGATAAGTAAGATGACGCGTAATTTCGTAAAGAAGTTGGTGTATACAAGAGTTATATTCTTTTGAGTTATTTATATCGATTTCGTGTGCAAGGCTGAACTTATAGAACTGGAAGGGTACATCAAGTGATACTGTGTAATTTTGAAGGATGTGAATGTTTTACTCGTACGATAATTCTTAGTTTATGTGCGCAAAAATGAAAACGAAATTAAATTATGAATATATCCAGTATCCAGAATATTATACATGAGACACAAAACTGATTTTCCCACATCGCTAACGACTTAATTTGCGATCGGTCAACGTGTCCCGTTAAAATATTTGGTTTAGAAGGAGATATGATTTTACGGTGTTATATCCGAGAATAGCTGTAATATACAGAGGGTTGGTGAAAATTTACGTTCACTGAGGCATCAACACTAGGTTAAAAGAAATTCATACTACTGAGCATCAAAATCTCAACATTTTGGAAGATTTTAATTTTACTGAGCTCAAGGACACATGTTATCAAAAACTGTGTCATTTAACTTTTGTACAAATTATTGTTCAACTTGTTGACATTATTTGAAAGTACTCTGTCATTGCATAAACAAATTTTAGATCGCATAGCTTTTGCTTAATGCCATGTAAAGTAACAAGTTTAGTGTTTTGGGACGTATAAATGAAGTAAACGAACAATTTAGTCTATTTTAAGGTACTCTTAATTCATGTTGCAAAAAAAAATTAACAGCTACAAATTAAATATATCTAAAAACACCCTTATGTAAACAATTTTAAAAATTGTAAATATTTCTTGAAGTAACTATGTGGGACACTTTGCTCCAATAAAAGGGATTTTTCAGAGCTATGTAGCTAATTTTTTAAAAATAATTTATTGAAAATAAGGTTTAATTTCTAAATGCCGAAAATATTGGATTCGCGTCATTTGATTAAGTGAGTAAGTTTTTTTTTTTTATTTGTACGTCCAAAAAAACTACGAAAATTATGGTTTTAGCATGAAATTATACAAGTAAGTTACTGTAATTTTTTTTTAGACGAAACAGTACTTGTAAGTAATGTCTATAAATTTTGCATTATATACTAAAATTTAAATAATACTTCAATGCCGAAATATTATTTGTGGGAATGTAGGAGGTTACATAGTAAACCATTGTAAACTTCTAATTAGGTTAAGGCCGAGTTAAGATATTTCGAAGGCTGTTAATAACAAGAATTTTAACCATCGTGGAGGCGTAGCTAAGCAGAATGGCGACGTAAAGTAATTAATGGAGGAAATGGGAGCGCCCCAAAAAAAAAAAAAAAAAAAAACCTATCAATCAGCGAAGCTCGCCACGATTCTCACGTGCGTAAAACTGGGAGTGCCACCGATGAGAAATTCGCCAAGGACACATACACCAATTGCTTACTCGGGATCCGAACTAGGATCCTCAAGGCGCTGTGCTGACCTCGGTCACTTAAACATATGATGTCCTCGTCTTCCTACCCACGAAACCCACGAAAAGCACGGTGTATATATATATATATATATATAGTGGTAATTAAAACACATTAAAATACCTTTTCAATTACTTAAAACTATTATAAATGGTTATATGCTTTATATTTAATTAATTTCATAAAAATTATGTGATGCAAATAAAATTGGAATTAAAAAAATTAAATGAAAAACTAACTTTTCACAATTTATTCTAGATAAAAACTAATAGGTACAGTGAGGTATGATTTCTAATTAGTTACCATCGTTACGATAATGTGACGTGGAGCCTTGATGGCCTTGCATCTCAGAAGTCACGGCCTATCCTTCCCTAGGTGATCAGTCTATCTAGATTTATCATGTGGGGAACGTGACAAACGCTAACGACTGCCTGCCGCTGCCGGCGGATACTATCGGGCTACTCCCGTCCCCCTCCTTCAGTGCATTCCGGAGGCCACGGTGGCTGAGCGGTTAGACTGCTCGCCTCTCAGCAAGGCGAACCGGGTTCAATCCCCGGCCGGTACACTCCGGATTTTCGCATGTGGGAATTGTGCCGGACGTTGCCGCTGGTCGGCCGGTTTTCTCGGGGATCTCCCGTTTACCTCGCCCCTTCATTCCGGCGCCGCTTCATACTCACCTCACTTCAGCCTCGTCGGCTCTCAAGACCTCGATGTTAAGAGCCGCCCAAATCTCTTCAATCACATTCAGTTAATTCCGTTACTTCTTTATTATACCTACTATATTTGTTGATGTCATGTCCCAGGAGCGACGACATATTACAAGTCTCGTTCAGATGTGGCGTTCCCCCGACGAACGATAGGTTTATAACTCAGAGTACAGCGCAGTGAACACTTCCATGTACCTACACTGATGTGCATTGTATCTACACATCTGTCCAAATTACGTAGCCTCGAATAGGTTAGCGTACTGTAGACTTAAATAAGCGCTCTGGTATGCCAGTGCACTTTTTTTGACTCGGTTTAAGTTACGCAATTATCAAGTTATGCAAATCTGTCTTTTTTTTTTTTTCGTTAAAGCTCGGCTTTCATGTTAAAACCAAATATAAACTAACGTCACATCACTGTTGAAACGCGTGAATTTGCAATTATTTTGGCGGTTCTCGTGCCAGTGTGGGGGACATGCTCCGAAGACGAGAATCGGTTCACCTCATTAAAAGTCTGTAGTTCAAACACCCTTATAGAGTGCCTCTCTGAATGGACTACAGAAAAACAACTTCGATCTTCAGTTTGTACCGAGAATTCTAATTCACGACAGGTTCATAGACATTTGCTCAGATGTGCATTCCAAATGTATAGGTTATTCATGGCAAAGTGAGTACTTTTAAGACCCTCGCAGACATAATAAACTATATATATATATATATATATATATATATATATATATATATATATATAACACGCACATACTTATTTTTTAAGCTATGAAATTTATGCACTGTGTTTGTAAGTCACATAGCTATTTTGATATTATCAATTGGCAAAGTAATGCAAATAAGCTGGAAGAAGCTCCATAACATATACCTGTAGACGTAGTTGTGAGAAGATACATTTGGCTTTATGAAGAACGTAGCCTGCTGCTTCCAGAACTAGAACACCCAACATTTAAAATTATAAGTTTCTGTTGAATATTCTCTGTTTCATGGAAATAATTTAGATTTCAATTTCGCATGAAAATTCTTGGCCAAATATTATTATGGAGAATAAACAGTTGTTTACGTGTAACAGGCCATTGCAGTAAAGTTTATTCCATATTTTCATAATATTTCATCATTATTAGCTTAAATCTTTCAGACAGACTTTAATTTACGGTTTCCGATGTTGCAAAAAATAAATTTTATGATGCGTGCTCTACTTAAGTCGACACAGCACTTGTTTCGTTGTCACAGCCAATAAGATGTAGGCTATACGTTCGGCTACAGTTATATGAACCAATTCGGACCTAGACCAGTAAGACGTTTTGCGAATCATTTACCCACAAGTAAGATCATTGGTCAATGAGTTTCGCAGTGTGCAATACAGACCAGAAATTACCTACGCATGCGCAATGTACACAATTTTGCGCAGTGGGTCTGAATGGGTTAAGAGGTTTGGACCCATTTGAACCATTTCGTCACCATTCTGAAATTCGTCAGCCCATCTCGTTTTGGGACATCTATATCATCTTGGGTGATACGTTTACAAAACACAGGCATGCCGATTATTTCCCATCTGTGTAAAATGTTCTTTCCGACTGTATGATTTTTACAAATTGCATTCAATTTTTCAATGTTTGATTCTTCGCGTTCTACTTTTCTAGTTTTCCTGCCTAACTCATAACTTGCTGCCGTTTGAACGTGCCTTACTTAACACGAGCCTTTTTCTTTTCCTGTTCCCCAAATATTTGATTTACGGCACCATATAATAAGACTGATATAAACATTTTTCTACCTTATTTTGAAAATTCTGCTTTTATTGATATCGTTTATTAAGATTCGTTTTAATGCTCCACGGAACTATAATATATGCTTATTGTTTATTTTTACATTTCAGCTATTTTGGTAAAGTCTGTTCACAATGAAGTTAGCACTTTTGAACTCAACCTTATAAAAAAATCACTGCCCCCTCCTACGTGTATTTTAACGAGCACAGTGAGTGACATGCGCCCAGCAAAGTTGGTAAAGACGGATGGAAAGTAGTTCCATTTCTTAATGTAGGATAAAAACTGTTAAGTAACCATTTGAAATAACTTAAATTATTTATTTTGTTTTCTATTTTTATTAATGTATCGAAGTGTAAAAATGAACACATTAGTAAAGTATTAATTTTTAAAATATTTTCACAGCTTCACTGGACCGACGCATGAATAAAGTTATGAGACCCATGGCAATGTAATTTTACATGAGGTGGAAGATTACACTGCGTGCATACAAGTAGATCTTGAGCAGGGCTTTCAAAAATGCTCGTTTCACCGTGAACCGCCTATACTATTATTTTTATTTCAATATGTTTTACTTTACCAACCTTACAAAAAGGTGTCAAGAAAATATTTATGATTTTTTTCTGTGGTGCATAGGTATTTTTGAGCGATAAAGCATGTGTTTTCGACTGAAACATTAATTCCGTTGAACGTTCTTTTTATTTAAAAGCTGAGAAACGACCTCATATCTTCACTCTATTTCTTCAAAGTCACATGGCTATGGCATTCTTTGTATAGACCGCAACGTCAATATCCTGGATACCGAGTACCTACGACAGAGTTGGCGATAATGCCGCACAAAGACAAAAAACAGACCATTTATAATCACCGTGACTTTACTTCTGAACAAAGGAGAAACCATGGCTAGAAGTTAGTTTTCCGTGGGGAAAGGGCTCGTACCTTCCACTGGAACAACGCAAAGGTCGCAAACGAGTACGAACCAGTTAAAATCCTTTTCTCTACGCCGATGCTGCATTCACGACATGAAGTTCAAACAGTTGTAACCTTCTACGGCAGCGCTAATTACGCTGTCACGATCGAAATCATAAAAAAAAATTTCAAAAATTCCCTGCTCTCGCTTTTGTGCACTAGCTGAAACATGTGAGGACTTAACAGATATCAGAGTTTTTTTTTTTTTTTTTTTTTTTGGCAGCGTTCTGGTTAACTTAATACGTATGTTATATCCTTTATGGCTGTGTTCCAAATAGTCAACACAACACTCGCACTTGCACTCCCTTAGGGAACATCGTCACTCGAACTGTTCGAATTAATCGATACCCTCTACAATCGATTGTAAATCTGCATTAATAAAACAATATTTTATTTAAAACAACATTTCATAAACTAATATTTACATTTAAATTAACACTGGAGCGATTAGTAGGGATGATGATGGGTATGATAGTAATGTATGAAGGGAGTAAGGTATAAATTTTATCTGCAATCAAAAGTTTGAGCTCGAAATTTTGCTCAGCTATTCATAAGATTATGTACGAATAGTTTTCCGAATGTATACATATATATAATATTTACTGAAAATTCTTACGGTTAAAGAATACTTGTTACTGTGCCCTTGCACTGTTTTCAGTAATTCTGTCTTGCTTTATAAAGTCGTAAATAGAAACGAGTAACCAAAATGGGCCTTTATATTTATTTACGAAAGTCACACGGAGGAGAATGATATGAAGGCGGTTTATTTATTTTCCTGATGTTAGAACACAGAAAAAAAAAAGAATGGTGGTTGTTGCGAGCACGAACAAGGCATGCATGTGCACACACTCGTAAACAAACACTCGCTCTCATACTAGCACTCGCTCTCGATGAACATTCGGAACAGCACTCTCTGTCGTCATTGCCAAAGTGCGAGTGCATGAGAGTGCACATGTTTTGCAATTTGGAACACGGCCTATGTGATTAGGATATCACCTTGTATTCGACATTGTATTAAAGAAAATTACAAACTGACATGTGCAAATTTTCAGTAGGTTTTTTTTTATTTCCTGTAGTAAAATGAACTATAATGTGTATACTTTTTCACTTTTTAGTATTCCTAAGAAAACTCCAAAGTTCAATTAAAATTTGAAATTTAAATTCATTTATAAATACAACTGAACATTATTATTATGTTTCTATTGTGCTACACGTTCACTGTGTTGACACAAAAAACTAATTGTGCGATTTATGCTTTCTTCCATTTGTTCAAGGCGCAAAGAAATGAGTGTTGTGTTTCAATTGTAATTACGTTTATCTTCCCATAAGCATACGACAGTCTGTGTGGTAAAGAATGCAGAGTCGGTTTTCCGCAATTGCAGAATCATGAGAGCGATACGGCTCGTCACCACGTCGATTATTGGTAATCCTACAAGCCTTCATGCTGTCAGCTTTTCATCACAATATTGCTGTCAGCTTTTCATCAGAATTTTCACGCCATATAGTCTGGGTGAGGGAAGTGCTTGTTTGAATAATTAATTTATTATATTTCAAGCACAGAAATACCGACTATTTTTTAAATTAAAATTACTTTCTCTTTAAATATGTGAAAAGTACGAAATAAATGGGAGCTATAGCTTTGTTTGCAAGGCAAGAAACTTACATTTATTCGTCAAACACAAGTCATCAGAAATTACGTTACACGTATTGGTAAAATTCCTTGACAAACTGTCACTAAGCAGTAACTACCCAAGAGCAAGAATATCCACTTCTGGAAAATGAGCCACTGTCACCATGACGATAGTGTTTGAGAACGACCAATGTATCGAAAGACATTATTAGAGGGTAGCACATGAAGTTATCGTAAGCGCGGCACTGGAGAAGGCTGCGGTGTTGAAGTTGGACAGTCGAAGTACGCAGACGTAACCAGTTGAGAAAAGGAAGATGCGTGTAGCGCTGCAAGGGCTTCACTGCACTCCGGAGGTCGTTTGGAAATTCTTAGCACGCAAGGATGGCGAAGGCAAGCCCCTTTCGTACAACAGTTGACTGAGTTCGAATGGTGTCGGATAGTGGGACTCCGGGAAGCTGGAGGGTCATACAGGAGAATTGCGTAACTTGTTGGACGAGAAAAGTCAGCAGTGCGTAGTTGATGGCACCGATAGTCAGACGAAGCTACACATACCCGTCAACCGGTTTCTGGAATTTAGTGACGTACGGATGCACGCCAAGAACGTTGCATTGCACGAGCGGTCATAGCGGATCGCACGGCGATCGCGGAACATATTAGAAGTAATGTCGCCAAAGGAGTGTCTGCTAGGTACATCTGCAATTGTTTGCACGAAGCTGGTCTACCATCAGGCACGCAATTAGCCATACATTACCCTCACACCTTAGTATCGCGAAGCCCGCCTCTGGGCGGTGCTGAGAAAGGAACACGTGGTGGAAAGAATGGAAAAACATTGTGTTCAGTGCTGGGTCCCGGTTCTGATTTGGGGGCTGGTGACGGTCGAGTTCGTCTTCGGCATCGGCCTGGTGAGCGGCATATTCCACGGTGTACATGGCAGCAACATTCGTTACCAACTCCTGCGATAATGCGTAGGAGAGCGATATCCTACGATGCCCGATCGCCTCTGGTCTTTCGGATTTGTCAAGGCTCTCGGGCGAAGTTGAAAGTTGTCCATATCGACCGAATGGCACTATACGAAGGTCCGGATATTACAGAGTCTGTTTGGGACAAACAGACTTAAGGAGGGGGCAGTATTACATTTCACTGGTCTGAGCCGCTGACCGTGACCCGCCACGCTCGGGCGGGTGAAAGAGGACTGAGTACTGGTGATAATGGGGTGGCAAGTCAATGGAATCTTTTGAATGACAAACGAGCGATAATCCAGCCAGCGTTTTTGTTAAGAAGGCATTCTACCGCGATAACCCTTTTGCGACTCACCGCTCCTGGCCTTCGGCAGATAGGATTTCTGCGTTTATCTGAAGAAAGCTCTGGATTACTGGCCTCAGTTCTCTCAGCGTTACTCGGGGTGCGTTCTACCTTCCAGATGGTCAGAGCGACCGATATAAAAGTGTGACTGACGTCCGAGCCGGGAGTTGTCGAATGTATGAGTGGCGTGGGAAGTGACCAGTGGAAGGGAAATCTGCGACTTCGAACATCAGAGCAGTGAAGATTACGACTGCAGGCTGAACTATTGGACTGTTTGCGTGGGTGAAAGACATTACAAATGAGAGCAAAAGCTATACTGAAAGTGCGTTAATGATGAGTATGAGTTTATTGAATATAACCAAACAGAAATTAAGAAAAACTCTATTTAGAGTAAAAACATACATTAAATATTGCGCTAACTGAGAAATAAGAAGAATAATAGTGGATATAGATAAATTAATTCTGTAAATAATAGCTGTGTGAATAAATTTAAATCAAATTAAGTCTTTCATATTTATTTAGACCTCCATCTCTTACGAACTCAGATACGCCCCACAGGCATTCTTATAACAATATTTTACTTGATTGCAGTATAAACAAGTATGTACCCAATAGGTCTGCATAGAGATGCCGATAACATTTTCACTACACTTTGCACTTAAATCACTTGTTTTAGGAAAAATTCGTGTAAAAATATTGTTTCCTAAACTTCATCACTGATCACTTTAAGTCTATTCGTGAGAACGTCTTTCCTTACAAATATACTACCAGAATTCGCAATTCTCAGAAATTTACTGGCGAACGAACTTAACAAAAAAATATAATAAATTTAAATAAAGGCACTGCACAAATATTTATGACGTCTGATACATAGAAACATTTTTTTTTTTACATTAAAATTAATTTCATTCTACTATTAATTTTCTGTTTTAATTTATAGTTTGTATGGTAACTTTTAAAAATCATTTTATCTTGAAACCTAGCATCTGTAATTCTACTACTCTCCACTTATTGGCCGAACTTCATTGAATTGCCCATTGTATAAGTACATACATATCATAATTAACAGCTGTTGTGGAGTCAAACTATTTAATTTAGTACTCTACAATTTTTGTTTCAAGGTGAAATCTGCATAACACAACATTATAAATAAATTATAATGGTGGCTTAGAAGCTAGCTTATCAGTTACTGTAGCTCTTTCAAACTATTCCTACAGCAATAAGTTCAAAATGTATGCCGAAACTGTAAATGAAACACTAGCATCCAACTTAGTAAAAGAATGAATTAACCCTCTGCGTTTGCATCTGGAAGTAATTTTGCAAAATTATAAACTGTTCTTGTTTGGTTCCCTTCTTGGATTATAATATATTCTGCCACAAAATTAATTGTGAAAATATATATGTAATCAAGAATGTAAGGAAATAGAAATCAAGTACGTGATGGGTGCAATACAAATATAGGTAAATACTTCGTATTTCTATCGAATCGCCTTTGCTTCTCTATTTTTCTCAAATAAGTAAAGCAAAGGAAATAGTTTTTATTTACAAACAAGTGTAAGCTACTCAACTAAAATTGATTTACAATGCTTACTAAAAATCTGAATGATTATGAATTTAATGGCCTCTATTTAAACGATTTTAAATTAAATTTCTGCAATTTTTGTAGTAAATTTTTATTGGCATTCGTTTTGAATAGGGGAACTCCTCAATAAGGAGCCTCGATAACTATAAAGAAAATTACTATGAAAGCGTGAGCTCTCTGATGTTAAGAGTCGCCCAAATATCTTCACTTAATCTAACCAACCATGTATGCAGGCTAACTAAATTGAGATAGTAATATTACCTAAATTTGCAAGTTAATTAAATACGGAGGTACTGGCGCACTTGAATGTTAAGTGGGCAATGTAATATTTATATATCATATATATTATGATTTTAGATATGGCATTAATTTTGCTATTCTAAAAACCACCTCACTTCTGGTGTTACGTAATTTTTGTTAACATATTAATAGTACGTTTTCACAAAAAAATTTATTCTGAGTATGCTGACTTTTAACCCAAAAGATGCTAATTGGTAATCGATAAAAATCATATCTTGGAGATTGTAGCACCCTTTCTCAGTTATTCTTAAGTATAAAAGCAAACATTATAAGTGTTTTATTGTTCTTAATTTTAAATTTAAACAGGTTTATTAACCACTGCTTTGTGCCAGTAAGTTAATGTGGATCCGTTTAAATTATAACAAAATATGTTAGAGTATATATTATTACGCTCACGTTACAGTCCTGAATCGCAATTTAGAAACTACTGATTACATAACAGCTTTTTTATTGTATTTGTTTCGTTAACATGAATCCCAGTTCCACGTTTTCAAATATTTAAGCTACCGTATCATTAAAATGGTGAATATCATATCATTTGGGTTATGTTCACAGCACACTTGAGTTCGCAACGCAATGTAGCCTAAGTAAATATTTACGAATAGATTTTTAATTGATACGTGACATATTTTTTCGGGTGACTGATTTCCTCGTTACGGTATTCTAGTTTTAATATGTTAGTTCAATTATGTTTTAGTTAATAGTAATAAAATATAATAGAGATCAAATTCTTTGTACAAGTACAGATTACTGCAAGTTCATAAAGTAATTACGTAAATCTGTTAACGTTCGTTAATTTATAGGAGTGGCAGTTTTATCTCTACCGTAAGATACTTGCATTGAAACTGTAATTTACTAAACGATAGGCAGTATGTTAGAAGTCTAGACAGAGTTGATGCTAATGGCTGCAGCATTATATTGATGAATATTTCGCCCATACGAAGGGTACTTTGTAACCCACGACGACAATGAAAACACCAATTCTTGAGTTGAGGTAAAATGTCACATGATTCTCATATTTGCAAGGACATTTTTATGACTGCGAAGACGGCCCCGCCAATTTTATTGATGAGAACTGCCATGCGACAGAAATGTAGGTTTCTAGAAAACACACTCTTGTAAAATTTAAGAAATATTACATATGACGTGTTGATTATTGTTATATCTAAATTACAGTTCCAGTTTTAAACAATATTATTAAGACATCATAGTACCGGCTTTAAAACATGAGTTAAAAGAGTTGGGTTTACGAAATTACGAACTCTAACAGTTTGTGTTTTAATAATCAATAGTTTACTCACAATAAATCTTTTGAGTAATTGCCAGTTATGGATCTTTCATGAAGCTTACGAGTTTTGAATGCATATATAATAATGAAATTTTATTTTATGCCAACAACTCTATATGGTAAAACACGAAATGAATCACAGGACCTCTGAAATAATTAGATTCATATGAAATAGCCAAGGGAATAAATACATTTCGAATGGTTATAATTATTTTAAATTCCGGCATTTTACAAGAATTTTTCAATAAATCTTTTAATGTAAATAATTATCCTGCCATTCCAAGAGCACGTCAGTTTTACACCTAGACCTCCTACAACTGCATTGAAACCCACAACAAAAAACATTGAAGCCCCCTTAGGATACAATTCATGCAAAATTTGACTCATAAAGTAATCGGGACCAGTAACAAATATTTGCACATGGTAATCGGCTCAACGGGACCCATTCCTTCCTAGTCGTTTATAGGCTCACAAAAATTTTTAAATTTTGAAAGCAAAATTCATTATTGTCATGATATCGCGTGGTCCGGGATGATGCCACGTGTCTATGTTATATATATATATATATATATATATATATATATATATATATATATATAAGAATAATATTTGTATTTATCACGAGTGTAGTGGGCTGTAAACTTCACATTTAGATTAATTTCGAAGTTAAGAAGATAATTTACAATTTGGGTTCGCTAATCGAGATGGTCTAATTTATTTTGTAACTCTGCAGACTGTCGTCCATAATACTTTAATAACTCCAATAATTCAAATTACTGAAACTGTTTTTCTAAGAAATACTCTTCGTGCACCACGCTCATTATTAGGGTATTAATGACGTAGGTTAGTCAACGTTTAAAAAGTATAAGACTACCACGGTTAGAGAGAAAAATTACTAATTATATCCTTAACCTGGAAAGCAATGCGAATGTGCAATTTTCAGGCTACTACAAACGTGATAGAAACAAACGTTATTCTCGAAAGTGACAGAAGTCCACGCCGATTGGCAATTGGCTGGGAAGTGCGAAACTTGCGCTCGCAGTCAGGGCAGTTACCAGCACAGATTCTCGAGCAGATATGAGCGGAGTCGTTCCTTATTGATTGCAGTCATTCCCACACAATGGCCACCCTCTGTCCCCCTCGCGGCTCTCTTTTTACGACGCCGCCGCGGTACTATGGCCGACAATATGTTTCTTTATTGTTCTTTTACGGCCTCCGAGAGACAAATGGGCTGCACATGCGGAAGAACTTCTTTGTCCTACATGTAAATAGCACCTAAAGAGATTGCCTTTCTCTATCTGCGCCGAAAGTGAATACAAAAGAGGGAATTCTTTGCTAAACCTGGGGATAGAGTTTCTTTTCCTTTTCTTTATCTTTTAGTTGACTGAAGCCATGCACAGATTTCAAAAACTCTGATTACATTGCTTTGTATCTGGATGAATGTCTGTGTAAACTTAAACATGGTTGTCAACTGAATAAAACATTTGGTGCTCCAAGCACATTAATATGTTTTAATTAAACAATCCAATTTTTTTACTTTCATAGAAATACTGCGATTTATTATGTACAGCAGTTATATTAAAACATAAGGCGGAAACCTTGTAAAGTATAAAACGAATAATTGTTTATGCGTTTTGTGTTTATGGTTATTCACTGCAGTATGCATTTTATTATTGGAATCAAAATCACTGCGATGCATGCATCGTTTCTGCTGGTTAAACTTATGCCAGGAAACGAAGCCTTACTATATTATTACAATGGAAAAGCAGTGTCATATTTTCACTTTGAATAGTTTTTTCTTACATGTTTATACATGTTATTCACCTTTATTATTTTAGTGAAACCTTTTTATAGAAATGTTTGTCTGTTTGATACCTACAGACGATCTTCAGCACATTTGATCAAGAAGTGCTTTTAATGGTAATAAGGCTCGGCGCGCAGATTCAGAAAATATGGTTGAAAAATAAAGGTCATGTGTCAATAAACACAAAGTATTCATGTACAGCAGAACCTCGGAAACTCCGCACTCGGTAACTCGACATGCAATTAAACTCGTCAGCTTTACAGGCCGGAAGGGTTAAATGGCATGTATTATCGGTCAAGCCTATGCTCTCAAAAAGGAAGGACTAAAAAGGGCCATTTTTCCCACAAATAATGATACGCTTTTGAACAAGAAAACGCTGTAAGACTAACCATTCATATTATTATTAAAAATAAAATTACTTTAAATTACTTTATACTGTCTAGTTGACAGTTTAGTGATATTTGTCGTATTTTTTTTCGTATCTTCTTATAATATCTGATAAAAAAAAATTTGTGTTTATTCAGGCTTTGCTTCAAATAATGTGTTCTTGGTTACATATTCGCCCTTGATTTCGTAAAACTTGACATTTCACTAACTCGACACCTTCTAAGTCTGCATTAGGTTGAGCTTACGAGGTTCTCGGCTATTTATTAATCAAAAACTAGAGTTTAAAAAGTTATTTCCAGTCAAGACAGTGTTTTACAAGGCTCTGTTATCACGTGAGTGCACAACACTTTATCACTGGTATGGTGTCGTTACCCATAGTCATCCTCTGGCACAAGCACACCCTAAGTTATTAGAGCGAAATTCAGAACATGCGTGTGTGTGTGTGTATATATATATATATATATATATATATATATATATATATATATATATATATATATATATATATATATATATATATCTGTGTGTGTACTGGGACAGCTTACTTTTGTATCCATGATTTACAACCTGTGGGTTATAGAACAGTTACATACTGAGATTTCACTGTTTCCTTTTTTTTTCTCGAGCAGATTCTCTTATTCAACATAGCAAGACCAAAGACTAAAACACGGTTTTTACGTGATCCTTGTATCTTACGTAGAATTAATAATTTAATAACTCTCGAAAACATTTTTCAAATAAAATGAGATGTCAAAATATATGCTACGTGAATTTTCATCGTATGTAAAACACTTGAAAATTTATATCGCTTAGTCATAATTTTAACGATGTACATATTTTAAGCCACTAAAATCAAATCAGGTAACTCAGTTTCGGCAATAACTCGTAGAGCGAGTGTTCCATTGTGTAAATTCCAACTTGACAAAACTCTTTTTGAAGTTATAGTAAATTGGGCAGTGTGTAATCAAAGACATTGCACAAAATATTTTATTCTGCAGTATTTTTATTAAAATTACATTATTTTTCGTTTTACATCCCTAGTATCAGACAGCGTAAGTGTTTCATTTTAACAAGCATATTTGCTCCAATTCTATCGTCTTATAAGTCATTTCAGTATCCACTCGAGTAACAATTTTAAAATATAACTTTTATAACATACATCGCCTGCAAAAAAATTCTTAATAACGTGCAGCAATAGTTACATTGTAAGGCGCACCTACGTACGAACGTAACGAATCACACATAATATTTTAGAACTGCTGCTATTTATTAAAATGTATTAAATTTCCTAGTCTGGGACAGTCGCAAATACACGTCACGATGAGTTTTGAATGGTTAAACAATAATAGATGTTTCGATAACTGTTCGAAAATAAGCTTTGCAATCGTGATGCTACATTGATACAACTGTAGCTACCAGATGAAGGTGTGCATTTTGCCCATTTTATGGTTTTCTTGTAGACCTAATATTGAATGTGAAAACGGTGACATTCTATATATTTAAGACTCGGGATGGTGTTTAGGGAGCATGGTTCACAAAATGAGCGATATTAAGAATTAAACACGGAATATTTGTAACTATAATTTTTAGTGCTCTCCAAGTACTTCATTTGCCCATCACTTAAAATTATTCTATTTGAACTTGACGATATTGTGTACAGCCATTGAGTAAAGATATTCACTAGAGTGGCCATAGGATACGAAAAAGTCTGGCCAGTTTTGTTGTTAGTTCTTGAGCTGATGCAGAGGAGCGCTAGTGTTCTCGACCTGGGCGGTAACAGTCTAAACACCTCGCCACCCGTGCGGTGTTACCAGTGCTGCAGCCATTAAACGTAGGTTAACACACTGGCATTGGTTGACCCAAATGTTTGTTCACGTTCTGCTAAAAGCGATACTGTCTCACGCTAGATATCAGGTTTCATTGTAGTTGTTAATACCCAACTCATGATTAGTGGCGACCATAGCGAAATCGACCACGATATGAATTTATTTACCTCTGCGAAAATGAATCATCACGAATATAAAAAGTTTATGGTTTTTTAAATTTTAATTTATTATTTTACTATAGTTAGGTGTTCATGATAAAAACGAGTACTGTTAGCACTTACAATTACAAATTATATATTATTAATGAAAAATGTTATACATAATAGTAGCGTTTTGACTCCGTTCTTATGTGAAAGGAAATTGAAAGGACATGATTGTTCATGAGTCGAAAAATATATGTTGAATGCACGAAGGTCTACAATGTGGCTTGGTGTTTACAGATTGGGGTTGTGATATACTATGAAGGTGACTGTTCTTACAAATAATCAGCACATTAAATTTGTCGATTCAAGTGTCATTAAGGCTGTGTCCGATCCTACGAATGCACTTATGTAAATAAGCACACTCCGCTCGGCTCGATACTTGACACATTCCGACAGGCATACTTATTTGCGTCCATCACAGCAACTAGCCATCTTTAAATATTTTAAACAAACATTTTAACAGGAAAGAAATACTTAATCTGTGCTGGTTCGTAGGCGCATATATATATATATATATATATATATATATATATATATATATATATATATATATATATATATATATAATTATCAGCGTAATAGGAGCTATAGCTGAAAAGCGCTTGGCAATGAATGTTATACTATTAATCAAACACATACATGTTTTCAAGAAAGGAATGAGTAAGTATTTGACGCAGCAAATGCAGTTACCTGTAACGTACAATTAATAATAGTAAAAACTATAGGTAAATATATGAAAAGCTCTTTTAAAAAGGAACCAAATATTTCCTCCTGAAAACTATTTACTTCTATATCTCCCATGGTGAAAGAACATTGCATGATAAGGGCTTTTACGGTTGTCGCACACGTCTTAAGCAACATCTTCCATAAGTGATAGTGATATTCACTTTGAATTCTGTAATTGATTAGTTGGCAATCGCGAAGTGCTTCTTACATCTATATTTACTGATAAAGCCTTTGCACGAGATGGTGTTAACAAAACGCATAATAGTCATCAACGCTCTCAAGAGAATCCACACGCTACAGTGGAAACAAATTTCCAAGTTCGTTTCTCCATAAATATGTGGTACGGTATGACCAATGACACGTTGACAGGTCCGGTTATTTTAGATCATCGAATGAGAGGTAACAATTATTTACAATTTTTGTGGCATACGTTACAGGATCCACTCAGGGGACATTACTTTAGCAACTCGGAGAGCTCTGTAATTTCAACATGTTGAGACCTTAATTTGTAGATTGGTCGTGGTGTTACCATTAAATGGTCACCACGATCTCGAAACCGTACCCCAATATAGATTTTTGATTCTGAGGTTGGATGACGAGTAAAGGGTACAAACGAAAGGTTGCTACACGTGATGAAGTATTAGTTTAGGTCCAAAACTCGCCACACCTTTTTATACGTATATTGAAACAGAACGAATGGTAATATTCTTCATATATCTATGGTCGCTTACCTAAATTTATTTAAGGAAGTGCACCTATGCGTAACGAAGTTCCCTACTTTGTACAACACAATTCATAAATTTGCATCTTGATACAGTACATTTTCCAACTGTCTATAGGTTTAAAAATTCCACTACACCTTACGAAGTTAAATTCAATATTTTTTCAGTTTCGCATTATGGATGCTCTGGCTCAATTAAAGGATGCACTCCGACAAAAACACAGAGTTTTCTCACGAGAACACAACAATGCCCTGCAAAGGATGGAGGATTATAGAACATTTACTATAAACTGTTGCACACTCATCACTGTAAAGGATAAAATATTAAAGTAGTTCTGCGTTGGGAACCATTTGAGATAGGACACGTACGTAAATATTATTTTGCTAAACTGACCTCTCATTTCACCTCCATGAATATTGGTATTTCTGGGACATTCTGTATAAGTGTGTGTGTGTGTGCGTGTGTGTGTGTTTTATATGTAAACACTCACATTTACTCTTCTCCTACCTCCATAATAATTATTGTATAATGTCAAGATATCCATTTTTCTGTACCTGCCGAATAATTCTACCAGCTTTGCAAGCTTTAAAAGTGGTATAACGAAACAGAAAGAGTATTTGTTCTTAACAATTTGGTTTACCATCCTACTGTAATAAGCTTCGTCTTTTTGCAGTGGAGGAGAACAGAAAAAATCAAGTTTCTTATATTTTGCTCATATCGTATAAAATCATCTTATCACGGTAGATACAAAGGGAAAATGTTTACGTTACGGCGTAGTGTTAACTAAAGTGCATAAATGAATCCAGCATGACAAATGAAACATTATGTAGTAATTGAGAATAATGGAGCGTGTTCGCCGAGCCTCGCGGGAGCTCTACCCATCTTTAATCACCCGGACACATTGCTTATCTCTCGCCGAACGTCAGACAGTAATGACAGTGGCGTTGCACGGGACATTGGCATACTACTGCTGTATTCATGAAGGGGTCGCAGTGGTGGAGTGGCTAGCGCTCCCAGCCTCCATCAAGGCGAACTGGAGTACAGGGGGGTCAACTCACATTCACACAGAATATGCCTTAGCTGCCGTTAAGCCAGTGGTTAGCACACTTCCCGCTTAGTATCTCAGTTGGGAAGAAAGAGTATTAGCAGACCGGTACGATATCGCAGTCTCTCGGAACTGCGACAAGCTGTTTAGCGGGTTCCACGGCATGTGCGATTGAAGTCGAAGGCCACTCAGGGTTTATTATAATAAGCGTACAATTCCCCCGTGTGATTCATCTTCTTTAAATTGAAATATAAGGTAAATGCTGTGTTTAGGGCCTACTTATATTTGTTGCTATTATGAGAAGCAGTAATTGAAACGATAGGTGAACACAACTAAATTAGGCATATGGAGTTAAAAGAAATATTGTGTACAGCTACGTAATATTTTCGAACATGCATGATTGTGAACGGAGGTTGTGTGCAGGCATGGTAATGATATACCATATTTCTATATTAGATTAACTGTTGGTGCCAATTTTTATATGGCTTCGTTACGCTTAAAATAACGTCAACAATTCGAAAGTATAAATATATTTCGTAATACAATTTTGTTTAAATTAAAAAAAAAAAAAGTTTCGGCAAATTGGAAACGTACCAAGAGAAAAATCCCACATTAAGAATAACAGGGAAGATTGTAGGAAATGATTTCTCCTTTCTTTGAGATTTATAGAAATAATTCAAGAATATGTATGCATTTCAAAATACTCAGTTATGTACATAAAAAAAGTGTAGTTCTGACGTAACTGTAAAGGGTATAATGGTATTACATCCATCATATTTGATACGTTTATTTACGTTTTTTTTGTCAGTTTCACTGGCTTTTATCTATCAACTTAAACAGTGTTATATTTATAAATTTTAACACCACGAAAGTCAGCTGTTTAATTTGCAATGCTGCTATTTACCGTACAACACGACTTGGCTAATTTGAAATAATTATTTTCAAATATAAAAACTTGCAATTATTAAACTTAAACCATACATCTTTTTTTTAAAAAAAAAGACATAACGAAACACTGTGCAATGGAAATAATAAATACTTTCACACTGCAGAAAATGTTCTATTAAATTTCCTAATTTGTAATGGAAGTTTAAAACTGTATATCATAGGGAAATACTGCCATATATCAGGCTGCAAATATAGGAATGTTTAGCACTGCTACAATACATAATTGACAACTTCACTATGCATTTTACTGTTTCCTGAGCTAATGTAGGAACACTACCATTAATGTATGGCAGAACACTTTACCATCCGCTCTTTCTCGCTGTACGTATACACTGGTGTAGTAAATTTACGAATAATTTCTTAGAGAGTACTATCACTAACTAATAATGATAAATTAGAAAGAACGCATTTCATGAACATTCCGGCAACTTGCGCTGCAAAGTAACAATAATTAATAAATATTGCATCTCGTGAGAGTTTCTTGCCCGGCTAACACTGCAGACTGCCCGGCTAACACTGCAGACATATGGGTAAAAATAAGGCATGGCATATAATTATGTGACCACCAATAAGAACTTACCAAACTGGAACTTCTGCTAAACAACCTGGCAGATACTTACAAAAACGTTCAAGTATATGTAATAAACATACTAAAACAAAAAATACAACTAGATACTGAATAACTACTCTAACTGAAACAATTGCAGCTCTGATTTCCTCAAAGATTTAATAAAATGTATGAAGTAATGTTTGACAATAATAGGACGAGCAAGCAGATTATATATTCAAATAGAAATGTGCATTAAAAAAATATACTTTCTATTAATAACATACTTCGATAGCTTTAATTAACCAATCAACAACTTATATAGAGATTCATGCGAACCATAGTTAGCCAATATTTACGTCCGAACATGGAAGATATGTTAATTAGTATTTCTCTATCACACAGAGTATTCGTGGTACAGTATGTGCAAACTGAAAAGAAAGATAATTTATTAGTGGCGCGGAATAGAAATTTTAATTAAAGAGAGCTGCACGCTGTTGAGATTGTCCAGACTTAACTGTAAATGGAAATGCCGATCGTCATAGACATAGCATCTAGCCAAACCAGCACACGTAAAATAAAAATTGTAGACGTCTCCACCGCTGTAGTTGTTCATCTTATGTGTGTAAAATTCTTCCTTGTATAATAAACTCACGGGCTTATATGTGCATACTACAGTCATAGCACATCCACTAGATACGAAAGCGGAAGGCGAAACATACCGAAAATGTGAAAATCCGGGAGCAACTCCGCCGGAAATCGAAACCGGACCGCTACCAAATGTGGTCGCAAAATATTATCTATGACAAAAATTATGCGATTTGTGATGAAATGCGTAAAAATGCGATTCAGATAAAAATAACGTATTTTTAAAATAACTTATGAAGATTGGAAATATTTTCCACGGCCTTGCGATCCGGCGCTGCTCCGTACTCACCTCGCTTCGCCCTCTCCAGCTCTCAAGACCTCGATATACAGAGCCGCCCAAATCTCTCCCCTCTTAAATTTACAGGTCCCAGTCGCCAGATTCAAAGAGACACAAGAAAATAAACAGAGATATTTATTACTTGTGATCGCTTCCTATGTTGTTTTTGAGGATCGAACCCATTAAAATGCGTCCCCGCACATGAAGGCTAATACTGCCATGATGGCAACCTCACTCTCAACTCAGTGCATCTTTAAATTGCACAGAATATCGTATCATCAGGTAGTCGAACAGGCCAAATCGTCATAATACTAACAGCAAGGAAGTTTTGATTCTCAACGGAAAGAGAAATTTTAACTCCCACGTTAGAGCCGCCGAAGGCTTGGAGTATCCTGGCTTGGAAAGCCAAGCTCTTTTACTTGTGTACTCTTTCCTGATACAACAAAACAAAAAAATATAAATGAAGGTTACAGAACTTATTATTATCCTGCAAGTCGAGACACCAACGAGTGTCTTGTAAAGAAAGGAGAGACACAGACAGACCAACATGGCCTAAACACCTTAGGTTGGGGATGTTTGCGACCCGAGGAGAGCAAGTGAGGAATTTATCTTTGGGAACATGTCTCCTCCAAAAACCCACGGTCTGCTAAGGTAAGGCTCGTGCTGTTAGTGGATGAATATTTACTAGATGCTGGAGTTGCCTCCCGGAGAGAAAAATAAACCTACGTTAAGTAAAAGAGAGATCTCCAGTGCGGCAGGTGGCCACTAGTATTTATGTGACAAAATGAAAATGGCAAACCTCGCATAGCTATCAGTTAAGTAGATGGGGTCAATTATATTTACTATTTATAGTTTACGCCCTAGAAGCATGTGTATCCTATAATGCTACCACAGAGAAGATTATCTGACAGAAATTACACAAAAGTTAAGAAAACCGTGTTCTGATAATGACTTTACGAATATTCGAGTATATTACTGTAGCGTAGGTATTTATTTTAGTCGATATTGTTATCTTCCGGAATGTTTAGTTTTTTAGACGCAGCACACGTAATTTTCACGTCAGTTACATATCATGTATTATCGTTCCACAAAAATACACGCATGTATATACATAAACTTCTATACGGTGATATTAACAGAAACCCACACATTCACACGTAAGTCATGTTCATGCGCAGATGACATGCGTGGTGGCATATATCTCCCTTTTTCCGTACATCTACAATACATAATTTATGTAGTTGTACGAGCTGTTCCGACAGGGTTTCTGGAGAGCATTTTCGTAGTGGCTGAATGGATAAGTTCAACCTAAGGAATCCACTGTTTTTGTTTACTATTTTCCAGTTTCAGAAGAACGTAAAAAATTAATTCAGGTAAAAGCAAATAATGTCAAAGTAAATCTGAATTGTGAAAGATTCGCTTCCCTAGATTACGTGGTGAACAATTCCTTTTTTTTTTTTCATTACGTAGTAGTGTACACGAATCCCGAGGATGTAAAAGGAAAGATTTACACCCTGACAACGTGGGCGGGTTTAACACCGCGGAGTGTTTTAGTTGCGGAAATAAAGTGATTACCGCCATGCCTCTGAGGGTCCTTCCTTCCGCTGGAGCCATCACACATGCTTCACACGCTGCAAAATAAGACTGAACGAAGCAAAGTTGAGGCCGCAGAGAGAGTGTGTGTGTGTGTGAGAGAAGAGAGAGAGAGAGAGAGAGAGAGAGAGAGATATTCTCTACGGACGTCAAAACTGACACACGTATATTTTACCTTTCGCGCGCAGTACGAGACTGGGAAGTAAATGATCAAACAAACATGCGGACCCGACTCGAGATGCAGATACCAGAAAACACGTGCATTAAGAGAAAAAGGAAAGAGCTTGCAAATCGACTCTTACGTGTCCACTCGTGCTACAGAACTAAAGCCAGAGAATTTTATGTAAGCTAGCCGTCAGCTGTACCTTCAAAGGCGGGTTCATGAAAAGGTGATGAATTGCCAGCACAGATAAATCATACCCCCGTGCCGCCCGCCGTATTCAAAGCCACTACGTCCCAAACGCAAGTATATAAATCAACATCATGACACCGGATGTTACGCCAGTTAGTGCCCTTTTATTGTGGAGGTTTTCACAATCACTGAATTGTAAAGTCACGACTATACATACAGAGCCGAAGCGATCCTGCTACTACGGCGTATTCTGCGCAAGGACTTGTTATTGATCTTTTCCAAAGGAGCTCTGATGGGCCCGCAAGCAAGTGTGTACACTCTATCGGTTAAGAAAATGTTAACTTCACTTGTTAGCACGTAACTAATTTCGATGTTATTCCTTGATGCAATTAATTGCGAATGGAAACGTGTTATTTTCAGTTAGTGGAACTAACAAGGAAGATTTTTATTCTTTGTTGAATTCCATGGCGTAAAGCACTTTAATTTGAACTAATTTTGTGGAAGATAATTAATGAAATATAATCTACTGAACCTGATTCTGTATTATCGGTTCATTTTTAGTCATCGGAGAGGTTTAGAGCAACAGCCACAGCTTGTTATACCTACATGACCAGTCCTGGTTAGTAATATTTACTAACTGAAGTGTTTATTATTGAACATTTCCTCATTTAGTATTTATGATGACAATAATATATTCCATTTTTATTCGCGTTAAAAAGTATTAATACACCGACGTTTTAGAGGCTGGTTATGAAGAAAGCCATATATTGAAGTAAACATCGCCTATAATTTCTGATGTAAGTACTTGTACACAACAAATAAATACGTTATAACAAACTTTTATTTTATGCACAAAAAAGTATTGGCATACATAATACAACAGCCTCTTTCGCCCGTATGAAAAATTTAATGGTAAGTGTGCATACCTTTAGCATTTTATAGAAGCTTGTAGTTGCAGTGGCATGCTGTTGATAAAATTCCGTCTCTACTGTGGTAATGTTCCAGCATTCGTCCAGCAGAAATCTCAAAATTTGTTTTGTGGACAGACGGCGTTTTCTGATTTGTGCTTCGAGATGTGCCCACATATCCTCAATTGGGCTAAAATCGGGTATCTGTAGTGGGATAAGAACCATTCCTGAAGCGTTGTATATAATTACTCTCGGGTTTTCACGGCAGTGTGTTTCGTGTCATTGTCATACTGGAAATGAAAGACCCCATTAACGTATGTTCACTGAATGCCTTGTACTTTCTGCCGGCAGTACGGATGATAGTGATTTACTTACAGTACGTTCCACACGGTTGAATGGGACACGCCCATTTGACGCACTATGGAGCGTACACTAGTGGAGAACACGTCGTTGATGTGCTTACGTATTACTTCCTCAAGCCGAACAGTGTGCACAAACCGAGCACGGCCAGCATTACGCATGCGTCTCCCCAACTTGGGACGTATAAGTTGCCGTTTTGCTGCGGACTTTGTAGGTTTTTTTACAAGGCATTCGGTAAAAATACGTTTTCAAAACCCAGTTTTCATAGGCTCATATCCCCTTTAATATTCTGTTTAGGTAGATGGTGTCCGGCATATTTTCGACATTATTTTTCATAAGGAATAAACTCCTGTAGTTTGAGCGTTTACTATCCAAACATTATATATATATATATATATCCAACTCCAGAAGCCGCCATAAATCCCCACACCATTACACCACCTTTTCCATTTTTTACGGTTGGAATAATATGGTTTTTAGGGTTAATTTCCTAATTATAAGGCTTCTTCCTGGGAGATATAAGATGCATATTATTGCCATTCTATAATTTTGTACAGTCTGAACACATCTTCTTGCCGGATGATTAAAGACATGTTACGCATTTTTATTGGGTTCCTTATGATTAAGATCAACAATATTATTGTACGCACTCGGGTTTTAAGAACCTTTGGGCACCCATATCGACTCTTATTTTATGTTGCACCATTCACCTTGTACACGTTAATGATTGCCCTTACTGTAGTGTAGCTGACGAAACGTTTGTCTTTGATGTTACTTTTATTTATGCCTTGTTATTGGAGCAACACAGTAAACATACAATGTTCCTTCTGCTTCGGATTCTTGGTGACTGCACGACATTAGTGAATTGTCTGTGAACTATGTGCAGTGGGTACCACGTTAGATGCCATTGCGTGTGACAAGCAATAACCGATGTTAAAATTTGCCATTCTTTGTGACAATATGTTTTTGATTGTTCGTAAACGAGGAATTTTTGTTTGTTATAATATATTTATTTTTTATGGACGGCAAATCGGTGCGAAACTGTCTTCGTGTATTGTGTACGTCAGAAATAACAAATGATGTTTACTGACATACTAAGCTATCTTCATAACCGGCAGCTAAAATGTGGGTGTGCCAATACTTTTTGAGGCAACTGTTTATTCGCTGGGTAAATCAGTTAAATCACTAACACCACGTGCTGTATTATGTTCTTTCTTAAAAACGTTTAGGCATATTTCTTACCCTGTAAATAAGCACTAATTGTCACTTTATTATTACATATCTTCAGAACAATTTTATTCCAATATGGTGTTTGAAAGACTATAATAATGTAAATCCCCAAACCTCACCACCTCATGTTTCATTCCAATCACTATGAACTACACAGCGCCAGCTAGCTCAGGGAGAGTGATGAGGAATCTGACGAGGATACTACCATGATTTAAAGTCACCACAGTTATTTTTAAGTGTCCGCAAAGGAATTAACGTGAAGGTGTCCAAATTTGTTTCCGAGCGTTTGATTGCTTACCCACACTGCTGGACCTTCAGTGCGTAAAACGTTTCTCTGGCCTCCCGCGAGTGTTCGGCACTCACGTTCTGAGGTCAACAAAACAATATGTGCAGGCGTTTCGAAGGCCTGCACCCCCAACTACAATCTCTCTCCTATTTGACTCGGTCCTCGTGACCACAGCTACCTTCTCGCCGCTCGGGTTGACCCGAGGATACCTGAAGGATGTCCTCTCGGAACCAACAGAGAAGCGGGCACTGTAAACCCCACCTACACCGTCTGTGATCCTTCCTGAGGGCACAAATTTATTTTTCAAGTGAATATTACATAGTCTTCTTTCTCTGAGGAATGACTCTTTAAGAACTATTAAAAATTACCCTATACAATTGTGGCTTCTTCATTTACGCTTGTCACAAGTCTTAAGTAAATACACGGTCGCATCACATTATTACGACCACCCGTTACATTCTACGTTAGCACCGCCTAGCCAGATAAATAAGGCTCGTGTCACGAGCAGGCTTGGCGAGTATATAAGGTGAATTATAAAAGCACTCTCCAAACATATCAACCCTTACTGTCATGGGTAAAACTCACGATCTATCATACTTTGGGAAGAGGATCGTCATCAGCTTTCGGCACAAGTGTGAACGTATTTACGAAAGAACGCTGTTTGTGAACTGTTGACTTGCTGCTGCTGTTAAAGTGTACCGAGACTGGGCGAAAAGCACCACTGATAACAAATGGCGCAGAAACTGCGGAACACCATATGCAGTTGATGCGATAGGTGAACGTCGACTTCAAAGGTATGTGAAAGTTATAAAACACGCGTTAATTTAAGAACTTACTATCCAAACGAACCAAGGGGCAGGCACTCGTGCGTCTTACACTGTATAGTGAACTCTGTTGCGTATGAGGCTACGAAGCAGACGGCTGATTACTGTACTCACGCTGATGGTGATTGGTTAACGGAAACGCCTTTAGTGTGCACGGTAGTTCTAGAATTGTACCTCTTCTCAGTTCGGTATTGGACCTTATCCGATTGTTATAATGTTTTTTTTTTATGATACACGTTTTCTTTTCCATCGAAAGGACATAAGTTGGTTGGTCAAGCAAGAGTCTTCCAAGCACAACAAGTCTGCAACGATTATTGGCAGAACCCAAGCTAATGGCGGCAGCGTTATGGTATGGAGAATGATTTTTTTTTGGCATTATGTTGGTCTACTCATTCCTCTTGAAGGCAATCGCAAAATATTTATTTATACATCTATCCTTGAAGATGTCGTACAACCACATATTGACTGTCTTCCCTGGAGCCAATAGGCTATTCCAACAGGACATTACAGCGTATCAAACGGCTGGAATTGTCTGAATGCGCAGTAAAATATTTCGAGAGTTTTAGAAACAATTCCTTGGAAAGTAGCTGCTAAATTATTCCTCTATTTCAATATGGGATAATATAGTTTAGTAAAACATACTAAATTGTTGAAGTATCTACATGAGTATAATTAACATAAAATCTATGGCGCATGATTGTTAAAATTCCACATTACTTTCAAACTTTCCACAATAGCGTGTAGCGTGTTTAAATTGCGGTCAAGCCATACTTGTTAAGATGTGGGGGATCTCATGATGGTCGAGTAGGTGACAGCTATAGGTTACTACATGGCCATATAATAAAACATCTGGAGATTAGCCACCTGGTTGAAGGAATTTTGCACGTCTGACGCCTAAAAACGTGAGAGCGCTAGGGGCGACCGAGATATGCGCACCAACTCTCTCATCGCCTCTACGCGCAACGTTCTGAACTGGCGTGCAATCTTGCCGTCGATATCGCGCCTCTGTAAGACTTTCAGTGGAGAAATTTCCGTTTTATAATTAAATAATAAAAATTAAGTTTTAATGCACGTCCGTTTTCCTTTTTTTTTTTTTTTTTTTTCGTGTTTTGTACCGGAATGTTCACACATAAAAATTACCGTGAAAAACCCCGTTTGAGCCATCTTCACTGACACAAAAACATGCTTTAGAGAGAAAGCAGACCTCACTCAGAAACGTTGGGCGGTTTTGTAATAAAACTTTCCGCTGCAGCTCTACACACCGTTCGGCGGCCTACCCACATTCCCTACCTTATTGAGAGCCTCGTTAGTATATTGTAATTGTCCCACCTTGAAAAGTAACCGGAGACTGTTGAAGTACGACGTGTTACGGTGGTTGGCATAGCAGGCTTCTTGTGATTTCCATCACGGCCGGCGTCACATGAAAAAACACCTATATCGCCGCTGTTGCCCTCAAATCGACGTGGCATAACGCAACATGGCCTGATTCCCCGCAGGCTTATTATGAACCACGAACGCTAGTTTGCTTCCGAACGCAACTCTGCGTGATACCGTGTTTCATATAGCGTTTTTGCGATCATGGCCACTCCTCCTTGCGACATCGCTACCTTTTGCTTAAAAGCAAACATTTTTTGCTAACACACACTTTGCGACGACAGTTGGCAATACTTAAATTGAATAAAATTGAGGCAAGTTTCTGTCTTCAACGTTTCCCAAAAGCCACATTTTTACGTCACGGAAATGAAGAACACGTGCGCAAAGAAGAAGAGTCAGTGAAGAGATTTGGGTGGCTCTTAACAGCGAGGTTTTGAGAGCCGATGAGGGTGGTTGAAGTGAATATGGAGCTGCACCGGAATGGGGGGAGGCGGAGGAAGTGGGAGATCCCCGAGTAAACCCGCCAACCAACGGCAGAGTCCAGCGCGATTCCCACTAGCGAAAAGTCGGTGACCCGGCCGGGGATTGAACTCGGTTCGCCCTGATGGGAGGCGAGCGTGCTAATCGCTCAGACACCGAGGCCCCGTTCGCAAAGAAGAAGACAAATATAAAAATACATGCATTACAAAGATCAAGCAAAATATTGACACGTGGTTATCTAGCACGAAGTTGTGAACTGTGATTTTTGATATTTTGCGTATACTCCAACATGTGTTGTTCTTGTGTACTGATAATCATAACTTGTAAACGCTAACATTCCTGGTATATTCATAAGATTTCACGTGAAAATCGACAGTTTTTACAATAGATGTGGTGTTTTGAGACGATAAAACTTTTCGAAACGAAAATTTCTCTTAAATAACGAAACCTAACAAATAGGTTACTTTATTCTCTCTACAAAGCGGTATTTCATAATTAATACTCTATTCCATGAATCATGTTAATACAGTTCATTGTGATTGTTGCCTCTTAATACATAAAAACGGGTTTAAAATCTCCTTCGTTGTAATTTTAACTCGTACGTAGTACATAGCAAAAAAATAAATAAACCGTATGTAGTTGGGCATAACGTCTCGTCGATACCGAGGTCATTAGAGACGATACAAGTTGCACGTAGAAGAGGAATTGGGGAAGCAATGGGAAGGAATCGGCCGTGGCCTTTGTTAGGAACTCATTCCAGTACTCTGGAGTGATTTTGGAAATCCATGGAAGACAGAAATCAGGATGGTTGAGCCAGGAATCGAATCCGGGCCCTCCCGATTGTGAGTCCAGAGAGTTACCACTACGCCACCTCGCTCGGTTTGTTAAACGAAAGTGTAGCCTTATGTAGATATAAACTTAAGATATTAAAAACTGTTCATTATGTGTGTGCATCGCCAGAAGTAAATAAAATAACCAGTTTGTTAAAAAGGTGAAAAATATTTATTCGTAAATAAAGAAGTTAGACCGTAACGGATTAGTATTTAGGAACAGCTTGCCTCTAGTCTGTGAATCGCGAGCCTTGATATTAAATATATTTATGCCAGCCAAATATATTATTGGGCGATTTTGTAAAATTATGGTGTGTGCTAAATACATATAGGTAATGTCGGAACAACTACATAACTGTTTGGCTCAACAAAGTATTATTTTTTAAATATGTTGTTTCAAGGAAGCGAATGCAGATTTTTGGAATAAGAGCAGATTATTTGAGTAAATAAAATATTGTTTAGTGCACACACATACATGTCTAGATAATTAATTTATCTCCTACCGTCTATCGCTATGTCTCTTTCTCTATTTCTCACACACACACACCCCATAGTGTACCTCAATTCATAACCTTGTACTAGGAGGTAAAGTAATATTATGTTCACGAATATACTCTTGTCCTTATAATACAATTTTACATTATGCCTCAAAAGCGTAAGAAATTTTAAGTCAGTATATAGCCTTGCTGTAATTCCAAAAGAAAAAAATAAATGCACAATAATTGTTTTTATTGAAACAAAACTTCAGTCTAGAAAAATTAAATGGCAAATTTGTGTAATATTTTCTAGAATATTTGTCATATTTGTACTAATTATATACGATTGAGCTGTGTAAAAATTCCTCATTTAACCAACAAATACTGATTAGAAAGATATAAATAAGTGTGAATTAGTAATGAGATGTTTTTTTTGCAATCCTCTGTCGTTTGTTTTTGTGGTTGCAATTATTTAATTCCACAATAGAGCTTTCATTTCGCAATAGGGTAAACGAAAAAAAAAACTATGTATATTGGCTTGCTCATTAGTAAAACAATACGGCAATATTTCTTCCAGCTTGACACGTAGCGTTCCTTCCAAAAAGTGTCCTTAGAAAAGAAACAGGACAAAACAAGACAAAAAAAGAGCAATTAAAAAACTTACGACTGGTTCCAGAATTTATAAATTTTCCGCCCCCCATTTATTTTTCCAAAATATGTTTTATGTGTAAGTTCATTAAGCTGTTGGATTTTTTGTCAATGTTATTAAATTTGCCATATTTGTTATAGTGCAAAAAATAATTCGATAATTTCTTCCAAGCTTCTTCAATTATAAAGCTTTCCATTAGTCACATATTAATAAAGTAGAGAATATTTGACATGTTTTTCATGCACTAACATAGGAAAAGGTTATTTTAAAAAATACAAAAATATTTTACGCACAGAATACACAAATAAGGAATAGCAGAAATCGACATACCTTTATGCGAATGAGGCAACAGTGCCCAGACATGTTTGTATAACTAAGTTATTATTTGAACGGAGAATAATTGGTGGTGGTGTTGGTGCATGAAAATAGGTGAGAGGGTAGTCGAATATTCTCTCCGTCATTTCAAGTGTATCATATTTGTGGTACATAGTACTTGCTGAAGCAGACACACTACCATAAGTGTGATTCAGATACTTGAATGATACATATCGGATTGGCCGAATGGGCAGAACAAGCTTAAAGAATTTGCTAATTTTCTAAACTCTTACGTGCTCTTTTCACAGTTCACTTAAGAAACTGAACTACTCCCCCTTATTGTATGTACATTTATATAGAAAAATAAATAGATTCGCCAAGAAATTTTATCGGAAACCAACACACGCTAGTCAGTATAAGCGTTTCATTTCCAAACAATTCAAAATGCTCTGAAGCTGTTCGTACATTGGCGAATAGAGCTAACAGTATTTACTCAGACGTTGTTAGCAAACTTAGAGAATAAAATAAAATAAGCAATGGTTGCGCGTCAATGGTTTTTTCCCGCAAGTTCACTAGGAAACACATTGCTCTATACAAAACAATATCTGCAATGCAATAAACTTAAGAAAAATTTGTAACCACAATAGTTATCTCCTTTATGAAAATAATATATGTTAAAGGTATGGATACGAATAAATAACCATAAAAAATATGCTGCTCTCAAATTTAGAACGACATCCAAAGGATTTTCACAAATATGAAACCTGTCGTAGGTCTAAAACACACAGAAGAATGTCTTCATCATATTCCTATAAGTGCAGTAGAATGTGCATAAGGAAACAAAGTATCACACGATATACAAGCGTGTTGAAAAGAATATTATGAAAAAGGCTGAATTAGAAAAATTAAGACTAGTGTATAATGTTTGCATAAAAAGACCATAAAACTCTGAGGTGGGGAAAATATATGCTGGTAGCCAAATAGTAGAAAGATTTTAAAATAAAATCAAAGAATCGACTTTCATCAACATCAATTACGACTTAGTATCTCGCCTGAGGAAGGGGACAGACATACTCCAGGCTTCAAAATCGTAAAATCCTTGTGTTTTAGTATTCTCAGGTGCGTTTTATTCATTTCTTTTATTTTTTTGTCTGAGTTTGAGGTTTATTCTTATCACTGTTGAAACTATTTATTTTTATAACACTCTTTGTTTTATTCGTCTTTTTTTATAATTGTTCATGACCTGTATATTTATTGCTGCCTTCAGCGACCCAATTTTTTCAACTACGATAAGAATTGTTGATAGGGTCTTTTGTGTTCTACTGACTGTTTACATTAAGGTTGTTTTAGTTCTGTTTGTTTTGCATACAGTTTTCTAAGCCATTTCGTTGGTTAGAGAGTATATTGCTCGTTCTTGATGTTTTAAAGACTACTTGATCTCAGCTGCTTCCTAGTTCTATGTTCATCTTCTGCAGTTGATAAATGTTTGTCATGTAATTTATTCATAACATTTTTACTTATATTTTTGCAAACTGAAACATTTCAATTAGCTTGGCACAGAAATCATAATACACAAGTCCTATTAAACTAAGTATAATTATAAAAATTACTAAGTCATTAAAGTGGACTTATTTTTTACCAATAGAATGGTAGAAAGAAGTAGCGCAGTGTTGCGCTTTTCGTACGATTCTTCTAAATAGTACTCATGAAGCTAGGATAAATTTGCTGTAAATTATAACAACATTAAAGAAATGAATGATTGTGTACTCATTTCAGGTCGCTGCTTGATTACGTAACTTCTGCAAATAAATAAATGTAGGGTGAAGTGTGCAACAGTGCGGGAATAACACCCGCCTGACGAAGGGTTTTGAAGGTAATGTCCATATGTGCCCACTGTCCTTTAGTAAGGAAATGTAGGGTGAAGTGTGCAACAGTGCGGGAATAACACCCGCCTGACGAAGGGTTTTGAAGGTAATGTCCATATGTGCCCACTGTCCTTTAGTAAGGAAATGTAGGGTGAAGTGTGCAACAGTGCGGGAATAACACCCGCCTGACGAAGGGTTTTGAAGGTAATGTCCATATGTGCCCACTGTCCTTTAGTAAGGAAATGTAGGGTGAAGTGTGCAACAGTGCGGGAATAACACCCACCTGACGAAGGGTTTTGAAGGTAATGTCCATATGTGCCCACTGTCCTTTAGTAAGGAAATGAACGCTAGCCTAGAGCAGAACGGCAACGAAATGCAGCGAAATGGAAGCTATGCGTTACACTCGCTATGTTTACTAAAGGCTGTTCACGGTAAAATGAGCACTTTTGAAAGCCTGCTTACGATCTACTTGTATGCACATTGTGTATTCTTCCGTCTTATATAAAATTAACATTATAGTGGGCCTCGTCACGTTATTCATACGTCAATCAAGTAAAACTGTGAAATTGTTAGGAAAGTAAATAATTTACGGATCTGCTAATTTTCACACTTCGGTGCATTAAGAATAAGTAGAAAGCGAAATAATTAATTTGTGTTATCACACATGGTTACCTAACACTTTTTGTTCGACGTTAAGAAATTCGAACTACTTTCCATCCATCGTTACCGACTTTAATGGGCGAATGTCACTCAGTGCGCCGGTTAAAATATAAGCAGGCAGGGGCAGTGATATTTTTCTAATGTTCATTACAAAAGAACTCACATTTTCTTGAACTGCTTTTACTTTTTTTTTGTTTGCCCATGTTCACTGCACTAGGTGACCACGCCGAAAGCTACATTTTGTAATGGCAGAACAAAATACAGTATCTAACATTTGGGGACAGGAAAATTTCGCGGATTGATTTCAGGTCAAGCTGGACTTGAAGCCCAAGCATATCTGAGATACTTTTGCAATTTATCAAGACACGCCGTAGGGGACTCTGGGACGATAGTAGTCCTGCATGAAAACAACCTGCAAATAAGGATCAAACTGGAAACTCACTTGCACGGCAAACAACTAACGTACAGTCGATGCTCTGGTGTGTCGAGGGCTGCGGTGTCTAGCCTACATATAGTTTCCTATCTTTGCCAATATGACATGACAAACGGTAGGAACTGTGCACATGTCTACTGCTCATGTTCGTCTGTGGAGATGTTTTGAAAACATAGTCGAAAGTCAAATATTCCACAACACGCCCAACGTAGTGACCACAGTTGAACAGCGTCTACAGCTCTACGTGGCCAGTCATATTTTTAACATAGGGGCGATTATGGTATGGGCTGTTCACGGCAAACTGAACATTTCTGAAAGCCATGCTTAATATACCCTTGCATGCACAGTGTATATTAGTCAACAAGAAACAAATCAAGCCATGGGTCTAATGAATCTGTTAATGTGCCTGTCAGTTAAAAATGTGAAATAATTACACTGTAAAACTATGGGTAAATTTACACATAAATTTTTTTGTTAATTTTACATTTTGTAAGTGTAATTTGTAAAAACAACTACAGTATGTGTACACAAATGTTCTTAATAATACAGAGGGTACTACATGTCTTTGGTGAAAATACATGAATGTATGGCTTAGTAAACACAATGTTGGTGTTAATTTACACATTTTGATGTATGCATAAAAATACACCTACTCTCTCTATTAACATTCAGTTATGTATTATCACTCAATAGCAGTATAGTTGTACATCTTCAACTGTGCAATTTTACAATGACAGTGTGTGAGTAAAATTGTATTTCATTCAGGAGTATTTGTAAGCGTATATTAACACATACAGAGTTGCGATAATTTTACATTTGTATGTGTTATTAAATTGATAAAACGAGTACAGTATTTGTAATTTCAGACCAATGTTCCTCTGAATTCAAATATAACAAGTGTTTATTTAAAATATGTGATCTAGCGGTAGGGAGTAGAACTACTTTGAACTCCTTTAGTGTGTTCAAAAGGAAATCTGAACTCCCGCTGATGGAATATGCTGGCTTTTGTATATAATTTCGTATTCTACTGTATATATGCTTCCATTACAGCCTATGGCTATGGAGGCATGTTCGCTGCGAGGTAGCACAGCTCTATATTAAGCACACATATCCCCGTGGCTATATGTTATTATAAGACATTTATGTTATTTTGAACTTAGATTAATTAATTAACGCCATTCTTTTCACAGGCTGTACCGTCTATTCCCGGATATCAAAATACTAGTAAGTGTTGGCACAGCTGAAACTTACTAGTAACTCACTTATTTGTCTTCAGTTTTCAGGTTCTACTGGGAAATCGGGGGGGAAGCCACCCAATAGCGCCACTTCCCCCACCAGAGAGGTGTGCAAACATCTCTCTGGTTAAAGCAGCGTATTTCCCACTTGCCAAGGCAAAGGATAATTAAACCTCCCGCCCGCTCTCTACTAGCTTTTTCATCTCTACTAACACGAGCATGTTCCACACCCACTCTGTCTCCTGTAGCATTTCTGTTTAATGCATGAATAATTTTGAATTCTATCCTGTTGACTGGATTTCTACGGTGTCTATGCCGGTCCTTCCCAGTCTCTTATAGAGATGTCTTAGCTATAAGAATACTTACGGAGGTAGTCATGGCCCCAATCGCAGGCCATGACTGCCCAATCCTTCTCTGCCGTGATGCATGTCTCCCTGCATGATTTCCTATATTGTAGGCGTAAGAGGTTAGCCCTGAGATGCAATAAAATACCGCCCTACCCACCGGGCTTTCACCTAACACTAAGTTATAGGGTAGTTAGGAAAACAAATTGAAGTAAATTGATACCCACATTTTGGAAATAAATTTCTACAGTCCCGTTTAACTACTAAAATATAAAATGGTATAAATTAACAAGAAGATTATAAAAATACACATACACAGTATGTGAATTAACATGACGCAGTTGTAAAAGAAATTATGCCGAGTGTAAATTTGCTTAGTAAAACAGTGAAAAATGTACAGAAATAGTGTAACTACAATTACAGTGAATCTGCGATTTTAAATTTTATTAGTGAACAAATACACATACACAGTGGTAAAATTACAATTGGAATCTCTGTGTAAATTTACTTGGCATGGAGAGAAAATACACGAATTTTGCAGTTTGTTTTCGGCTACATAGTAATAGCAATTTCACGCCAATCTATGTAAACTTAGTTGTACAAAGTATATGTTATTTTACTAATTGATAGGCTAAATTTACATGGACGTAAAGTAAAAAAAATTGACATATGTAGCTGTAAAATTTCACTGATATCAGTGGAGACACTGCTGCCACATACCTTTAGTATAAAATTACACAATTTTTTTTACAGTGTTAAAAGGTAAACATTATTTTTATAAATTGTATGATTCTTACACATATGGAAAACAGAACGTAAAAAATATAGTTCGGCCGTTCTTAAATGATTACTTAACGCTCTCAATTCTACGTGAAGACATAGAACCACCTTGCCTTCGTCGCTTGGTTTCTAACTTAACTGGTCTCATGCCGCTCGTATGCTAGTTAAAATACACGAAGTTGGGTGCAGTGATATTTTTCAAAGGTTAATTTGAAAAGTGCTCAATCAACTATGAATAGCGTATAGCGTTGCCAATATATATATATATATATATATATATATATATATATATATATATATATATATATATATATATAAGGCCTGCGTAGCGCAACGTGTACGCTGTTTGATCGAATGTTGGGGAGGAACTTACTTAAAGATACTCGTCGCGAGCAACTTTATGATAAGGACAGCTTAAAATATAGTAAATATAGTTGCACGCAACTGTCTTTATGTTGTTGTTGTTTGTAAGACGTATCTTTATGATTCTCTTTGTGATGTCTAATAGTTTGGCAATGCTGCGTGTTCTGTTCTAAAATGAACAATCAGTTGTCTTAATTACATGTTCCCCGTTTATTGCAGTGTTTTCTGCCACCCTTTAAAATACTATAGTCTATTTTCATTATCAAAGTTATGTTTTCGTAATGCATTTACGAATAACACTTTTAAAATAAATTCACTCCTCTCTATGATACAGCTTTCAGAGGCGTATAGTTCGTTTGGAGCATCACAATATAGAAATACTAACTTGTGGCCGAGTCCGTCATCGCGGGGTTACTTTAAAGCGTAGTGTTTGAGGATACACCAGCAAAAAGTAAAATACAATTCTTTAATTAATTCCAGACACCGTGCATTTGTACGGAAAGATAGCAGAATTTAATATCTATCCTTTTTGGGGCACCTGAAAACATATTATTTTCCCACATGAAGTGTGTTTGATAGAATTAATCTCAGTATGTGGGCGATTTTCTTTCCACTATCGTTCATAACGGAAGTTGCGAAGCATTCAAAAGACTGTTGTGGCAACATTTCGAGTTACAGAATATAATTTCACCTCGTAAAGATAACTATAGGCTATTAACGGTAAAGTGAGCCCTTTTTAAAGCCCTGCAAAATTTTTCCTTTTAATTAATTTCTACCTTTTCGCCACTTTCTAATGCAAACATTGCAATATAACTAAACAACACAGTGTATACATTTAATCACTCTCAATAGTTAACGTCTGACACTGCAATCAAATATATTTATTAGGGTTAAATGCCTTTTGGGAGAGCATTAAAAAGAGCTCTCTTTACCGTGAACAGCCTATCTGCGATAAATGTTTTTTTTATACAGAGAGCAAAAAGGTACAGAATAGGGTCCAGGACGATGTTTAATAGATATTTAAATAATATTGGATTTTAATTAGTAGCGAAATAACAATTATCTAGTAGTGGAGAAATCTGTTTCACAAAGAAAACTCATGGTCTGCTGAAATAGTTTACTATTACTATTATTATTATTTGTTAGTAAGCCGACACTGTAGCTGTAATATTTTGGTGTTATTTTACGCAATAATGAAAACTGCGTGTAAATGTCTAGAAAATAAATCAAACAAAAATAATAAATATTTCCCGTAGAAAGTATTTGGCGGTGCAAAAACAGGTTGGTAAAAAAAGGCGGGAAGGGGGTTATTACCTGTTTGATGAACCCTCAATTATTATAACAAAGGTCGTAAAGAATTTCCATTGGGGCAGAAATACACGATTATGTTGAAAAATTGGTTTAGTCAATAGTAATGACAAAAACCAAGCATATATTCAAGACACCATTTGGCCAAAAGTGATAAACAAAACAGTGATAAGTTTGATTTCTTAACCTTTGTAATAAAAAAAATCCTATAATATATATATAATACGTTAAAAAATAGTGACAATCTAATAAGGCATTAAGGTTAAGGCATAGGTTAGTACAGATATTTACAATCGCATAAATATAACAAGTAATGAAAATTGTTTTATAACACAACTAGCGACCAGCTCCGGCTTCGCTTGGGTGCGATTTACGAAAATGGCGTTGTTTAGATTTACAGTAAGTACTCCCAAATGACGTCATTGGAAACGCGTTGTTGTATCGGCGTATATTATCTACGCATATATTCCCGCAAGAAGAAAGTTTTAATGGTTCTGGTGGAGGAGGAATTTCCCCTATATTAACTTTCCCTGTAAGCAAAACATACATTTTGATTCACCTTTCAACACTATCTACCAAAAAGTAATTGAGTACCTGTCCAGAATGTTTGTTCGGTGGTTGTCACCCCGTTAGAATCTCGTAGGGCCACCTCTTGCGGCTATAACAGAAGCCACCCTGTCTGGCATGCTCTCTACGAGTGTTTGCAGGACATCCATGGGGATTCGTCGCCATTCCTCTTGCAACCATTACATGAGTTGAGCAATGTATTTTAGCAGCACCTGACGAACCCTCACCCGGCGATCCAATTCGTCCCAAAGATGTTCTATAGGGTTGCGGTCGGGGCTCTGGGTGGGCCAGTCCAGTCGGCGAACATTGTTGTCGGCGTACCATTGCATAGTAGCCCTTGAAACATGGCACCTGGCATTGTCATCCTGGAAGTAACACGGGTCCATTCCGTAAAAACGCAACAATGTTGAGAGCATTCCATGCATGCCTCTGTGTTCATGCTACCACGGACAAACACCAGCGGTCCTGCGCCGAAGGCCGTGATACACAAGTCAACTGACTTAGAGAGAATTACCTATCTTCATGGGTAACCAATTACTTTTTGGTAGATAGTGTATTTCAGAGCAGAGTAGTGTTGACAGACAACATATATTGTACTTATTGAAACCGCAGGGGCATGGCAGAATACACTTTATCTGAACACAAATTAGAATTGCCTGTAGATTCTACTTGCATTACATGTTTGCGTGTAATTTGTCTATTCCGATCAGCGAGTAATCGATCTGTTAAAATGACCAATCGATTAGCGATTGATTAATAGTTCCTTTCAACAGACGATTCTCTAACTCTGTGTGTTATATGTTTATTGTGGTGAAGACTAAGGCAAACCTTGCGTTCAACCAACGACTCTCTGTCTCTTTGCAAATAAGTACTTTCTGTGTTATTTGATAGCCAGGTATCCCCTTCTTCTTCATTCTCATTACTATATGACAAACCCATTCTTTTCGCGTCTCTTGTACTACGACCTATATTGCTCGAACTCTCATTTCTTCGTGGCATTATTGAAACACAAAAATCCGTTTTATAAAATTAGCTCCGATGTGCGTGCGTTCGCTACGAATCACTGAATGCCGTAGGGTGAAGCGTGGCTCGCGGCGCACTTTATATAGAACCCGCCGCGACGGGGCGTTCGCTCGACCGCTGTAGTCATTTTGTTGTGCGTAATTAATAAATATGTGCTAGCTCCTAAAGTTTACTAACATATTTAATTTGATAAGGATTAATATTGTGTTGTAGATAATATCTTCGTAAGTGAACACCTATTTTTAAAAACGAAAATGGTTACTCTGTGTCATCCTTAAAAGATATTCATATGCTGTCACGGACTATTTGTATACATTTATATATGTATATATATATAATATATATATATATATATATATATATATATATATATATATATATATATATATATACATATATATATATATATATACACACACGATTCTGTAGCAGGTTAATTTGGTTTATATCTTACGATTTAGTCAGTGTGCGCCAAGTAAACACCCAAAAAGCGGCTTTAATCGACTTGATTAGAAAAAGTCATTTCACTACTATTCTTAAATTGAATATTAATGTATTATATACCTACACTTTTGTAAAGAAATTCTCTAAATGATGGTGAAAACCGCATCAAAATCCATCAAATAGCTTAAAAACCTTAGCCGAATACCCAGGCATACGTGGCCGGGCGACTTTGTTTAATACTATGTATAGACAACACACAATCCAAAATATATATTACACATAGGTATAATAAAGCATTTGGAAACATTTAAAACAGTTGACATGAAAACTGATGTATCTTACCTATGCGCCTCAAAAAAACTGTGCTAACAACCAGTGTCAAATATTAGTGTCTGACTTTTATGAAACTCTCATATATATTATATATATATATATATATATATATATATATATATATATATATAATCTTATAGCATCACTCATTATTACGATTGCTATATTAGTAAAGATGGTTTACCGTTATTTAAGCATATGAGAGATCAATGTTTGAAGACCTCGATTTAACCGCCGCCCAAATATCTTCACTCACTCACTTTTAAATTGCTAACTTTATTAAACAAAAGTTGTAACAATTTTTTTCCTTTTCTACTCCTCACGCTTATTAATAAGGCAATAAACTAAAATCTCTCGGTAAACTAGCCATTTTTGAAATCTCTGCTAAAGACGTACTTGAAGGCACGTTATTCTTCCACCTTATGTACTATTAACATTACCTTGGGTCTCGCCACTTAATTTATGCGTAGGTAAACTGAAAATACGAAATAATTAGAAAAATGTGTATTTCACAAATTCGTTTATAATGTCATTTTTATTCATTAAATAAACACGAAATAAAATAAATGATTTCAGTTTTCACAAATGTTTACCTGACACTCTCAATTTAACAACTCTTTACCTGACATTGTTCCACTACTGGAACACGACTTTGATCATTTATTTGCTATTAAAAAAATGAGTAACTTCATTTTACTTATTTTTTCCCTGATTAAAGAACGCCTGTTTAAATATCTTGAATTTTTTCAGTGGCCCTCTTATGTATTTTATTAACCTAAGAAATTTTTGAAAATGGCGATTTTTAAGGTTTTGCACACCCCTAATTTTATTTTTCCTTTTTTTTATGATAATATTTTTTTATTCATTGAGAATGTTGTGGGGAGGGGGGGCCTTAGGAAGAGTATAGGAATATGATTCTTTTACAAACATTCAATTATAACGTTTGCTAGGTCACTGGTGTCACAGATATTTTTGACGTTCCCGAAGTGAAGCATTGGCGGGTTCTGGTTAGTGTGTAAGTACTTAACCTGGACACGTAACCACACACCTTCCTGTGCAAGTCTCTACCTACTTCGGAGTGCAGCCCGCTCCCACTTAGTTTTCTTTCAGCAATCTAAGGGTCGGGTTGTTGAAGGTTTGGTTGCTGTTAGTTTGTTACTGTGCGTGCTTTTATGGCGAGTGAAACAGTGTTGCATACAGTATATGGGGCACTCGAGTACTTGTTCTCTTTGAGGGAGTCTGACCTCCTTTACAATTCTGATGAGGAATGCGACTTGCGCCAATTGCGTGAGAATGAACGGGTGACGGATAACGAAGACATTGATGACAACATTTTGGAAGAAGTGCAGCCGACAGACGTTCGTGGACAAGTCAGTTAATTTGTAAAATATGGTGCATCTATGTCCAATGAAGAACTTACAAAATCTATTAATTTAACTAGTCCAAGTCAACTACTACTACAAAATCTTATAAAAAGGACAACTAGTCCAAAATCTATAGCGAAAGAAAAAAAACCCAGATAAACCAAATTGGCAAAACATTACTTGCTTCAATTATGCAATGCCTTCTAAAAACTAAGCCACATTTAGTGATAAATTTTCTAATTTGGTATCCCTATAGCCCATTGACCTGTCTTTTGATTTCATGAGCAACGAATTCCTTATCTGTTTGGCAGCAATGAGTACTGTCTAGGCAGCACAAAATAGTAGCTTGCAATTTGAATGGAATTACACAGCTTATATTTTCGGATTATTCCTCCTAAGGGGTTTACATTCTGTACCCACGGAAGACTTCTACTGAAGCGCTGCAGTGGACGTGGAGGTAGGCATTGTTTCTACTATTATGCCAAGGAACAGATTTAGGGAAATAAAGACTCATTTTTCATGCAATGGACAATTCGAAAATAAACTTGGATGACAGGCTAACCATAGTTATACCATTGTATGACGAGAAGTAGCAGTATCTTTTAACAACTTATTGGCTTATTATGAGTCACTACAAAAAATTAGTAACAAAAACATAAACGCCACAGGGACAGTCAGAGAAAACAGAATTGCAAAATGTCCTCTACTTTCAGCAACCAAAATGTCGAAAACAAAGAGAGGCACATATGATTACGTCATTGACGGAAATGTATAAGTATACCGATGGAACAACAATTCAGTCGTGACTATGGCATAAAATCATTAAACTCATGAGAGGAGTTGAAGTTATGAATAGGATGTTGTGATCTTACCGGCCTGAACTGCGTTCACAAAATTTATGGTGAAAGTTGTTTTCAAACGTTCTCAACATGGCTGTGGTTACTGTCTAGACTGTTCACAAAGAGTTTCACCCGAAACTTATCGTGTTTGCATCTAGACAATCTTTCTTTTCGGCGACAAGGTCAGCCTTTTTTTTTTTTTTTTTTTTTTTTTTTTTCTATCAACTGGGTTACTATGGTACTACTGCAAGTTTCTCTTCGAAAGGATGGGTCTAGAGTTGGACCAAAGCTCCCCCAACCCTCGTTCTTAACAGAAATCAGATGGCTGTTACTTGATTTCGGCATCACGGAGAAGAACTGCTCATTGTGGTTCAAATACGAAGTACCAATGAAATGAATGCACGAAGACGGTCCATATTGAGTGTTTCCCTATTTTTCATTGACTGAAAGCGTAAAAATGCTGATATGTTTAAGCATTCAAAATTTTTTTTTATTATTGCAAAGAGTAGCTACATTCTTCGCTACAGGTATTTTTTTTTCAATAGGCCCTATATATAATTTAAAAGCGAACTTATATGAGAAATACACATTTTTACTTATACCCTGAACCTGTCAATGTTCCACTTTTGGAACACAAAAAAAGTCGCTAGAAAAAAAAAAGATTTTTTCGGCCAATTTATTTATTTCCTTTTTTTAATGATACATTAAGTGAAGATAAAATACAGGAAAAAAATTAAAATATTTTTTTTGTGGGAACTGGGGGTGGCATGTAAAATGTTACAGCACGGGACCAATTTCCCCCCGCCGCGTCTTTACCAATATCTTTGGACGCATGCGACTCGGTGTGCTCGTTAAAATGTATGCAGGCGGGAGCAGTGACATTTTTCAGATGTTGATGTTAAAAGTGCCTACTAAATCGGGAACAGCTGTTACGGGCAGTATATGGTAAATTGAGTACTTTTGAGGCCCTAGTGGCTTTTTCCTTTCAGTCATGTTTTATCATTTAACCACCTATTTAAATAAATATTGCAATTTAATTCATACTAATAAAGACAGTGTGTACGTTCCAACACATTTGGAAGTTAGCGTGTGGTACTAATATAAAATATAATTACTGGCATATTTCAAATGAGATATTTCAAATTTGCTTAGTTTATCGTGAGCAGTTTATAAAGGCTATTCACGATAAAGTGAGCACTTTTGACATCAACCTTAGAAAAAGTCACTGTTTATACCTGCATATATTTTAACGAGCGCACTGAGTGACATGCACCCAGTAAAGTTGGTAATGGTGGATGGAAAGTAGTTCCATACTTTAAAGTCGAATAAAAATTGCTAGGTAACCATTTGTGATAACTTAAATTATTGCATTTGCTTTCTGTTTATTTAATACATCGAAGGGTAAACATGAGCAGATTTGTAAAATATTTACTTTGCTACTAATTTCACAGTTTCATCTGACCGACGCGTGAATAAAGCGATGAGGTCCATGGCAATGTAAATTTTACATAAGGCGGAATGAAACACAATGTGCATACAAGTAGATCTTTAGCAGGGCTTTCAAAAGTGCTCAATTTGCCGTATAAAGCCTATATAATCCAGTCACGTTTACTTCACCCTTTTATGAAGCCCTGCTAAAGTTCTAGTTCCAGGATATCCCTCCGCCTCGTACAAACTACGCTTAACTAAGCCTGGAGAATCACACCAGAGGATAACGCATAGAATTTGTGCGCACTCAGTTGTAACAGTATTTTGTATAAGAACTATTTGTTACTAGGCACTACCAACACAAATGTTTTCCCACTGTTTTTAATTTGAATTATTTATTAATGAAGCGTTATAGTTTATAGATAAAATATGAATAACATTTCAATTAAACAGAAAAAATAGTAACTTTTATGAAAACAAGTATAAAACTCTTGTGGTATATGGCGTATGTTGGAAATAACTGAAGACGTCATACACGGGGAGATTTTTCGAAGGTTTGATTAAAAAAGGATGAAGGAACTGTGAATAGACTATAGTAGGTTTGACAGCGGGTTGCAGATGTGTCGGGGAGCACTCACCGAGCACGACGAGCCTGACGGGTAGTCCGGCGGCGACGACCCTTGCAGAGACGGGGTCGCGCTCCTCGCACTGCCACAGGCCGTCGTCGTCGAGGCGCGCGCTCGCGATGTTGAGCTGGCCGGTGATGGGGTCGCGGCTAAGGCGGTGTCCCTGCGCGCCGCCCAGCGTCGAGCCCGACACCTTGACGGCGTCGACGTGCTGGCCGCCGTGGCGCCACGCCGCCTCGAACCAGGGCCGCGGCGAGGAGGGACGCTCACCTCCCGACACCTCGCACTCCAGTTGCGCCTCCGCGTGCAGCCGCACGGTCACCGTCCGCAACACGGCCGCCTCCGCCGCCGTGTCGTTGAGCAACGACGCCGCCGCCGTCGCCGCCGCCTCCTCTTCCAGCGAATCCTCGCCGCCCCATTCCGCGTCACCTGCAGCCACGCGCCCCTGGCTGGAGCCGCAACCTGCAACAACGACGCGCGCGTCTCCTCCTCACTTAACCAGTCGCGACTCCTCTGCTGGATGCCACTGCTCCATTCCTATATAGGCGGTTCACGATAAAGAGAGCGCTTTTTAAGGCCCTCGCAACAAGCATCAACCGGTAATAAATATATCTTATCGCAGCCTCATGCGTTAAATTTTGTTGGTGCTGAAATGTGTACACTGTGTTTATTGGTCACATTGCAATGTTTATACTAAAAAGTAGCAGGAAGATGGAAATTGGATGAAAGAGAACATTTATAAGGGCCTTAAAAAGTGATCACTTTACCGTGAACAGCCTATAGTTACGTTCACCTGGCAGTGGTTTCTAGAAATATTTTCCTTATTGAAATGTATCACTAATCAAATGAAAACCTACCAATCTAGATAGTACATAGAGTGTGAATAATAATTACTATTAGTATAATTTTAAAAACTAAATTGCTAAATGTTCCTCTTGAACCCTCACAAACAATACATCACGTATCAATACAAACAATAATATTCAGTATATTGATGTCGAACTACCCACACAGACATCAATAATATAAATATACACACGAACAAATAAACTGAAGAAATAACGCACACACTATACAACACCTACACAAATAACATTACACTGATACCAACAAAACATCGACACAGACATCAAACACACGACGGGCCTCCCAAACCATAACAACAACCGTCGGCCCCTCTGTCTCTGGAGAGCATGGCGGGGTGTTGTTTGAAGGGTGGAGGCAGGGGAATTTCAACTTTTTACATTTTTAAATTATAACGTAACTTTTTCTTTTAAATTTTAACAAAATAATTTAAATAAGTTCCAGTTTTATTAAAATTTAACTTGTTTTTAAATTTTATAACGCGACAATTTTTATGTTTCGACGATTTTATAAATTAATTTTTAATTCAAGCAACTGAGACCAGTTATGGCCTTCGGCTGGGTACTGGCGCCATTTTAATATGTTCTGTTCTGTACCTTTGAGAGACTGACACTGCTCCTATGTCAACCCTTGTACAGAGTGAGTCAGTACCTCTGCCACAAACTTCGTGCGAATGTCTCTTGCATAATATCAGTTAGAAAATGTGTGACAACAAACGCCAGGAAACCACTCTTGAGGCAGGATAACCTTGTGAAGATGGGGTTGGAATAGTTCACTTAAATTAATTACACGGAGCCTATATGTTATTATGGAATAAGTTTTTGTGTGCATGTCAAGTAATACAATATCTTTAACACGTAATTACCACGGTTGGCCTACCGCTTTCCATGCGTTGTAAAACAGGGGTAACCACTCTTTTAAATAATAGAAAAAGGGTCCACATAAATTATGTAAAGCGTGTTCGTGGGTTATGAATTACGACGGCAAGATGTAAAAATGAGTCATCTTGGTGATAGAGCCTCTGAAGAACGGTATTCGAGAAAACAAGACGTTAAAATTTACAAATTCCACCACGTAATGATTATGAGATTGGCTAAATGGTTGATACCAACTGACGTGCACTGGTGTAACATAGTCACAGGTTTGTTTAACAGATGTTTTATTTGAAATTGTGTATTAAAATTTGTTTTATTAATAATGCTCATTATTAAGTTTGTGTAAATGTTTATTTGCTTAATTAATCGATTGGGTAGCTGTGTCTTTGCTCTTACTTTATTATTTGTCATTTATTCACAATTTTATGCTTGTTTAGAATTATATTTTGTTCATGATGTCAACTTCATTAGCTATATGTTTGTTTAATTTATGTTTACGATATGTCGTTTATTAAATTATAATAATACCCATTTATTCCAACCAGTTCAAATACAACAACAAAACAGGTGTTGAATAAATATGTTACTATGTTATATCCGTACATGTCAGGCGGTATCAACTATTTAGCCAATCTCCTAATCATTGCGTGGTGTCATTTGTAATTTTTAACTTCTGTTTTGTGGCATACAATTCGTCAGAGGCTTTCTCACCACGAGGACACATTTTTACATCTTGCCGTTGTAATTCATAATCCGTGATCACACTTTGCGTAACAATTTATGTATACCCTTTTTACACTATTCAAAAGGGCGGCTACTACCATTTCATCACTTATGGAAAGCGGTAATAATTGCGTGTAAAATTTATTGTATTACTTGACATGCATACAGAAACGCATCCGTTAATATCACATGGGCCCCGTGTAATTAAATAAAGTTCATTATTTCAGCGCCATCTTTACAAGGATATCCTGCCCTAGGGGTGGTTTCCTGGCGTTCGTTGTCCCACATTTTCTGACTGATATTTTGCAAGAGACATCCTCGCGAAGTTTGTCGCAGAGGTGCTGACTCATTCTGTATAGTCTACATGCGGTTACTTTCAACTTTTCTGAAGACCTGCTGAAGTTCTACTTCCAGGGTATTCCTCCGCCCCATGCAAACAAACTTATTCGAGTCTAGAAAATCCCACCAAAGGGACAACGCACCACATCCGTGAGCACTCAGTGTAATATTATTTAGCATAAGGACTATCTCTTACTAGGCATTACGAACATGCCTATTATCTCACTGTTTTAAATAATATTAACCAACTATAAATTAAGTATTATAATTTACAAATAAATGTAAACAAAACTTCAATTTAAACAAAATTACGTACTTTAATAATAACACAAGTATAAAACAGTTGCGATACGTAATATAATTAGGAAACCACCAAACATATAATATATAGTGTAATTATTCAAAGGTTTGATTCAAAAAGTGTGGAGAAGTTGAAAATAGACTATGTACATAATAATTACTGAAAATATTTCATTATATAAGCATTATATTTCATGTTCCTGTGCAAATGTTTGTACCTGGTACTTAATAGGTTTTCCCTGGTTGTCATTAAAAGGTGAGAATAAATTAATATATAAAATATTGTATTAAGTTAATTGTTGCATAAATATGCCGTCATTCATATTATATTATGTCTGTAATAAGAAGTAAAGTATGTAGCTAAATTTGTATTGTCGCATTTTTCAATAAATGCTCCTAAATTTTAATCAGGAAGAAACAAATAAAAGATTCAATATGGCGTTCGACATGGGCTCTTGAAGCCTATTCACGGCATGACTGGCAGCAATATATTTAAGATGATACAACTTGGATCCCGAAATAATACAACGCCTTAGTAAAGCCAACCACACACGTTACGAATCTCAGAGATGGGTAGCACTAATAGTGTGCACGCATATAATCGTTCATTCTCCCATTCACTTCTCACAACTCTGCTATCGAACGAACTGATTTTATCACATGTTCCTTAAACATTATTACGTAGAAGATTAAAATTGATAATTTGTATAATATAATCCAGTGCATAACACTATACGAAGACGATACAGAGCTCAGTCAGATTATACTGATTTCCTTCGATCTATACAATCTGGCAGCCCTGGTTCACGGTAAAGTGAGCACTTTTGAAATGAACCTTCTAAACATGTCACTATCCATGGCTGCGTGTATTTTAACGGACACACTCTGACTGGCTTGCATATAGTAAAGGTGGTAACAACTAAATGGAAGAAGTTTAATGTTTTTTTACATTGAATTAAGAATACTTAGCAGACATTTGTGAATGCTGAGATTATTTATTTTGCTTTATTTTTATGCATATAAATGTAAGAATTAAGAAATTTGAAAAATATTTATTTTTTTTAATAATTTCACAGTTTTACTTGACCGACGCTTGAATAAAAGTGGTCAGGGAAATGGCAATGTTAATTTCACGTATGGCAGAAAGATACATAACGTACATGCAAGTAGATTTTAAGCAGGGCTTTCAAAAGTGCCATAATCACCGCGAGAAGCCTATAACCATTCACAGCCTAACCGGACCCCAAGACTGAGTCAACCTCCAAGTTCCGGTTCAATCCCAGTCTCCAGAGGCAGGTCCCTGTCGTTGTGTGGGTGTTTCATCTCGGGCATTCCTGTTTCATACTGCGTTTCCATTCAGTCGCCGCTCCACTTATTATATCTCACCTCATTCCTCCACAATCTGGCCGATGCTAAAAGTTTGCCCAAGCGAAAAGTTGACCCTATCTGAAAGTGGGGAATGTGTGCCAACTTTATGCGGCCATAGCCAGAGCTACAATATATACGGTGGCTTAAGGCTGTTCGCGGTAAAGTTAGCACTTTAGAAAGGAACCTTAGAAAAAATCACTGCCCCTGCATGCATATATTTTAATGGGCGCACTGAGTGACATTCGCCCAGTAAAGTTGGTAACGATGATTGGAAATAGTTCCGTATCTCAACGTCGAATAAAACATGTTAGGTAACCAATTCAGATAATTTTAATTATTTCTTTAGCTTTCTGTTTTTTTTTTTCATGCCTCGAAGTGTAAAAATAAGCAGATTTGTTAAATATTTCCATTTTTAATCATTTCAGTTTCGTTTGACCGACGCACGAATAAAGTTATGAGGCCCATAGCAATGTTAATTTTGCGTAAGGAGGAGGAATACACAACGTGTATACAAGTAGATCCTAAGCAGGGCTTTCAAAAGTACTCATTTAACGGTGAACGGCCTATAGGCAAGAAGAATGAAACAGTTCCTTCGAGCCTAATAGATTATATATGTAGGTAGACTGTGGGATGGGACATGGCATTGCGCGGTGGCCATGTTGTTTCAACACCAATATCAGACGAGCAGGCTAACCACTTAGCCATCGCGGCCCCTTCATTAAATGAAATTCATAAAGTACGATTCCGTGGAGTCGACCTTCTGGTAAAGTTAGTCTCTGTAGCGAGTAAGGAGTTTTTCTTCAGGGTAGAATGTGGAAGCATTTGCATGTTTGTTATGCGAGTGTTGCACGCTCTTGGTGGAAACTGCTGGAGTCCCTCGTTCCGTCTGAGAACAAGAACATAGAGTATGCAGACATGATCTGTGTGTCGTAAATGTTCCAGAGGGCGCAGTCTTACTTTTATAGCAGTTTCCCAGAATGCATCGTGGTGTGTGTGGGATGTATAAACTGAAGAGAATATAGCTAACCACTGGCATCTTTTCAAACACATTGTCTGTAACTGCTCGTGTCGACAGCATTTTAATGCAGGCAGCAGAGAGAACGGGATTTATGACCTAACATTTCAAAGACACCGACCTTGCTGAAATGTTATGAAAGAGTGTGGTCTTTCGCTTCTTTGAATGCTTTCACGCCCGACCTCATGCCCACACCTATCGCCTAAAAAAAAAAAACGTAAACGAATTTTTTCATGTTCTTCTTCACTCTTAGTGTAGTATTTTTGTTTTAATCTTCCTTTCCCCCTCCCCTCATTTTTATGTGATGTATTACAACTACGTACGTATAGGCTGTTCACGGTAAAGTGAGCACTTTTTAAGGCCCTTTCAACAGTCATTAATCATTAATAAATATATTTTATTGCAGCTCCAGACGCTAACTTTCAGGAGTGGTAAAATGAATACACTGAGTTTATTAGTCACATGGCAATGGTTATATTAAAAAGTGACAGGAATATAGAAATATGATGGAAAGAAAAATTAAGCAGGGCCTTAAAAAGTGCTGATTTTACTGTGAATCACCTATACACGCCTTTACGACTCGCACACAGCAGAGATTTTCCGTTTCCAAAAGCTTAGTTACGGTGAATTCCGGATTGCTTGACCGGCAGAAGAAAATGGCTTTGTACGTAGTCTGAATGGTCGTCATGATTAATTGTGAACGAGCACACATGCAGATCTTTCTCGTTGGTTTACTATCGAGCCAGAAGTCTTCTATAATTTTCTCAGTGGGTGAAAAATAAGCCGGGGAGAGGGGGGGAATAGAAAACCACTACCTCATCAAGTGCGTATTCGCGCGTAATCCTCAGGTTTACAGTTACTCCGGCGGTAGATTTCCCAGGGGTGCGCGCCCGCGCGCGGGTGAATTAAGGCCCCGGTAAACATCCAGCAGACCACAAAAGCCCTGGATTCCAGTCTCTACGTGTCAAGGGGCAGGGGGGGGGGGAATTAAGTTGCTCGAGACGCTTCGCAGGTGCTGCTGGCTGGCTCAGCGCAGAACATCTCGCGAGCGTAGAATTTATTCGCGTCGCGCGGGAGTGTGTCTTCAACGAAACCCCAGTACAACATTTTATATAGGCTGTTCACGGTAAACTGAGTACTTTTGAAAGCCCTTCTTAGGATCTACTTGTATACATGTCGTGTGTTCTTCCGCCTTATGTAAAATTAACATTTTCATGGGCATCGTCACTTTATTCATGTGTCGGTCAATTGAAAATGTGAAATTATAAAACTAGATATTCTGCAAATCTGCTCAATTTATAAATCGATGCATTAAAAATAACAAAGAGCTAAGGAAATAATTAACGTTATCACAAATGGTTAGCTAACATTTTTTATTCGACGTTAAGATACGGAACTACTTTCCTTTCATCGTTACTAACTTTCATGGCTACATGTCACTCAGCACGCCCGTTAAAATATATGCAGATAGCAGCAGTGACTTTTTTCTAAGGTTGATTTAAAAAGTGGTCACTTTATCGTGAAAAGTCTATACAAGTACTTGTAATCGTAACCTTCTGGATCTGACATTATTTACCCGGCTTCTCAGTTCTCTGAAAGAAATCACACTATACTCAATTCACTATACTATTACATCCAACTTTTCTGAAGCCCTGCTTAGGCTACACTTTCACTATCTTACTTCTCCGCCTCATGAAAACAAAGCTAATCAAAGTCTATAAAATTACATGAAACGGGCAACACACCGCATGTGTGCGCACTAAGTTTACTATAGTATTTTGCATGTGAACTATTTCTTGCTGGGCGTTCACAACGTTGTCTCTATTTTATCCGTAATATAGATAAAATATATATAATCCATATATTAACTATAAGTAGAAGTTCGATTTTACAAATAACTCGTTAATTTATGTTTACAGAAGTATAAAACACGTCGAGGGAATTTTTCTTAGATTTGATTCAAAAAGCGTGAAGTTGCCGTAAATACAGTGTAGGTTAAACCAAGGGTACATGGACCATTTCAGATCTTTGCGAATTTTCAGAGGCGGCGATAACCTTCATTTTAATTAATGGCACCTGAATATACTTGGTTACATATAGCTTTGTCCAATTATAATTTTAATTTTTGCGAGAACTTCTTTTTTCTTTTATGAACATGGTTATTTATTATTTATAATACTTAAAAATAAAAAATATATATTAATAACTTAAATTGGAAAATTTTTGCATTTCCATTCATTCCAGTAGGTATTTTTCGACACATAGTCATGTCGCCATCGGCCTAAGCGGCATTTAAATACTTGTTCCAAATGCTAATTTTATCGTGAGTTATTTACCATGAATGATTATCAAAGACATAAGCTAATCTGTAATTAATTACACCGTAATTTGCTTCTAATGAAAATGGAGCACCACTTGGCTAAAACCAATTCATGTGGAGTCGGTTGGATTCGAACCCATGGCCCGCCAAAGGCCAGTCATTTATGCTACCCCTCTTTTCAGAGATAATACACGAGGACCAAGCATGCTTCGTAGTGCTCCTTTAAGTATACACTATCTGCTACAATACTGCCCGAGATAAAGCTAAATGTATAGGAATAGACTACTGGTAACTTTAAGTCAGCGCTGGGAGATTTAAATTGGCCAAATACGTGTGAATATATGCAATGGGGGAAAAAAACGGATTCAGAACGGGAATTTCTCTAGTATAAACAAATTTTGGGGTGTGAAAGTTGTAAAGTTAATTTTATAAAAACTCTTTACGGAAATATAAAAATGTTACTATAAATATCAATGACTACAAACAGACATTTATTTAATGTTATGATACATATTATATCCCTGAATTGAAAGTTGCAGAAGTGACAAAAAAGAGAAAATTCAATTTCCAAGAACGAGAAAGTTATGCTGCGAACGCGTTATACTCACTCAGGACTAAAGATGTTCGTTTCATCGCGACCATTAGGGAAAACTTCAAACTTTGCACTTTACGAAACCCGAAGAAAATTTATGACAGCCTAATTCTAAGCCGTGGGAGGTGTATTTTGAATAAAGCTTAAATATTCACAAACGAATAACTGTGCTTCGTCAATCTAACGAGGAACTTTTCTCCCCCATAGATGTCTCCAATTTCTGAAATTCCCAGGAGTCCTTTCATTATAATGCACACTTGCTCTAAACTAACATCTCTGCCTACATATAGAACTACAGAAATTTCGACGACGAATTTTAAAACATGTATATCTATGTTAACATCTTACTGAAAATAAAAATAATATCAATTATTGCCATTTTTTACTTTTAACGCATTAAAAAAGGTATAATATAAATAGTAAAAGATTGTAGTATCGACTTCACAGCAATACTTGATCTACTAGTGGTTTTTATTCACTAAGTCCTAAGGAATTTTGACATTATTTGGTAGACAGATACAAAATACACTGCTAAAAGGTAGCAAAATTAAGGCTTCCCAATATTCTTAATTAACAATTACTTAACAACAGGAACAAAATGTAGTATATATTAAGCATGGTTCTACAAAATAGCTTCTCGCACGAGGACGATAAATTTTTGTGTGCTAAAAAATTGATACATATAATATTTTTGTATTGCGGTATAGCCTACATCTGTATCGTTATGTAAATGTAATAAATGAATCGAAGCACATCATATTGTTTACTTTAAAACTGTATATTATATCAGCTCATTTCTCTTTTAAACTTACTGTGCTCCAGTTTTTCAGTATTCACTGAGAGTATACCTGATTATAGAAACATATAAGTCGTCTAAATAAACTTACTGCTAGCTGGAACGTCATGATATTTTAATAGCTTTTACTAAAAAAAATGGTTGAAAGTTAAAGAAATTGGTAACTTTTATCACTATTTTGCACAACTGGTAAGAGCTATATGCGAGATTTATACTCTTAAATGGAAGACAGTTACATGATATTCTCAATCTTACTAATAGTTTTGATTTAACATTATTTTAACAGTTTTTAAGAGACATTTACTTACTAAAGGTTGATAAAACGACTACATCCATACAAATGCGTCAATAACGAATATCACTAACAATAATTAATAATTAGTAATTAACTTTGAAACTATAATTCGTTTAAATAAAAGGAACAGTTTCATAGTGTGAAAGTGAAATTAAATGTCAAAGTTTTGGTTCAATGATTAAATGTTTAACTGTTATTAATTTACCAAAAAGAAATTCATCGTTAATTTAAATAATTTCTTTTATGAATAAGATCATGTATTTGAAATTAAGAGATTGATTTTAATATACTAATTTGTAAAAACGATGCATATGCAAGCTCTCAAGCTCGCATGGTATTAATAAGGGTGAGTTAAATATTTATTATGCATCACATACTGAATTATACGCTCGTAAATCTGCTAATTTATCCCTATTTAACGCAGTAAAAAATTACGTACGTTAAACCACACGTTTTGATTTACCGCTTTGCAAGTTCCGCAGTTTGATGACGTCACAGAGGCAGCGAATGCCACTCGGTAGTACAAACAGCCGCACCGTGCACAAAACATCGTGTGTGTTATGCGCTCTCAAACGAAATATTGTTACCCGTAGGATACAGTAAACATAAATACATTTTATTTTAGAGGAACATTTCCGATCATGGAGAGCAAATAAACTACTAATACAATTATCAGTATTTTTTTCGTGCTATTACAAACTTAACTAAGACATTCCATTTCAACACTCTTTATTTTACAATCGAATCAGCAAATATTTTGCACTGTTAACTGTGGAAATTCTGTTTCTTTAAGCCACTACAACGTGATTGTTCATTGAAGAGTGGCTAATATTTGCCTTGCAGAATAATTTATAAAATTCCTAACAACGTATTTTTTCTCGGATTTACGACAAAAAAGTTTTAAGTTATTGAATCAGTGACAATACAGTGTATAATTACGTAAATTAATTGATCCCCGTTTACAGTGATTGACAATTACAGAAAATAAGGTTACTTAATTAATACTGTAATTTTTACGCAAATAAGTTAAATTAGAACCTGGCGTATTAACTACTCAGAAATGCTTGTAAAAGATAAGTAAATCTGCTTCAAACTGTTGTCTGTTGTAGTGCGTGTAAAACTTTGAGAATTCGGAAGGTCTTAAAAACATTTAGTACTTCATCAAACCATTGATTTTTTTTTTCTTCAAAATATTTATGCTAAACCAGATTTTTGTTCAATGCCTCAGTTAAATTTATAACTACAGTCTAAGCATGCAGATTTCATTTCATTTTCCTTCGTTACATAATATTTTAATTTGTTTATTTTTGTGTTTTATGAAACGAGAGATTTCATTCATATCTTAAAGAATTTTATTTAATGGAAAACGGTAAATAAATAATTACGTCACGGATAACCATAACAGCGTAACACTGTAACATCTAAAAGTTGGAAATAGCATAACTTTAATACCGTTTACAGAGTGTTTTTTTAAATATACTGTTTATCTTTTTAATATAATATTAAGAACGGCACACTATCAAAGTAAACAGCATCACTATTATAAGTGAGCTAACGGTTGTACATCATCTTTAATTTCAACCTATCACCACAATGTACACCTGAAAGTTTATGATAAATGAAGTATTCAAAAATATTTCAGACAAAAGCACGCTATTTAAAACATTTCAAGCCTTTCCCGAAACTCTAAATGACAAAAAAGCACACGGGCATGGCATCAGTGAAACATTCTTTTAAGGTGAAGTACTCGTTCCAAACTCCAAAAGTAATAGTACGTGACAACGTAATGAATTTGGACACAGACCAGAATCTTCGCATACAGAACCTCAGGTAATTCGCGGATATGGAAAGCACCATACAAATATGGTATCAAAATTAAGTGGAACATATTCGTTGGTTAAAAAAAGTGTTAAACCCTTAATTTACGAGAGAAGCTGCGTTAAAGTAGATAAAGTGACTATTTTATGTTAAGCACAACATACACCATCAGCATGCGAAACGTCGGAACGTCATAACAGGTGTTTGAAGTTTGGTCTGCCCATAGCAATGCACTTTTCCGCACGCTAGCTGCATACAGTATGCACGTCCCGCTTGGCCGCCGGATGCACCCATGACCATTGCCATGTCTCTGTAGTCACTACTCAGAACACGTGAACTCCATGGTCTCTTCGGCATTACTGAGTTCGGCTCGTTCCCTTACCGTATTCCTTACGACCGACATATTAGTTGCAGCATTGCCACATCACCTCACCTTTATGTAACTGGAATACCACGTGTTTGTTACAATGGTATTTGGAGTTTTCATGTCGTTTTTCTCGTAAACGAAGAGTCTTATGCGTTTTCACCAGAGTATTTTCTAATAAGTTTTGTTCATAGATTCGTGTGGTGCAGTCCGTATCGGCGAATTACCTGAAAACCTGTATGAACTAAGCCATTTAACAATGAGGATCCTCTAGGTTATAAAAAACCTCCATACTGTTTTCCGTGAAATCAGGACCAAATCTATGTATAAAAATAATAAACAGATTTCCAGAGAAATACGCAACAGTTTGACTGAGGCATCACATGTAAATACTAAATATTTTTACGTCCAGTTTTCGTGGTAAAATTTTCATGAAATCACTACCAACTCGCCGATACAGATTGGTGTAGTTATTGATAATGAAAGTATCTGTAGTTTTTATAGCTGCCTCGTAATGCTAGACGTAATTAATTACAACTTGTTACTTCGATGACTTCCTGATTACAAATTTGAATGCAGAAAATAAGACGTGAGCAAATTAAATCAGAAAAAGGCGCTCACGTATCCCATTTTTGTTAACCTGGCACCTAATATACTCGTTTGGAATACAATTTTTGAATTCATGTAAGTTAGCACGTCTACCATGCCCCTGATAAGGTTTGGAATTAACTAAAGTATTCAAACGATCCAATTAATACAAAGTTATTACTGAATTCCCTCTAGTAATGTTGTGTCTAACGCATTAGTGACAAACACAAACACCGCACACTCTGTCGAAAAGTCAAGAAGAGCGCATCATGTGTTCTACTCAGACGAGCCATACACAACAAAGTGAAATAGTCGTATTAAAAAAACCAGCTTATAAAATACTGGATAATTATTAATTAAAAACATTGTTTCCGTCATTACTCCCTAAAAAGTTTCCTTAAAAATAATCTTTTCTAAAACACACATAAGAAATTACAATAATAAAACAATTTCCAGTACGCCTTCCCTTTTTTATTGCTGTGCTGTAAATAAACAGAATCTAAAGGCTCTCTGATAGACGGACCATATTTAATCAGGCGTTAGCTCAGTTGGAGGTTAATGCTAAACAGAAAATGTCGCATTGTTTGTATTTCATCATGCTTCAAAATTGAAGGCGGTAGCTTGCTTTCATCTCTTGTAATTACGCAATGGATAAATTGTGTTACTGTGATACGCAATTAACTTACATTTACCAAAAATACTATATTACTGACTTTCCACCACATAATTTGTGATGTACTCTATTCGCGGTTCCTTCACACTATTTGAATCAAACCTTTGAAAAATCTCCCTATGTGTTACGTGTTTGGTTGTTTCCTAATTTTTTTTTATCACGTGTTTATACATTTGTTAACATTAAATTTTTTTAAATTGGACTTTTACTTATATTCTATCTGTAAATTAGAATACTTCACTTAGAGGTTATGGAAGAGTAAGTGGAATTACTTTTGTTAAAGATTTTTTAAAAATTTGGTTGGTATGTGGGTCTTGACGTTTCGTTGATTGCGATATAATTATAGATGCAACCAGAAACAAATGCAATACTAGCGAGACACCAACAAATATACACCTTTAGTACCTGGGACTCGAACCCAGAACTCCTCGTACTATAAGCTGCCGTGTATTGAACCACAATATAGTTTATTCAAGGTAATAAGAACGCTTTTAAAAGCCCCGCTTAAAATCTAGTTGCATGCAAGTTGTGTATTCATCCGCCTTATATAAGACTGACATTGCCGTGGGCCTCATAACTTTATTCATGCGTCGGTCAAGTAAAACTGTGAAATTATTAGAAAAGGAAATATTTAAAAAATCTGTTAATTTTTACATTTCGATGCATTAAAAATGTAACAGAAAGCGAAAGAAATAATTCATTTTATCACATATGGTATCACATATCACAAATGGTAACCTAACACTATTTATTCGACGTTAAGATATGGAACTACTTCCCATACATCGTTACCAACTTTACTGGACGCGTTTGACTCAGTGCGCCCGTTGAAATTAACGCAGGAAGGGGCAGAGACTTTTATCTAAGGTTGATTTCAAAAGTGCTCACTTTATCGTGAACAGCCTTTACAGAGAGAGAATTAGACAGGCAATTTATTTTGGGGAAAAAAAGTGTGTGAATCAGTTAAATAATGTAAGATTTTATGGCCTACCGTAACACTACATCTGTGCAGAATATGGTGGAAGGTGGAAATAGCGTCTCTGGTTCCCGAGACATGGAGTAAAAGCTTTAGTTTTTGATGTGGTGATATCGTTCCAAACGTTCTAAAACATGATCTGTATAGGAATATCTTATGCTTCTGATATACTGCAATAAGTCAAATTATTTAATAGATTTTATAAACTTATCGTAATTATTTATATTGCAGCCATACTGTAAGTATAACGAGACGCTCTTTAAACATGGTCTACTCTAACAATACTAGTGTGAAAAGTTCGGTGGATATAGGTCTATTAGTTTGGGATATATGACGAAAAATGCTCCATTTCTCATATATTCACTACTGGAGAACAAAACGGTCACTTATTGGTACATTCAATGTTTATCATAGATACTGCTACCTATTAAGACGGTTGAAATTGTTTGAGACATGAGGCAGGCTGCCATAAATTATTTACCTTGCTGTTATTTATTAAATATATGACTACCTCGTTAAGTCATATAGATTAAAGTGGACTACAAAAGTATAACTTTTCGCCTGAATTTGGTGGGTATAGGTTAACAGTTTCCTGAGAAAGAACATGAAAACTTTTTTCATGCCTTGCTATCTTCCGAAATTGCTGACAAATGAGTTGATGTTTGCATATATACTCTCAGGATACAAAGTTAGGTTTAAATTGCTTACATTGTTTCATAGATATAGCTTGCTATGCTAAAATGGTTATTTGGCCTACCAAAATATTAATTGTTTGCCAAATTTGGAAGGAATCTTTTGATTGTTTCCCGATATATGTAAAAAATCTGTACTTATTCGTGTGGCACTAACTTACAAAATGGGGACAAAACAGACTCTGGGTAAACAAATTTTACGATTTTAATAGAGACGGCTGATATGCAAAGTTAAAGTAGAAATATGTTACATAGTTTCGTAAATAAAGCATATTATTATTCTAAATTCTTTATACTGCCACCATTTTGAAAATTACAGCCTGGCCAACTAAAACATGTCAGTTTACATGATCTATCGTACTATTACTTGAGCGCCATATTTGGTAGATATGTATTGACTCTTCCCCGAGATATTATTTTAAAACTTTATTTTCACGTGGCACTATCTTACGAAAAGGCGTACAAAATAATCTATGTATTGACATATTTGTTGTTCGTAAAAGATAATATGAGTATTGAAGTTAGGTGTAAATTGGACAAACAGTATGGTAGATATTGCAAATAAATCTAAGACTATATAGCCACCATTTAAAAAATATTTACCTTGTCCATATAAGTTGAATAACTGAATAGGGCCTACAATAGTATTATTTCTGTGCCAAATTGACAGGAATTGGTTGTGTAGTTACTGATATATAACACAAAAACATAATTTCTCATGTTGCACTATTTTCTAATATGGCCGGTTAATAACTTTATCAATATTCAACACATACATCATGCACTGCCAATTTATAAAATGTGGTTTAAATTGGTTTAATGGTTCCCGAGATATAATGTCAAAGCGTAACTGTGCCTGATCGTTTCTAATAAAATGAAATCTTTATGTTTCTACTTTCGTACCTTCATCCACTAAATATAGACTGAATAGACCCCATTATAGACCTGCAAAATTCGCGTTATTATTTGGCATTAGGCTAGACTTCACGGTGTTGTATATACTGGATGTGCCGTCGTTTCTCCATTGGATACTGCATAAATGTGAAGCCATTCCCTTTCTGACTAGACTGCACGTTTTTGGACTATTCATTTGTGAAGTATTCATTTATTAGCACAGAGCTACCCAGGGCGTGTTACATATAGAACGGTCCAATGACTTATTGCAAAGGTACATGTTTTTCAAGTTTAATGTGTCCCCAAATAATAACGCGAATTTTGCAGATTTCTGCACATAAGTTACCGAAGAGTGTTCGTCCCCTTCCCTAATCATTATACGATGAGATTTGTCGCCGAGGTGTTAAAATTGCCTGTGTGGCCTTTTAGCATGGATAAAAATTTTAATGGTGTTACATGAGAAAGGAATTTATCATCGGCACTCTTCAAGTCCTTTATGTATGGATTGACGCCATGTAGCATTTTCTCTAGTTGTTTCACTGAGCCTGGTTTCAAATCTGGGTAATTAGAGCATTTTAAATTTGCTTCTATTTTATCTTCACCGACGAAATAAATGTGCAGAAATTGGGCTTTCTGTCCGGGTTCTGGTAATAAACTTCCAATTGAGTTATCGATATGCCCGTGAACTTTGAAGGTCGGAATGAATTCATCTTCTCTTACTTGGTTTGCATCAAACAACGTAATTTGGAAGCAATTGTTATATTTACGGATACTACCAAAAAAATGCCTATGATCGGAATGCAGACGATTAACAAATAGTAAAGGGGTTCAGGAGGACTACGTAATGGTTCGAGCTGCACCTTTCTACTATTACATCACATTCCAAGAGATTCATCCTTCCATTTAAATGCATTAACACCACTGAAAACCATACATTCCCTTGCCATGCTTGTGATCGTAAAGGGAATTTCACAATAGAAATAGTCTGGGAAAGATTAACGTTTAACCTAACCGTTACATACAACAATGGTTCACACAATTTGTAATATTAGAATAAAATAATTTGAGTGTACTTTGAACTAAAACGCGTATAACGCACACAATAAGTACATACGAGGAAAAAATTGTTTAAAAATTTAAAAAAGTTTGGTTTTTAAAACTTGATGGCAAACAATTAAAATAAATACTCAGATTTAATTTTTCGAAACCTTCTGCTTTAAAGTTTAGAGTCCTTACTACTATATAAATGTGAAAGTGTGTGTGTGTTTGTCCTTCTTTCACTTCAAAACGGAGCAACAGATCGACGTGATTTTTTTGAAGTGATAGTTTGAAGGTCGGAGAGTGACATAGGCTACTTTTCATCCCGTGAAAATATCTCATTCCTTCGGGAAAATGTAAAGTACACAGACGTAAAAGTACATTGATCTAAGCTAGATGGTAGACAAATAAGTAAGGCTCTACATTTCTCTTTGGATTTGATTTGTTTATATGTTTTTTTTGTTTACATTTTCGACATTTAGTTTTGTTGTTTTGTTTGTAAGTCTATTATGCCTCGCAAAACGTAAATCAAGTCTTTCGATTCAGAGGGGCACACCTTCGTATGAAATCAAAGCCTGTCTCAAGTCGTCAAACTTATGGGCAAATGTCAATAAATTCAGCTTGACAACAGATATGAGAGTGCATATATACAATGACGTTGATATGGTGCATTATGCGGATAAACTAATAAAAATTGGAGATAGGCGGTTGGTAACTGATGCCAACGGCTGTGTCACTAACAGAGGATTTTTGTAATTTGGTGCAGAGTGATAAGGAACTGATTGCTAGCGTTTACACAGATCTACAAAGTAATAGGCCTATAAATGACGACCAATGGCTATGTCAAAGATCGGTTTTTGCATCAAAAAATTGCATCGTTAGGGTAATCAATTCTAACATTTTGAAAGAGGTACAATGAGAAATAACGGAGTATTTGTCAGTAGACATAGTCATGGAGAGTTTCTGAATTCTTTAGAGTTGTCAGGTTTACCCTCACATAAGCTCCAATTAAAATTAGGCATTCCGGTAATGCTTATGCGAAATTTAGATGCACCGCGATTATGTAAAACGAGGAGGCTTAGTGTCAAAAAATTTCATTATTTATCCCCTATAAACACGCGAGTGGAGCCGCGGGTAAAAGATACTAAATAATATTTTTTCCTATATATATATATATATATATATATATATATATATATATATATATATATATATATATATATATATATATATACTATAATAGAATTAAAAATAATATGATTTTATCACTTTTAAAGCAAATATTTTGACTTTGTCACTGATTTTGTTGTTTGTATTCCTAGTTTCTCCAAATTGTATCAGGTATCGCTGTATGCGATAGTTGTGAGTATTCATATACACTATCTACCAAAAAGTAATTGGACACCCGTGAAGATAGGTAATTCAGTAGGTCAGTTGACTTGTGTTTCACGGCCTTCGGCGTAGAACCGCTGGTGTTTGTCCGTGGTAGCATGAACACAGAGGCCTATAGTAACATTCTGGATAATGAAATGCTCCCAACATTGTGGCGTTACTTCCAGGATGACAATGCCAGGTGCCATGTTTCAAGGACTACTATGCAGTGGTACGCCGACAACAATGTTCGCCGATTGGACTGGCCCGCTCAGAGCCCCGACCTCAACTATACAGAACATATTTGGGACGAACTGGATCGCCGGGTGAGGGTTCGTCAGGCGCGGCCAAAATCCATTGCTCACCTCATGGAATAGCTGCAAGAGGAATGGCCACGAATCACCGTGGATGTCCTGCAAACACTCGTAGAGAGCGTGCCAGACAGGGTAGCTGCTGTTATAGCCGCAAAAGGTGGCCCTACGAGATTCTAAAGGGGTGACAACCACCTAGCAAACATTGTGGACAAATGCCCAATTACTTTTTGGTAGATAGTGTACATTGTCAATATATATGATCCCATCAAAATATTTTTTAAGTATTAATATTCTGTTCTTAATATTATGTTTCGAGAAAAAAGGGAACTTTCCATAGACCTTAAGCAACGTTTATACAGTAGGCCAAATTGATGTTGTATATGTACGTTATTCATGGGCCGCCTCCGTAGCGCAGTGAATAGCACTGTTGGAACTAGGGTTCTGATGTCCGACAGCAGCGGTTTCCAAGTGATTCATAAGTCTGTCTCACTTCAGTAGTGCGTAAACCATTACAAAAATCATCGTGCCATTCTATCATCATTGTGTCGTTACCTGGCGCTTTTACCAGCCTTTAAGCTGTCAACTTTATCATCACAAGTAGGTATACCGGTACAGTAGCCTAGCTAGATTTGCACAATTCAATACTATTCATTCATCTACCGCCAAAGAAGTGTATTTAATCTGTGACGTACGGATACGTCAATCCAGTATCATTCAGATAAACATTTTCAGAAGGCCTGAAAATGTTCTATGTTTCAGTGACAAAGTTAATGATTACTGTATTTTAGGTGGTATAAACGTAGTTTTAGGAGAATATTTTATGTTTTTTTTTTTCACTGTATCTATGAATGTGTCAGAGAAGTCTAAATATTTTTGTTTAAAAATAATATTTCCTTATTTATATTTCATAAATTACAGCAATAATAACAATACTCTCCAATATAATAGGATGCGATGAGATATCATACAAGACTGTTTTCGTTGCTATGAAAACTTAATTAAATATCCAAATTATTACGAAATATGATATAATGATGCAGGCAGTGTTATAAGAACACCAATAACATAATTGTTCGTGGAATTGAAAGATTTTTCATACTCAGGGCAACGATTTGATTATTCTATATTTTCGAGTCCTGCAGAACTTGGTTATCCTGAGCAGATATACCAGTGGCAGATTATTTAAATATAAGTAAAAGTTCTAAAATATTGTGACTCGTAACATACTAGTTCAGAACAAAAGACGTGAGCCGAATTAAGCTATCAACGAAAGATAATTTCATTATTTTCTTGTGTACAATTAAGTAAAGCCGTAACTTTCTGTGAACGAACTTGAGTGAGTGCTAACAGTCATGTGCGCTTGTTGGGGAAGTTATGAAGTACGGGATATTCGTAGTGAGGATGTTCAGCTGCTGAGTTTTCTGAAAAATTACGTCATTACGTCAGCTTCTCATTATACTCGCCCAGCGAAGTTAATAGTTGGTTTAAAAAGGCAGTAGGATAACGAAGTTGATTATTACGCACAAACAAACTTAAATATCGGAACTTTTTTCTTTCTCCGGTGAGATTGATGTTAAACTAATTTTGTTTTAAATCAATGTTATGTGATTGGTAGAAGAAACCGCCAAGAATTAGCACTGGATATCTGAAACGCAGTCTGTGTTACTGTCACTCTCCGTGACAAAATTTCATAAAATTACAGTTAATTAGTACAGCGTTTTTATATTTTTTTATAATTCTATTTAAAACTGCGTAGAATATATTGCATTTGCTGACAATATTTTTTTAAATATTTTTCTCTTAATACTTTCACAAAAAATTTCACGTCATTGAAATTTTCGAGTTTGTTATTTTCAGAAGTAAAATCTATTATGTCTTAGTATTGTATTATTGTGCATTTGTTATGCAAAATGTGTAGACAAAGTACTTTCTTGGGGAGGGGGGGGCGAATATTGCAGTATTAGCTGCAGAAATCGTTTTACACAATTCCATTATTCTTACCTATGACGTTGACTCTACATCTTAATTCAAAGAATACATTTTCTCGCGCTGTTTCCGAATCAAAGAATAAGATACTAAAGTACTTAACATTTTACCTATCACTGCTTTATCCACGAAAGTTTCATCTTACTATTTAATGGAGGCGGAGCTGCAAATGTGAATTACTCTCACCCCAGTGCTAAAAAAAATCTCTCGTAATTAGAGCTGATACAAGGAGCAACCAAATGGCCCTAATTTGTTGGGGAGACACGACTGATATTTACCCAGAGAATAGCAGTAACCAATTACTCTACCGTATTAATCCGCCTCACTTTGCACAATACCGGGTAACGAATGTACTTCACGCGGCCGGTACAGTCATTCAAAGGTACAACTATGACACAAGTTACATGACATACCTAGGTACAACTATGTCAGAAGTCGCACGGCATACCGAGGTACAACTGCGTCACAAGTCGTACGCCATACTTAAATTGAAATGCTCCATTCTAACATCGTGAAAATTGTTCGTCTGCACTGTCATCAAACAAGCGAAACCTGACATAAAATTATATACTGTATCTGTTAAAATTCATTTTCGTTGTCATTGGCGGTAACTTATTCAATCATCGCGTATTTGAACTTCGCGGCTGAGAACATCGTCTACATAAAATTCTCTAAAAATATTTTTGACCGTGCTTTTGTTGCATTTGCCTATGCATCTGAGTTGCGAACTGACTATCTGACTTCTATACCACGCTTGGCATACCTACGCGTTACATTAAGATGCTTGACTTTTATTTTTCAGGTTAATATGTACGCAAAACCGTGGGAATTTTCGTGGGTTGTGCTACATGAAGATACACTCTCAATATTGAATAATGTTTACGCCACAGAAAGGTTATTCTTTCTCTGAGTTTGCAAATAAACCTTTATGCCCGCAATAAAAAAAACATACTTTGACTTTGTTGTATTATAAATAGAGAGTTACATTCTACAAATAATTTCGCCGTGCTCTTTTTATTTCAAAATGTAATTACATTTCTGCAGTTGATTTGATTATACCGTGCAGCGGGAAACGAAATACATTCGGCGGCATACAGACTGCACTTCTGTCACCATTAATATATTTCTGACGTGCGCCATAAGTGATCACCAGGTTGTGGACAATTCAAAACATGCCATCCGAATACAGATCTGCGCTCGCTCACAAAATGTGCGCGTGAGGCTCGTTTGTTTACATGGTGCGTCAGAAATGACGTGCTGACAACGATAAGCGATTTTCACTAGCTTGTCGTCTTCATGTACAAAATTCGGTGCACTCGATACGTCTCTCGCTAAAAAAAAGTTTATTTTTTAAACACACCAAAAGCCCATTAAGATTATGCGACAACATTCGCATTTTGTGGTACAGCACACACACTTACTGGTTCCACGCGAGTAGAATTTTGTCGTTTTAACATGGCATAAGTTACCACTGAAATTAACTGTTGATAAACACCAATTCAGTTAAGTCAAAATGAAATTTAATAATTATTTGGACTTAATATGATTTATGTCCTGTGATTAACATTTATTAGGCAACAATTTAAATTAATTTAACATGTGTTCCACAGGTCTATTCTTTCGTATCATCGTCATCCCTTATATAACCCTTCCCTCTAAAACCTTGCATTCATCCACATTGGAGTAATAAGTGACTTTGATTTATTGGTCCCATGATGTCAGTTATTAGTTCTTATAGCATAATATTAACTGTGCATATAAACGTCTCACGTTTTGCATTCTACTTTTGTACTTGACTGTGAAAAGAATGTCCCGGTATATATCTACTGATATCGTAACGTAAAATATTACTGCGTTAATTACAGAAATGTTGTCAGCGGATTAGGAAAAAATGTACGAGTCTTTAATATCTTATGATGAAAAGTAATTTTCAAAACAGTGAAAAATCCGAAAACATTTAAAATGACTTTATGCACTTTAAAGTAAGAACTGATATAATAATACACCCATATACCTAAAAGCGTCAGTCATCACTTTATGGGCTCGTACAAATTACACTGATTTTACTCGTAGTTTGGTTCTGGGATAAACTAATACACGCGTAGCGATTAGTTAACCTTCATATTATATATTAAATCACGTGAAAGTATTTTGATTTTTAACTAACATTTTTTCTCATACTGTACTACATAGTCGATAAAAACTTTTCTTATAAAGCCTGATAAATTATTTTAGAGCCTATTATAGGCTGTTCACGTTAAAATGAGCACTTTTGAAAGCCCTGCTTAAGATCTACTTGTATGCACGTTGTGTATTCTTCCACATTATGTAAAATTAACTTTGCCATAGGCCTCATCACTTTATTCATTCGTCGGTCAACTTAAACTGTAAAATTATTAGGAAAGTAAGTATTTTATAAATCTGCTAACTTTTACACAGGTGCATAAAACAATAGAAAGCGAAATAAATAATTTGAATTATCACATATGGTTACCTAACCCTTTTTATTCGATGTTAAGATATGGAACTACATTCCATCAATCGTTACCAACTTTACCGCGTGAATGTCACTCAGTACGCCCGTTGAAGTAAATGCAGACATGGGCAGCGTTTATTTTCTAAGATTGGTTTCAAAAGTGTTCACTTTATCGTGAATAGCCTTTATGTGTGTTTCTATACTATTTCCCACGCTTCCTTTAAGAATAATTTGACGCATGTTACCTGTGCTCTGCACAGCATGTTACGCATGCTCTGTATGTTGACAACAGCCTGCAGTCGCGGATCTGACGTATCTACTGATGTACCGAGTTGCTTACCTGGCAGTTGCTAAAACTGCATGTCGCAGACGTGGGCCGTATGTTCTCGCAGAGTTGTTAGTTCAGGGACGACCATTAAAATATGTCGCAAACAGAATCGTTTGAAATGGTTTTATTATCTTTATTAGTAGCATTTGGAGTCGTCTCTGAAGCAAATTGATGTACTTGCAGCTGAAATGTCTTGCGTGTCTGCCGCAAGTATGTTCAGTTCGCAGGAAGAACAACATGGTAATGGCTCTTCTAAGTGTCGTGTGTTAGTGCAGTCACCGGGACGCGGGGTACCCTATGGTTAGAGACCTACAAAGTTCGTGTTGTTTTTCTGCAGCGGACCAATGGGATGAAGACAAATGGTAGGGAGTTGTTTGCCGTTGTTTGTCAACAAGCAGTGGTAACGGTGAATTGCGCCGAACAATTCGCATGCCAGTCATCAGTGCATGGGAGGGAGATCCAAGAGACATTTAGAAAATCACTTTCAATACGACAAACAAAGAAAATCGTGCGCTTGTATAAAATCTGGAGAAAAATGCAATAAAACTAAAAACACTGTTGAGCAAAATATCGATTCAAACCACAATCTCGTGTTTCAATGCATTTTAAGGAAAAAACATTTATTAGGTATTAGGTTATTTTGGGTTTTCCGAAAGCCAACAATATTCAGCTCGCAAGTGGTATTGCATTTTGACAACCCGTAAATATATGTTGCCATACCTCTTCTAAAGAAAAAATATTATTGAATACGTTAACACAATTAGGCTATGACAACTGTTTTTCAGACGAGGATGCATAATAAAACACTGGATTTCATATTTGTTGTTAAATAAAGTTTTGCTTTTGGAATTTTGGGTGTTATTCTTTGCTACCATTTGCCCTTTCCCAGTAATTTAATACCCCTTCATTTTAACAATGAAGATGCCAACGAAATGTGATAGGATTAAAAAAGCACCTGATTCCATTTTTCACGTGAGCCCCCAAGTTTTACAACTGAAACAATTTTTGTTTAAAATTTATTAGTCAACTTTGAGAAACATGAAGGTAATCAGGTTTGATTCAAAATCTGTGCTGCTCAATGTATACATATTTCTCAGTATCACTTCTGCTAGTATTATGTTTCCCGTGTTTTCAAAGTATGTGACTAAGAATTAATTCTTAATGCAACATCGCAGGCAAACGAATCACGGGCTCCTCATATTCTGATGTAGGCGCACATTTTAATTTCACAGCAAAGCAGGATTATCAGTAATTACACGTAATGTTAAACTGGCTGTAATGTAGGTAGCCTGCGTTTAATCTCTTCAAAACACATTTTGAAAATCTAATTGCAAAAATAATTTATGCAAATATTTATTTAAAATGTCACCAGTTTTCGACTTTTCAATACAGAACGACCCAAACCTATCGTACTAGCCCTTTTCACGAAAACGGTGTGTCCGAGACTTTTCGGGTAAAATGCGTTGTAAGCAAATCTATAAGGACGAATTGAATGGCGAACCGTACATTGACGAGAATCTGTTGTAAAGCAGAGGAAACTAAGTCAACTTCAGAATTTCAGATGAGAAGATTGTTCAAAATTAGTATAGTTGATTCACGATAACTTCGACCTTTATTGAAGCCCTGCTAAATATCTACTTTTGGTTACTGATTACGTATCCTTATGCTAGACGCAAACATAAACACTGTCATGTGACGTCTATTTTTATAACTGTCAAATACGTTGGTTGCTGTTCAAAGGATGCTGTCATATTTCCTACGAATGTTCACAATTTAGGCCTATAACAATATTTAGGTCGGCTTTATAACTATTTGTTACACAAGATATAGCACGTTACACATAATACACATTAATATTTTGCCATGACATTGTTTGTTAGAACTGTGGCGGAAACAACAATAGTATTTAACCTGTTGTTATTAATATGTGTTCAGTTATTTCGTTAAATGGACGGCCTTATTTGGAATAAAAATTAAAACGAAGGGACACAGTAAATTCAAGCACGCAATTCGTGTCGCGTATTTATTGTTTGTAGCATCGACAAACGTAAAAGATAGTGGTGAACATGTAAACATATAGGCCTACCGTAACGTTTATTACACTAATGTTATATGCATTGGTACTTACTGGTTTGTAGGTTTATTGTTTTATTTATTTAAATTTATCTAGTTGGGCTTAATATTTTGAGGGGATCGTGGCAGACATTCAAATTACAGAAACGTAAGCTCGTTACATAACTATATTTCAAACGCCTAGCGCAAAGGTACAACGTTGTGATAAACATTCGTGAATTTCAATAAGTAACTTCGTCATAACATCAGTTAATGGTTAAAACGTATGCATTTTGCACATATTTGAAATCCACAGACACACCTGGCCTGCGTAACGATTACAACGCAGCCACCACGCCCTTTCAAACACAGCGATAACAACACAACACCTTTAACCTTGCCGAGGAAACACATTTTTATCACAACATTGTAACTTGCTATGATGTTTAAAAATCACGAGTACGAACTTGACGCTTCGTTCAGAAACACGCCGTGTCATTGACACGTCGCCACATCACTGCTAGTCGTAAGGCAATGGGTATAATCGCCCACCATAATGGGTTGGGTTGGGACAAGCACGTGATTTTATATTCTCCTTTCCACACCACGTCTGCCAACCTGCTGGATTTGTAAGCTTCGTGCCATCGCATCACATCTAAATAACATATAATAGGTATTTAAACAATAAAATCTCGTTTCAGTTGTAAATTACAATTTCAAACATCATTATTGTTGCTGTAATTAGTATAAAATTAGAAATAACAAGATTTACACTTTCTGCCACACAGGTGGTACGAACTTCCTGAGAGAGAGAAAAGGGAAAGAACAGGATAGAGCGACACGATCCGCTTCGCTTAAACTTTTCTTCCGGACGGAAATGTGTTTCCGTCATTGCTACCTAACAATACAAATATATAATTTGGCAACGTTTAATTTACAAATGGTATACATAAAAACGAGGTTAAATAATATTGTAACTGTGAACTATTTCTTATCGGCCGTTGCCAACACGTCGCTGCTCTCGCTGTTGTTAATTCGTATTTAATACGAAATGAATATTATAAGTTATTACAGTACTTTAACGTTAATAACAGGAATATAAATGTTGGATTACAAGCGACTGAACACAACAGGTTGACATATTACGCTTAGGGTGATTTTTCAAAAGTTTAATTCCAAAAGGCCAAAGAAAGCGTGAATGGACTATATATCTGAATAGAGAGAACAGAAAGTTTAAAATCTTTTATCTGGAAAGTTTTTGGTATGTTTTGCTGTTTTGAAGATATAGAAATCCTCTCGGTTTTGCTCACCTCATGCATCGCGCCACGCCACGCCAGCCCAATCGAGACGAGCGGAAATTGTTGATGCTAGATAGCAGTATTTGCATTTCCCCACTTTTTGTACTATTTCTCATGCTGAACAAGAAGCATTTTGGTGGTACAGGAACTGTGGAAGGTTTCTAGTATGGTTTATATTTTCTTCATGTTATTCATGCAGTAATCCCGTGTTCAAACTAAGAGGCATTTGGCATATTTATGGTGCCAGAATAACAGACAAGCAGAGTGCGCGTATGCAGAGAGGTGTCAAGATCGTCCACGCCGGTTACAAGGTTTTCAGAGCTTCGAGGCACGGATTCGCAATAGTGGCCATGTGCAACCGACCCGGTAACTTTACACTCAAGTCAGTAGATGTGTTATAGATGCTAGAAGTGCAAATATTCTTGCTGCAATAAATCTGGACCCACATATTTCTACTCGAAGAATAGCACGGGATTCCGGAGTGAATAGAAGTACCATTTGAGGAATCCTACACGACGGTGGTCTACATCCCTACCACATTCATGTCCATCAGACACTAAGCGAAGACGATTTTCAGACAAGAATACCCTTCTGCAACTGGTTTTTAAATGAAAATCTGGACTTCCTGACTATCGTTCTGTGGACTGATGAGGCCAATTTCGAATCTAAGGGAGATGCCAATATCCACAATGCTCACTATTGGTCATCAGAAAACCCTCATCGGTTGCGTCAGCAAGACAACCAGCACATTTGGAGCCAAAATGTCTGATGTGGATTTCTCCAAGATCAAGTTGTTGGATATTAATTTTTTTATGAACTATTAGCTGGTGAGAGGCACTCTGAATTTCTGCAACACGCACTAACGTAGTTGCTAGAAGATGTTCCACTAGCAACACGGTTGTTAATGAGGCTGCAACAAGATGGATGCCCACCCCATTTTTACTTGGTGGCAATGCGGACTTTAAATCAGAGATTCACTGGTCGATGGATCGGAAGAGGTGACCAATGACTTGCCACCCCGGTCGCCAAACTTAACTCCCCATGATTTTTTTTGGGGGCGCATTAAAGACACTGTGCATTAACAATGTCCTACAGCGAGAGATGAAATGAGAGACCGAATTAGAGTAGCCTACCAGTCGCTGCCAGCTGCAGAGATACTTTGGGGTACAGAAAATGGCGAAAAATATTTCTAACACCTAAATATGGCATGGCCTGAATACTGGTCGAAAGAAAACATGGGGTAGGCTTCACAGAGGGAACACTAGCTAAAATATGTTTGATTTCATGGGTAAAACATTATTTTTGGGCAGTTAATTCTAATTTTATTTAAGCTTAAAGTTATTAAATTTTGTAAATTCAATTTTAATTATTTCAATCTATTTAAATTGTTTTAATTATTTTTATGCCTGTGTATTGGTAAATTTTAAGACTTTTGCAAGAAAAAATATATTACCCCGTAGTTATATGATTAAAAACGAAATTTGTTTCTTTTTTTAATTTTTCACAACTATGGGATGGTTTCTTTTACTTGAGTTTACAACGTATTGGTTTAAATTAAAGAGTCCATTACATTGATAAGGATGTTGTGGACAGAGGAAGAGGCATTGGTCACTGTCATAAGGTATATGGGTTTCCTCCGGGTGCCCCCGCCTAGTGACAACAGTACAGGAATAAATGTTTAGAATGTTGTGAATAATTTTCAATTTGAAACTACATTTTATCTTAATCATTTGACATACTGGTTGAGAGTTGTGATTTATTTACTCTAGTCCATTATTATTGTGCGATGTGCGCTTTTAATGGCTCTCACTCCCATACATATTTCATATAAATTTATAATTCCGACAAGTTTATATAGTTTCCAATAAGTGTTAGTCAGTTTAAGTTTCACGGAATTGTAATTTGTTGTGCTGAATTCTGATGGCCAAACTCGTAAAATATCAAATACATTTTATAACTGATCCACATATGCTGAATATGTTATGGAATCTGGAACCATCCAACTGTCACAGATAAATATCGTGGCACTAATGATGTTTCGGTGACGTTAGAACCTCCTACGGTCCACTCTGTTTAAAGCGATCTGACGGAAAATTTGATAGTGTGACGGAGGATTTAGGCATTTTCTACGCGTTTGGAGAGATAGATTCCTGACCGGACACGGAGTAAATATAACCTCTCTTGTTCCACCGTCATCCAGTGGACCAGATAACTTAAAGTAGTCATCGCTCTTCCTCAGCACAACACAGAGGAACAGGTGTTTGGGACCCGCGGAGTTGGGACAGGGGGTTGCGATTTGTTACACTCGTCGATAGCAACGTCATTGTAGATGGAACGGGTTTCTCAAACAAGAAGGCACGAGAAAAAGCTGCCAAGGCGTGTAGACTAAGTAGGGCCCCAGCCTTCGCTTGGAGCGAATTCTGAAAAACCACGAAAGATGGAAATCAGGATGTTCGGCCTAAAAATCTATTCCAAGTCCTCCGGAATACGAGTCCTTTGTGTTACCACTAAGACGCCTCGCTCAGCCACCGAGTCGACTGTTATGGCACAAAATGGAACTTAGGTTAAATAATTAATTACTGACAATATCTTTTACTCCGTACGATTATAAAAGTACACTTGTAACTATAAAACTAGAATCTACAGCAATTACATTTTCTTAGTAGTTTATATATATAATTTTTCTTTTCAAAAATATAATTACTTCCTTATCAACAGACGAACCATAATTCCCTGGGGACAAGGATACAGTTGAGCTCGAAATTGAAGCACAAGTGTTAACCATGAAGAACGCACGTATTATGTGCTTATGAAGAGTGAATAGTATGTATTGACAACAAATATGTGGTTTTAAGATGTAGAACCAATTTTTCGCTCAAAATTCATAAGGCAGGCTTCTTCACAAGGGTTTGCTTCTAAGTGGAAAATTTAGTACCTACTTTGCTGGTGACGGTGCTGAGAGATTTCATCGATAAAATCACGTTGCAGTTTCTTCCAAGTTCAAGTGCTAGCGAATTAAGTGGCGTGCAGTCTTTTGAAGATTTTCTCAACTACTGTGCTTGAAGGAGATTGCAGAAACGTAGAAGGAAACAAGCATATCTGTGTCGTTTGATGCAAAGTTTTTTAAAGCATGCCGCCTGCCAGGCCTGCAGCCATACAACTCAAATGAGAAATAAAAATCAAAGAAATACTTTTTTAATTTATCAATTTTCAAGATAACCGTTTCAAACAAAAAATATTCTGCTCAACAATTCGTAACTAATACTGGCGAAATAAGAAATGTTGCCAATTTTTATTTTTTGGATTTTTGTCTCTAAAATTTAACAATAAATTTTACAGTTTACAAAATAAGTTATGAATAAACAACATTTTTTGCAAATTTCTTAACTTGGTATCATTCTCTGATGAAATATCATTGAATATATCTTTGAAATTGTTGTCTTTAAAATTGATGCAATGAGAAGTAATTTATTGAACTTTGATTCATCTTTTAAACTCCATTTCCAGAAAAAAATAATTACTCTAATTTCATTAACATACCTTTAAAAATATACGAAGACATTAAAATTATCTCTCAATTCCATAGATAACACATTTCAAAAGAGATGGCAGTTGCATGGGCACTTCTTTTCAACGTCAGCCACTTAACCATGTTTCGAGTCTCTTATGCATTGACTGGGCTATACACGGGAGCCGACGGTAAAATTGGGTCTATACTACCGCGCTTGTTGAGGCCATGTCACCCACATTCATAACTTTTAAATTATGTTCAAATCTCCTTACTTAATACTTTTTATTGAATATCCATCCATAACGTCAGTGCTTTTACCAATAGACACAATTCACTACTCAAGGTAGCATTCTCCTGTACATACAGCGAAAGTTTTTCAGAAAACGTCTCAAGGCCGGCTGTAGCATACTTTTGTTTTGAGACACCTGTTTTAATTTACTGAAAAGTTCGCCCAACATCACGTACCTGTTTGACCAAGACGCCTACATGAAGACTGCAAAAGTTTACCGTTTGTGACGTTTTGTGAACTTTAAAAATGTATACGAGTGTACGAGGAGAAATATCTGTGCCTATAAGAAAACACACATTTCCTAAGAATATAATACGACTAACCTATTTTCCATGTCCATCGTTGATTCTGTGTATAAACGTTTCTTGTTGACTGAAGGAAAACACAACATGACTATTCTCGAAGCACAGATACCATACGCCCTTTGTGCATCACGGACTGCCCGACTCTGAAAACGAGTAACTCTGGTGTTTCACGCAGGTGTCGCCATGTTGCGCTGTCATCGTGGAACGCCAGTTTGCAAGCACAGAGCATGCGCCACGTGACGCCATTTCCGCTGAGTGACTGTTGGTTTTAAAAATATTAAAAACTGGTGGAAACTTCCACGCATCCTGATTGGATAAGGAATTGGCGGTACCCCGCTAGGGGTTATTGTAAGAATTTTTGTATAAATAGTCGTGTGAAGGCCTCGACAGACCAGACATGGACAGCCTGGGGTCTCTGACTAGATGCTGAGTATTTGCATCAGTAATGTTGTAATTAACATAGAGTCATGGCCCATCCGGCCGAAAAAATAACATATACTTGATAATTGTAGGCGCTTTAGATCATGGCGCATATGTATTGCAAATTTATGCATTGCCTATAAACCGGCATTTTTAATAATTGTTAATATTTAGTATTTGCCGAAAATAATCATGCAAAGGATAAAAAGTTTTACCCAAGTGGTTTTAGATTGTGTCCAATTTTGACCATTTTATGGTTCATTGTGTCCATATTGAACTTTGCGCTAAATTAATGTCAATTTTTACTATGGGGAAATTATCTTTAAGGCTTTTTTTTTTTCTATTTATACGCCAGTAGTAAAATTGTCAAAGTATTATTGCCTATGGGTGGCTGGCGTTTTTTTTTTTTTTTTTTTTTTTTGCACCGCTCCCTGGCGTGCATCTAGATTTTGGACATTAGTAACTTTCAAAATAATCTCTGTTAAAGAATGGTGCTATTAAAATTAGCCAAGCGTCGTGTGCATTTGTATAAAAAAATCAAGATCACAAGTTAGTCCATGTGGGACAGTATTAAACCATTTTTAAAGGACTGAAAGTTTGACCGCGCCCTGGCGTGCATCTAGATTTGATAATGAATTGTAGTACAAAATATATTTTACATGCTTTGTATTTTAGTTTATGATGGTATTGTGAACAATATTTTGAACAAAGTAAATGAATCCAAATCAAATGTTCTTTTCCTTTTTCAGTAATTGTAGATTATTCTGGACAGACTGCAGGTTTAAACTCCTTCGAAGTTTGCATTGAGAAAGTTTTTTCAAATATATAGTTTTGTTCATGCTTGAATTTTGAGCAGTCCTTAGGATAAGGGCATTGCAGTTTTCAGAAGATGCTTATTCGTCTTCTGCGCATGTACCCAACATTGAAAAGGAACACAACTGTCAGAGTCACATGGTCAACGGTGATGATATCAGAATTTTCAAATGGCAAACACTTTTGTATGAATAAAATACGTATATTAATATGAAATTAATGAAACTGCAATAACAATTGGTAATAGAAAGTTTACATACATTTCGAAGTATTTGTTTACAAATCAGTGAAATAAGGAGGGGACTTTTTGTTACTGACATTCGAGCTTCATTTTGTTTACCATCCGTTCCTCTTACAAAAAAATGAATATAATCTATTTTGTAGAAAATTTAGTCTAGTTTTCAAAATTTTAATTGCTGTTCCCGTTACTCCTGCCAAAAAAATAGTTATGTCGAAAAAACTGTGCAAAAGTGGAAAATTTCTCGATATTTTCATAAGAAAATGGGTTCCCCAGACAAAATTTTGTTGGCGAACCTCACATTCGTGTTCCGCACCCCAAAAAACATAAGTATACCAAAATCGTCTCTTCGGAATTTCACAGGTGAAACTCCCAGGTGCCTGGATTATCTAACCTAAGATCAAAACCATGCGTTCTTGCTAGACGTGTCGGCAGAAATGCAGTTAAATGTTGGGACACGGAGATCGGTTGTGCGCAGCCAGCGAGATCAGTCTACCGCATCTATAGTCTAGGGATCTCGCTGGCCGACGACGAGAGTTGTCGTCAGGAGCGATGGGGGTGTCGAAGTCAGTAGTTAGCGGCGCTCGGCCCAGACAGCACGTCCCGCCGGTCGATAAAGCCGACCCCCTCCCCCCCCCCAAATCCTGCCATCCACAACCCCCAACACGCTATTAACTATTCGTGTCCGGGCGGCCTGGCCACAGGCTTACTGTAATACGCAGTAATAGCCGACAATGGGAGACAGGCCACGTGCGCGTCTTGTTTACCTCCCTCGGCCGCACGCGTTGCGTGGGCATGTGTCGAGGGGGTGCGAGGCCAGAGGGTTGAATCCCAGGCGCAGGAGATAGCACGTGTCCCGCAGTCTGCGGCCAGACCGCCGCGGACTGCGACGGACAGAGTCCAGTGCCCGGTTGCACCAACATCTACCCCGATCCGAGATCGAATGATTCTAGTTCCGAACCAGGATCCAGGATTGTCATGGGTCTCATCACATTATTCACGCTTCAGTCAAGTGAAACTGTGAAATTATTAGAAAAGTAAACAATTTATATATCTGCTAATTTTCACACACTGAGGCGTTATAAAAAACCGAACGGCCTACGATATAATTTAAATTATCACATATAGTTATCTAACATTTGTTATTATACGTTAATATATGGAACTACTTTAAATCCATCGTTACCAACTTTACGGGGCGAATATCACTCAGTGCGCTCATTAAAATATATGCAGGCAGAGGCAGTGCCATTTTTCTAATGTTGATTTCAAAAGTGCTCACTTTATCGTGAACAGCCTTTATCAAACGTGCATCCAGAGTGTTCATCTACGAAAAGAACACACACTTCAGACGGGGAGGTTGAGTGCTTTCAAGACTTGCCATACATTTGAGAAACCCCATTATAAATTACTCCAGAATAGCTAAGAACGCCTTTCTCAATACTCTGTATCTCCACTCTAAGAAATTATTTGCAAATTTACCACTTCAGAAACAAAGCGAGATTTCTTTAAAGCTGGAGTCACAATACCCCGACAAGCTCGGCACTACAAGCCCGACACGACGAAATCTGAGTAGCAGCCAATGGAAAGCAAGATCACTGTGACGTACGTCAGTCTGACAAAATCGTAGCCCCAACAGCCCGACAAAAGTAGATTCTATTTTTACATTCTGTCGTGTCGGGCTCGTCGGGGCCCGCAAAAATATTAATATATCAACATTAGAAAAAACAACTTCGTGCGTAGTTCCCTACTATAGTAAATAGCAAATTAATTTGCGCCAAATTCATGTCCCGGTTTTATTTAATAAATTTTATTTTGCGAATTAATTCAAATATTATCAAGAGCATAAAAATTATTCAAAATATCACGAGTTTCAAAAATTACCTACATACTGTATATTATAAGGATAACTTCCCGTTTTAGATTTTTCCAACTGCCAACTAACAATTGTCTGTCAGATTTCGTCGGGGTATTGTCAACACTTTATTTAATATGAAATTCCGTCGAGCTCTGACGTCATATTGGTCTGTCGTGTCGTGTTCGTCTGGCTTTTGTGACTCCAGCTTTATGGGAGAGTAAGGTATTGGTAATATTTCCGTCACAATGTGCACTGGTGTTCCGAAGAGGTCGCTTTTAAATTGTCGTTAAATTGAGATATCCCATTTGTTTGTGTGTACAAATTCGTGTTTGGTTCGAATGTTTACATGCATTTGCACCACCCAAAATGTTAAGTATTAGCCTTATTTCATTAATTTCATTCACGCCCTTCGATGGTATTTACAAGAGCAAACAGAAAAAAATATAACGGTATTTGGCATTGGCCCTTCATAAATAGAATTATTTCAATGGAAAATCGGAAGTGTGGAATTAATACAGCTGTCATGAATTGTAATTTTGTACTTTACTCCTTCCTCACAAGGAAACTGCACAGTTAATTCCTACAAAAGATTATTTTTTATCCGAGCACTTTGTTTTTCGTTTCAGTTGTCATATTTAAATTAATTAATTTTTTAGCTCACGTTTAGCTAAACACAGTTTTATGACGGAATTTATTAAACACGTGCACATGTCTCAGAAAAAGGTTTTTTTTTTTTAAAAAAAAAAGTAATCTAGCACAATACATTTTACACAATTACTTTTAATTTATGAAAAATTAATTTTTCCGTTTACGTACATACAAAATGGAAAAATCCGGTATACATGCGACACCAGTGCACCTTGACAGCGAAAATATATAATTGCGAAACTAAAAGCATTGAGTTTCCAAACCTGAGTAGAATAAACCTTACCCCGGGGGCAGAACCAGAGGGTGGTCATGTAGGCTCCACCCTCCCCCACCCTCCACTTAACATCACCCACAAACCATCACATTTACGTGAAATTACTACGTGAATGTTTTGAAACTTAAATGAAAGAATATAATAATTGTTTAAAATGCCGATTCTATTTAATTAATTTAAAACTGTTTCAAAAAATATGAGAGAGTGATCCGTACCCCGAACCATGAATCGAAAGTCTAGACCTAATGGCAAGATGCTTTTTCCCCCTTCCCTCCCCACCCTTAACAGGGAGTCTAGATCCACTCCTGCATAAACCACTATAGTGGAAAAAGATTCCTTTTTTATCACCTAAAAAAATAAAAGAACCTTTCTTATAACGAACGCCTAGACTATAAGCGAGTGCATTAACATTATGTGAGATTGGCAAAAAAAATCCTCTAAAAGTGATGAAGTGATCAGAAATAGTTTAACGTATGTAAAGGAAACAAACCACATTGAGTTCGAATGGTGTATTAGTTGAATACAATGATCCTAACAAGCCAGGCAAAACAAGTTAGGGTTTTTTTTTATTTAGCGTTTTACAACTTTTTACCCTACGTATCAAAACAGTACCCGACCTTGGACTCGACAAGGCCACCAGAAGAAATGTAATTTTTTGTTGTGAGATTTAGATAGGTAATTCTGGTGTATACGATGACACTCGAAGTCGTAGACTAGAGGATGAGATCTACTGATTCTTGTCTTGTGCGCAAGTCTCCAACATTGGCTTAAGAACTGTGATCGGAAATGTCATGCTCGCGTGTCAATGGTGTTACGTTTTTTTACGTCTGGTTGTACAACAGTTCCCATGCATTCGCAAAAAAAAATAAAGGGTGCGCGTGTTGCGTAACAGTATCACGTAAAATATGCATTATATCTTAGTCAAAATAAGTGGGCAAGAATGTCACGGAAGTTATTTCAGTACAAAGTGTGCTAACCTGAATCGGAGCTTCCTAGTTTTAATAGATATGTAGGAAGTACAGTAGTTGATTGTTGGAAAATGAAGATAGGCTACTCTGCAACTGGCATTCGGACTCTAATTCCCATAACTCTACACTTGAAGTCATCTGTTCTGGCTTAGTCGCCGACAACGGATCCTGGTTTCGAATAAGTTACTACGTAGTTACTCCGCTCGTGTGTAGCTACAGTTACGCTCCCTCATTAACAGAGCAATTCCCCGTGTCTGGGTCACGGAAGCAAGAGCGTAATAAGGCGAACACTAACACATATCAACTACCCCATCGTCACAGCATGCAAAACGCTAAGTTGGCGTGCAGGTTTTTCGTCGCGCAGCGACACTTTCAGTTTATTGTTGAGAGTCTGTAGCTAAGTTCGATTAACTGCAAACAGACTTGTTGATATCCAAATATTATTAGAAATGCGAAAGTTTGTATGTTTGTTACTCAAGCATGTCGTAACGGCTCGTCGGATTTTGATGAAATTTGGTAAAGGCGTAAATTATATTCTGGATTTGCACACGGGATAATTTTCATCCTGGAAAAACGAACAGTTTCTTAGGGAGTATATAAAATATGTCACCAAACATTAAGATAGAGTACTTGGTCATTATAATTAAGGTTTCATTTTTGCGCGTGGGTCAAGCCGCGGGTAGCAGCTAGTAGATTCATAAAATTTCAATAAAATACTGCGTATGGTTTATTGGTGCTAAATATGCTTTAGAATTAAAAACCCCGCTCTTTTTACCGAGGTTATTTATAAAAGCGAACCTAATAATAAATACAAATTAAATTACACATTTTTTGGCTAATCAAATTTCATGATTTAATTTAGAGTAACATTTTTGTTTCCCACTGAGAAAAATTCACTCCTGCTTCAAAATGTCATTCTTATTCTCAAAATAGTTTTGTCACCGGAGTAAAACATGACAATTCACTACTGTTGTAAACGATTTTTTTCCGTCAGCGTTCAGTTTCGTCCACGCTCACAAAATTAAGACTGAAGTTTCCTACAATGCTGAATTAAAGTGGTGTAATGCAAAGAAAACCGCAAGACAACAGAGTGCTCATATTTAACGGGCACGGCACATGTTTCCTTGAAGGAGTTTGCGCCCTGTTCCCTTGATATGACGATTATGCCGCTTATATTTCGGCGTAGCAAACACTTTGGGAAACTGCACTACAATTAGTTGATAAGCGTTCTGTTGTCATAACTTTAAGAGTGCATTAACGCGTTACAAACCCTCCCAGTAATAGCTGAATGTTTTACGGGTCCAATATAACTGCGTGTTTTTGCATACTTGTCGCACCACACAAGCGTACTCCTCATTACACAGAGTGAGCAAGTCACGGATATGTGCATACTTGAAATAAAAGTAGAGCTTTGGTGAGCATAATGTGACAGCAGGACAGAGGTCCAAACATGGCTACACGTTTGTGAACAGTATGGGGCCAGTACACAGGATTATGTGTGCTGTGGAATGAGTTTCTGGATTTATTTATTAATTTTTTAATTTCTTATCTAGAATTTCGTGGGCATCCATAACAATTATTATATACAAATCAAAACCGTATAAAACTTTTAAAAATATTGAGTATGAACTAACAAATTATGCGACATGTATGTTGGAGAAACTGTTTTGCATAATTACATGACGGAGTATTTAAATAATTTTTAATGACATGATAATATTAAAACAACGTTTAATGAGAGTTTTAGTTTATTTCTAGCAATAATTCAACAAATAGTATTGGGTTGCAAAAACACTCGCACTACGCCATAAATAGTTCCTTTAAAATGAGTTTTCCACTTTTAAATTTGTTTGAAAGCTCATGCAGAGTCCATTTCTCGGGATGTTGACATGTTTGTAGTGTAGACTACAGATACCATTTCTGATTATATATAATAAAAAATTTACTGTAGTGGTATTGCTTTCAATAAGTTAAACTATGCAATGTTCTTATTGAGCAAGACAGTCTAAAAAGTTTTATATTTGAAATAATGAAACATGAGCTTACGTTAGCACTAAAGAGCAAACTAACTCTTTTCTTTGAAATAATTTTGTCGAAGTGTAGGGTAGCTCAGAAAGGCGGTGTACGTCAAAGTCAATGGAAATGATCTCAAAGACTGCTGACACAGACAGTTGTTACATATTGTAAAACCTAAGCCTTTAGTAAATTATTGACTTTTGTAGACCATCTTTAATTTCAAAACAATCAAATTTCCCGACTTTATACGCTGTTGAACATGGAAATTGCTACACCCTCTTCCCTCGCGTGAAAATTTATTAATCTGTCACAAGTTGATAGATTATATTACAAATAAGTAGTGATTAGTCTTTCGCGCATAGAGGGAAAATTTTTCAGCATCCGTAAAGCACGCGTTCAATATGTGATAGAGCCTCCTCTCACGTCTATACAGGCAGAGCTGCGGCGGGGCATTCCATCACACAGGTGGCGGGTAGCGTCCTGAGGCACATACCAATATGTTAAAGGCTGATCGCGATAAAGTGACCACTTTAGAAATGAACTTTGGAAAAATGTCACTGCACCTGCATGCATATATTTTATTGGGCGCACTGAGTGGCATTCGCCCAGTAAAGTTGATAATGAATGATGGAAAGTAATTCCATATCTTAATGTCGAATAAGAAGTGGTAGGTAACCATTTGTGATAATTTAAAATTATTTCTTTCACTTTCTGTTCTTTACTGCATCCAAGTGTAAAAGTGAGAAGGATTGTGAAGTATTTACTATCCTAATAATTTTACAGTTTCATTTGACCGACGGATGAATAAAGTAATGAGGCCCATGGCAATGCTAATTTTACATAAGGCAGAGGAATACACAACATGTATACAAGTAGATCTTATGCAGCGCTTTCGAAAGTGCTCAATTTACCGTGGACAGCCTATACACGTAGATCAGCCAGTGTTAAAACCAGTGTTTGACGGCGGTGAAAACGTAGCCCCATCATATCCCATATGTGTTCAGTAGAGGACAAATCTGGAGACCTGGCAGGCCAAATAATGACGTCCACATATTGTAGAACCTGCTGGGTGATGGAAACTGTATTGGAATGAGCATTATCTTGCTGCATGATCATGTTGGGCATGCTGCGCAAAAACTGAAGAAAATAAGGCAGCAGAACGTCTCTGTCATACACTGTAAAAAAAATTGTGTAATTTTACTCTAAATGTATGCCAGCAGTGTATCTGCTGACATCAGTGTGAAGTTACACCTGCATGTGTCGATATTTTTCACTCCACATCCATGTAAATTTAGCCTACAAATTAGTAAAGTAGCATATACTTGATACAACTAACTTTGCATTGAAAGTTGTACAATTACTATTACTATGTAGAAATGAACTGCAACATTAATTTATTTTCACTCCACGGCAAGTAAATTTACACAGGCATCGCAATTGTAATTTCACGTCTGTGTATGTGCTTTCTCTCACTAACAAAAAAGTAAAATTGCAGATTCACTCTAATTGTAATTACAAAATTTCTGTACATTTTTCACTGTTTTTCTAAGCAATTTTACTGTCAGAATATGTACTTTTCCAACTGCGTTATGTCACGTACTTCGTAGCTGTATTTGTATAATTTTCATGTTATTTCACTCCATTTTATACTTTGTCAATTTATCTTTGTTATAATAATTTATCTCCAAAACGTGGGCAACATATTACTTCAGATATAGAATACGTAGTTATATACAAAAGCCATAGCATATTCCTTCAGTGGTAGTTAATATTTCTTTTTGAACACACTGCTGTGGCCTCTCCTGTAGGAGCAGGCCATGCATTAACAAGGGGGAACAAGGGTAGCTCAAATGATAAGCACTCAGATACAAAAGAATACTTTTATTACACACTAGCTTTACAGTTCCGCCTCAAATAGGCGTCTCAATCAATTATCTGCTTCTGCAGTCAATCAGCTACAATTAGAAAATATATCTCGACAGGTCTCACAAAGGGGCGTTGATGCCCATAATCAAGCTCAAGGTAGCGTAACGTTAATAAGGCGAACTATTTTCAAAGGGAGCTTAAAGTCATCACAAGTCCCGCGCCCTAGCGTGTCTCAAGTCGCCCTATCAGGGATTTGATAATTGCCCTTTCGCCGTCGCAGTCTCGTAGCAGCTCTCTCGACGGCGGGCTCGTCGGGCGTAGAAGGTAGACCGCGGGCTGTGGTCCTCTCGTCTCGTTGTCCTCGGGTATAGCCTCCGGCAGCGGTAGGAAAGATGACGCCCAGAGTCACCCTCGCTCTGAGCGTTTATACTCCTTTCCTGACCTCGCACTCAATCCCCCAGTATGTGTTATTTAAAACTAGGCTCAGCTGGCCGAGGTCGCTCTGCGCATTGCCTCAGCGCACTGCTTAGCAACCCTCGCAGGAGCCACCTACAGCAAGACCCCCTCTCTCGCGAGCATCCAGGCGCCCTCGTCTGGAGTATGGGGTTGCACGGTTCTGGGAATCGGCCTGGTCAGGTTAGGCGATTGGTCCAGGATCGAGGTTGTAGCATATTGGGTGGCCAAGCCCTGTTGGAGTCGTGGAGCCCGCCGGAAAGAGCTTTTAATAGGCGTAGTGACAACGATGGAATTATTACTGAGCGATTTCCCCTCCCCCACCACCCTAATTGGCAGACTCCCTAAGGAAGTGTCAGGCACGTAGGGTCGTGCTTGCATTACATAATTGGCAATCTTAGGAATGGCAATGCTAGGCCATTTGTGTTTCTCATTAAGAACAATATTGTAGAATTCTTTATACATAAATCACTGTGTAGTACATTAATTTACAAGAATTATATACATATCAAAAGAATTAGGCAACTCAAGTTGTTGACACTTTGTGAGTACTTTCTTAGTATATGTACCGTTTACAAGGA